>JAABNX020000008.1:25702345-25712801 GCA_015163995.2 Mormyrus lacerda | reverse complement strand
GTATTTAGTCCGCGTCTTTCCCCAGTACGTCAGATCCGTCATTGTATTGTCAATGCTTGTTCGTGGATGTCTGCCCCTGTCCAAATAAACCCCGTTTACCCTGTCCGTCCGGCTCCTTTCGCCTCCTTGCCTGCCTACGACTGACCGCGAACGTGACAATTTGTTATAGTATTACTATTTTGTACATTAGCCTGTTAGGCTGATTGTTTCCTTGCGTGTTCTGTTTGACTTGACTTGCACGCCAAACTCCCATCAGGATCAACGTGGCTTGTCATATAATGGATGGGTAATCCATTTTGGTTTCATTGGTTATCTTAACTGTGGCTGAAAGCAGTTATAATTGCTATATTTCTTGTAACCTCAAATGGATTGGTAAACATGACGTCCATTTGTGCTATGTGTGATTTCAGGTGTGTTACAGAATATGTGAAGCACTGTAGATCTCACAGACATATTCCCAAGGTAAGCTTTCCATGTGGTTATATACATTGTAGAAGAAGGTTTTATTCGTTCAATTCACTTTCTGTACACATGTCTAGATGTCACCCTGACCTGAGAGCACAGCAAATATTGAAACGCAATGTGTCTGTGCAGTTAAAACGTGTGTGAGGGTTTTGCAGCAGAGAGTTTGTAAATGTGAAAGGTCTTGTGGCTCACTTGAGCGGTCACATACAGGAGGGGCTTATCATATCTTGCCCCTTTGAAGGATGTTCAAGAACTTTTAATGTGAAGGCATCCTTCACATCCCACATTTCCAGGAATCACAAAGAGCTGGATGCCACTCACATAGCACCTGCTCATTTACGTGAACTGACTCAACAGTCTTGTGCAGTGCAACATGAACTTGTAGAACTGACTGAATCCCCAAGTCAAGAGCTTGTTAGTGATGTATTACATGACAAGTCATTAGAAAACCTAGCCCTTTTCTTTTTTGGGGTTTGCAGGTAAAATATCTTGTTCCAGCCTCTACAGTTACAGAAGTAGCTGCTGAAATGAGAACTCTGCAGGATATTCAGCATGATTATACAATGGAAGCTTTGTCAAAAGGCCTTGATAAATATGGAGTGTCAGCATAGACTTTAATGAGTCTGGGAAAAGATGTATATGAGCAAAGTCCAATGCATGAAGCACTACATGCAAATGGCCCATTATCTATGCACCACAGAAGGCTCAGGTATTATAATACCTATTTCAGTTATGTTGACCCCGTAGAAATTATTGTTGGATGCAATGACAGTGGTGATAAAAGGCATTATCAATATGTGCCTGTTTTGCAAAGTCGTAAAGCAATTCTGAGAGATTAAAGTGCTCATGATCAGATTGTAAATCCTCTGCCCACTCAAAATGGCATTTTTAAAGATGTTTCAGACGGCCATGTCACAAGATCAAATGCAGTGTTTACACTGGAACCACATTCTCTAAAAATAATGTTGTTTCAAGATGCCTTTGAGGTGTTAAATCCTCTTGATTCTGCCAAACGGAAATGCAAAGTACTTGCAGTGTACTATACGTTGGAATTAATTTTTGTAATGCACTTGTAGCTGATTTGTGTAAATTGGAATCTAATGCCATATCTTTTAGGGGAAGGTATACAAGGGTGCTGTCACATGCATAATGGGCGATAATCTTGAATCACCTATGATTGGGGGATTTTCAGAAATAGCCAGATCCTCTAAGAAAATTTTACATTGTTTTCTGTATTTCTGAAAATTAACAGCCAGCACAGAAAAAAATAATATATAAAGTGACACTGCATCCTGTTGTACAGTAGAAGGCAATATCTGTAAAGTACAATGAAAAATCTGTAAATCTATGGTATTTGTTATTTAAGGATATGTCTGTAAAATGAATGGAAAACTGAATTTATGGTATTTTCCTTTAGAGAGTTGACGGAAGAGTCTGTTAACAGAAAATGTATATATATATATATTTTTTTTTACAGTGTAATATTGTAATGTAACTAATTACTTTGACATGACAGTAACAAGTAATAAATAACGCATTACAGTTTTGAAGTAACTTGCCCAGCACTGGTCAGGATGTGCTTAGGTCTGTTATCCTGTGCCATGTTTAACTCTCCCTCACTGCCAGCAGACAACACAAAAATCAGTTTTTTGTCATCCGGTTGTGGATTTCTACCCATGACATCCTTGCATCCAGCTCACTGTTGTGACTCAAATCTTATGACTTAGTGTGACTTGGCACTTAACCATCTCTCCAATTTTCCCTGCCGGCCCCAGGAGGATGGGCTCCCCCTTTGAGTCTGGTCCCTCCCAAGGTTTCTTCCTTCTAGGGAGTTTTTCCTTGCCACTGCTGCTTATGGCTTACTCACTGGGGGCTTTGGGTGGGGATGCTGTAAAGTGTTGCGATAACGCACTATACAAAAATAAATTTGTTGTTGTAATGAGCCACGCAATATGAAGTAAAGTTTGTGTCTCACCCCAAGCACTACAAAATGAACTAGGTGTAAGAAAATTAGACAGTTATAAAAACATTCTCAAACATTGACACAAGGTGCTGCAAGCAACACTTAACTGCAGTGTTCCGTGTGCATATGTGTATGTCAGGCTGCGTTGTTAGATTATTAGCTCTCTGCCTGTGGAGCGTGTCATCTTTCTAGCATTAATCTGAAAAGCTGGGAATTACAATGCTGATAAATTGTTCACGGCCAGCAGGATGACTCCAGCAGAGTCTGTCAAAGGTTTGCTTCCCCATCTATTGCTCTGGTGTGAAGATAAAACAGCGCAAGTTGGCAAAAATAAGGCCTTGTCTCTAATGAGGCCACATATGGCATTTGATGAAATATTCACCAGTCTGATTCGTAGGTTTATGTTTAATGCCTGCTTTCGGGATTTCCTTGTAACATTCCTCCAGTGTGATATAACTCCAGCAAAGTGTAAAGCTGTTTACACTGAATAATTTGACATTTTACTGGGGAAATACCTCTGAAGAGAGTGGTTGGTGTTGCCTAGGTACTATCACTGTTTATTAATGTCACTGGGAGACAACACAAGGGTTGACATTACTATGACCGGACTCGGGAAACAAACAGAAACGCGGACTAAATACAATGGACTGATGAACAACAACCGGGAACAGCTGAGAAACACGGGGAATCCACACGGGGTTGATGAGGGGGCGTGGCACACGAGAGGAGCGGACGATCAGGGCGTGACAATCACCTCTCACCACAATGGTTTTGGGTTTCATCACTTTAGATTCTTATATGTTATTGTGAGATGATACAGTTCAAATGACATAATACAATATGGATATATGGGTCTTCAGGTACATTCCATACAAAAATGTATTTCTTTTTTGATTTGTTGTTTGACTTGGAAGGCAAGTGTAAAAGTATCAAAAGTTTTTTTAATATGGCATTCAGGATACACGGTGCATTTTCTTTTCATATTAAACAGAATTTGAGCAATCAGGTGAGGATCAGGCTGATGTGTGTATTGTCATGTTTTTGCCTTACTCACATAAATTCTGTGAATAGTCCTCTTTGACCACTCTTTTGAAGGTATATTAGTACAATATGTATTCATTATTGGTCCAGGAGTTTGAACCAAAAGACATAATGGAACAGAAATTTAAATGAGACAATGTTTTTTTTTTTTTTTTCGGTGTCAGGTTTGGGAAACCTTCCTGAAACACAGACTGTTCATTTAAAAGGTAACGCATAAAAATGCACTCCTACTGGGCCCATACCAATCACTCTCATGACCATTAACAGTGATTGCAAGAATGAATGCTGCAATGCATGGGTGAAGGTCTGTTGCCAGTAGAAATGGGTGAATAATCAAGTAAAACTTTACCCCCAGTCCTGTACTCTATAGGAATGATACATAAAAATGTGATTTGAAATGATTCATTTAAGGTCAAAATTGTCCCTCTCTCTCTATCTGCCTAGCAACCCCCCCATACCCCACTGACAATTTCCTCCCTCCACATGGCCCCTTTCAGTCCCCCTGTCCAAATTTCATTTCACAGATGACAGCTTCTGCTGATAATCACGCAACTGTCAAGGAGGGGAGGCCTGACCAACTGTTTTAACTCTAATCAGCTTTTATTGCACACAGGAGAAAATGAGAAGCTCCCTACATCCTACACAATTGCAGCAACCTCCCGCCCAAGTCCAGATGACATCCTCTCCAGTGGCAGTAGCCACACTTGAACACAGGCTTTCATTATTTCTCGGCTCAGCAAGAGGCCCTCTGAACCGCTGGTTTCAATTAATCTCGGCGGCAGAAGTAGGCTGGTGTCAGCAGGGACAAAGGCAATGACATTAATGCGTCTGCTGCCGTGGCTGTATCTCGCCTCTGTCACTTTCTCCATCACCTCCATCCATCTCCTCCTGCTCTCCCTCAGTCTTCATATAGCTTGCCTGTTCCTGTCTTCTGCCTTGTCTTGGAAATTGGGGAGTAGTGGTTTAGTTGTTCACTCTGTCGTTAACTTTGAGAATTTTGTTCTCCGTTAGGACATTTAATGATTTAAATATGGAGTGAAGGTCGTCTGATGAAGTCACTGGAAATACATGCAAAACCTCCAAAATAGTATGGGGGGAAAACACACACAGTTATTTTCATAAGTTGTGTTCATTCAAAAATGATATAGAAACAGAGTTAGAGAATTGTTGGATATTTATTTGCAATACAAAATTTCTAAAGAGTGCATCATGATTTTTCATTCTGGCCTAACAAATAATGGGTGCATATTTCAGTAGCACATTTGTTATTTTGACAGCACAATACCATGCAAGCATCTCCACAATGGCTTCTTCCTGAGTTGTACCTTGTTTTATGTCCTCTGTTTCCAGAACATACTTTGTTATTGAAAACAGATATTTAGATGATGGATGGATGGACGGACTAAAGCCAAAAAATACTCTTCTTATGATGATAAAGTAATTTTCACCTTAGTAGATTATATGAGCATATCATTAAGTGGAATTCTACAAGGTCAGTCTACGTTAACATCCTATTTTACGCTTCATTATAGTAATTAAAATAAGGGGGACATGGAATGCACTGGCGACTGTAGCCATCTCATTTGATAAAGATAATTGCAAATGACACATCATCCTTTTCCTGTTCGATATCACTACTAAAAGTATGGATATACATAAAGGTGCTGTAAGTTGCTGTTAGAAGGCCAACATATGCACGCACAAAAGTAGGAATTCTACAGTATCATGTATATTTTATAATCAGTGCTTCATTATTGCTGAAGCTCAGCTCCGAGACCTCTGGCATGCACCACAGTTCACAGTCTGTGGTCTGCCACCTCAAATACTACGTAAAATATACCTATGCTTAGAATGGAGTTAAACTTTGGAACAAATAGAAATTGAATTAAATGAATATATATATATATATATGTTTGTTGTATGATATCTTTTTACGTACATCTACTGAATGTAGTGTGTTTCGCTTATCTGACATTTGATTTGAAATGTAAAACCACCCCATGTCCACTTCTTGGCCACTGAAATATGAGGTTATTTTCTGGCTCATTAGCCTCATCTTATAAGGTAAGTCTGTCTTTCAGTTTGAAATAACTAACTGGTGTTTATTGAAAATATTATGTGTTTAATTAATTAATAGCACATTAGTGTTGTGTTAATTAATTCATTAATCATTTCAGTTCAATACAAAAACATTCATACACATTAAAATTATACTTTTAGGGGCCTGTGGTTCAGTACAGTATAATGAGTCAAATCCTCTGTGGTCCAGTACAAGTGACTTGGCAATTGTAACAGTGTTCCCTCAAATGTATGTGAGGGGCTTTGAAATGTCTTGGAGTTGTTCAGTTTTATTTGGCAGAGTTGACTGCAAAGATATACGTTTTTGGCAGCATGGCTTGGCCCCTTCACAGGATGAGTGACACTCATTGGCAAGATTGACAGAACGGGGCTCAAAGAGCCATGACCCGCCGCTTGAAAGACCTGCATGTACTGAACTTGATAGGTTAACTTACCACTAGCAATATTGACTTTAGCCTTAGAGTGTATTTTGGACAGCAATTAATAAAGTTGAGAATATGACTTCAGGGACTGAAGATGCTTCCCAGCTGCCCCTCATCACTGGTTGGGTGAATGGTTCAAATCGGCAATGACACCTGCCACCCATCAGTCTACTTCAAGTTTCCAGAGGCCTGGCTGGAAGAGTCCACTTATTGACATGTCAAGGGTTTGAGATGGAGAGTATTGAGGTGAGCTAAAGGTCCTGTTGATTTGTTTTATATGCTGAACTTCAGACTGTTTCTTTTTATGGTTTCTTGCCAGTGTAAATGTATGTTATAACGTTTTGCCCAGTTACAAAGATGGTATTTCAGTTTAATATGTCTAATCTTGGCTGGTAATGTCGGCCTTGTAAATCTATTTACTACCTTACTTCCTCTCGAAGGACCTGAATAAAATGCCACCATGACTAGACTTTGTTGTACTGTTATAATACTACAAATGTGTATTTTTTCAATGTATTGTAAAAAGGAAATGAAAATATTAAAATGTATGATTTTATTAGGAGAAAATTGAACTTTATTAAAAAAAATCATCTACAAATTATACCTGTAGCTAGTACAATGTATCTGCCCTTCATTTTTCACACAGACTAGAGAGCCTTCTGTTAATTTATGTTTCATTTGTTTTCAAAATCCAATATAATTTACATGTTTATTTTTGCAAAAAAAATAAATGTTTGACATGGATTTGCTCATTAGTAAATGGAAGGAACACCATATAAAATACAGGTAATGATTCTGCTGTTTCAGTATTGTCATGCCAGGCTCTGTCTGATCCTCCTGTGTGCCACACCCACCTCATTACCTCCTGTTAATTCCCGATTGTGATCACCTGTTGCCTGTTTTGTTCTGCTTGTCTTGTGTATTTAGTCTGCGTCTCGGTTAGTTTCCCCAGATCTGTCATTGTTGTTGTTAGTTGCTGCAAGTACGTGTCCATGATTGGTGTGAGTACTGGTGAGTACTGTCCGCCCTGTCTGTTCCAAGGAATAAACCCCTTTCACCCGTCAGTCCAGCTGCTCTTGCCTCCTAGTCTGCTCGCCTGCTCACATCGTAACAGAATGACAGATCTCGCCGAAAGCCCAGCGCAGCAGACTGAGAAACAGCTCCCGAGGTGGTTCCGCCTTCCCTGCCGAGCAGCCGGAAAAAAAGGTGGAAGAACAGGGAGCAACAGGGGGGAGTATAAATGCTCTTCCTGGGAGCCTGCTTTTTGTTCCTTGCCTGGGAAGATACCGCTGCTGACCGCCTGATCAGCCGGAGTGATTTGCCGCCACCATTGGAGGCTTACAACTACCGACCGGTGCGCCTGAATGGTAAGGGGATCAGCGCAGTAAGGGATGCGATTTCCTCGGGTCCCCAAAGCCCTTAAAGGGGCAGGTCCAAACCTGCCTATTACGGACCTGCCTGTTCCAAGCCTGCCTGTTGCTACAGCCTCTACGCTTGCTGCACCTCCTCTGTAGCCGCTGCACCGCCCAAGGTGCCTGCTGAGGCGCACCCTGCGGGCCATCCGGTGAGGCACGCCCTGCTGACCGCATGCCCGAGGTGTCCGCTGCGGCGCCCCTTGCTGGCCGCATGCCCATCCTGCCTGTCCAGCCCGGCTTGCCCGTCCTGCCTGTCCAGCCCGGCTCGCCCATCCTGCACGTCCCAGCACCAGCTGCTCCACCCGAGCTCCCTGCTCCGCCCGCCTTTGGGGGGGGGGGGGGGGTTCTGTCACTCCCAGCTCCGTCCGATCCTCCTGTGTGCCACGCCCACCTCGTTACCTTGTGTTAATTCCTAATTGTGATCACCTGTTGCCTGTTCTGCTTGTCTTGTGTATTTAGTCTGCGTCTGTTAGTTTCCCCAGATCTGTCATTGTTGTCGTTAGTTGCTGCAAGTATGTGTCCATGGTCGGTGTGAGTACTGGTCTGTGTATGTCCGCCCTGTCTGTTCCAAGGAATAAACCCCTTTCACCCGTCAGTCTGGCTGCTCTCGCCTCCTTGTCTGCTCGCCTGCTCACATTGTGACAAGTATCCTACCCATAAATTATACAGTGCATTCAGAAAACATTCAGAACCCTATCAATTTTCAAGCATTTGTCGTGTTGTAGCTCAGGACTATTCAAATCAAAGGCCAAGCACTGCTGTTTTTCCAGCTTTGCTTTACATGAGAGCCAGTTGGGAAGCCTCTGGCTAATAAGAGCCAGAAATTAAGCTAACTACCTGGGAGACTTGAAAACAAATATCAAAGTATTCAGACCTTTGCTGTGACACTTATATTAAACTCAGGTGCCGTCCATTTCTCGTGATCGTCTTTGAGATTTTACACCTTGATTTGAGTCCCGCTGTGTTAAATGAAATTGACTGGACATGATTTGGAAAGGGACACATAGCATTTCCCTATGTTAGTTAGGACAAACTGGCACAGGCTTTCAGTTACGAAGATGTGCGATTCACCATTCTTAAGAACAAAAGTGCAAACAATTCTACAATTTAAGAACATGTCATGGATCCAACGTAGGTTTTTCTTAATTTTCGTAGGAACAAATTTATGAAAATTCTTAAAATATTGGTGAATGATGCCCAATGCCCTTACTGTATCGTATTAGAGAACATTTTTTTCAGCCTTGCCGCTACACATGTGCACATACATCCTGATATGAAGCTGGAAGTTGTTAATGTGAGTACAAGTACGACACAGGTATTTTTTTTAAATGCTGCACCATAATGGATATTTATTTTGCTATGCTTTATATTTTTTGAGAAGATATTTGTGTCACACAATTGATTCTAAGACTCTAAGAAGATTCTAATAACTCTGAGCTATTAGTTAAGTTCCCCCTAAATGAGCTTGATAGGTCGAATGGCCTCCTCTCATTTATAAATTTCCTATGTTTTTATTTTCTTATGAAGAGCCAATTCTAACTGTGGTGAGACCGGTATGAATGCTTTGCTCAATGTCTGTAAATCCCTTGCTTTCCAGTGCTGTTGTTGTAGTTCATAACCTTAATTTCATCTTCAGATCACCTGTCTTTTTGTGGAAGTGCAGCTGAACACATTAATACCAACTAAAAAAAAACAGATATGCATACTTTTGGTAATTACTTTTCCAACTTGAACACTTGCCCTTCTTCAAGGCTAGTGTTGGGAGGAATTACTAAATAATCTGGGTTTTAAATCTATCTGAGATAATGGGTTCCTTGCTGTTTGTATGCATTTAATGAAAAATATTTTGTTGCCCAAGGGGCACAGTGACCTTCATGGAAGAGGGAGACATGTAAGAGTAGACTTTCCTTGATTCACAGCAGGAGGAATCTGAGTAGGGCACACCAATGGCACTTGACCCTCCAGTACATCCTCTTAGTGTCAATTGTGTATCACATGGTCTTTTTTTCCAGATAAAGTGATTACTAGCCTCAGAAAGGTTCTTCATTGGCCTTTATGGTGTTTTAAGGCTTATGATTAGGATACGAAAGTGAACCTAACATTACCTGACAACTAGAAGATGGTTTGCATGGTTTATTTGACTGTTTCAGCTATTTCAGGGTTTTAATATTCTCACATATTTCTTGCTTTTCTGGCCCTGATTTGCAAATGAGGTTTATTATGTTTGCACAAAGAGCAGTTTGATTTTCTTTTGATGAAATGCCTGACCTCTTCTAGAGCCGACACCTTACTGTGGTGGAGAGGTTTGTGTGTTCCAATGATCCCAGGAGCTAAGTTGCTCAGGGCTTTATACCCCTGGTGGGGTCGCCCAAGGCAAACAGGTCCTGGGTGAGAAACCAGACAAAGTGCGGCTCACAAGACCCTTTATGATGAGTCACAACATGGATCCACGATTTCCCTTGCCCGGATGCGGGTCACCGGGGCCCCCCCTGGAGCCTGGTCGAACACAGCCCGAACAAGGCACGTGGGTCCCCCTTCCAATGGGCTCACCACCTGTAGCAGGGGCCATAGGGGTCGGGTGCAGTGTGAGTTGGGCAGTGGCTGAAGGCGGGGACCTTGGCATTCCAATCCTCGGCTGCAGAAGCTAGCTCTAGGGACATGAAATGTCACCTCTCTGGTGGGGAAGGAGCCTGAGCTGGTGCATGAGGCTGTGAAGTTCCGACTATATCTAGTCGGGTTCACCTCGACGCATAGCCTGGGCTCTGGAACCAGTCTCCTTGAAGGGGGTTGGACCCTCTTCCACTCTGGAGTTGCTCACAAGGAGAGGCGCCGAGCTGAGGTGGGCATACTTATTGCCCCCTGGCTGGGCACATGTACATATGTAATGACAGTGAGACCTGGAGGGGCGTAATTGGGAGGAACGGCCCCCCCGATCTGAACCTGGGTGGTGTTTTATTGTTGGACTTCTGTGCCCATCACGGATTGTCCATAATAAACACTATGTTCAAGCATAAGGGTGTCCATATGTGCACTTGGCACCAGGACACCCTAGGCCGCAGTTCGATGATCGA
>JAABNX020000008.1:25652185-25671692 GCA_015163995.2 Mormyrus lacerda | reverse complement strand
GGAGGACACTCTGAGCTAGGACAGGATTTGTAAATTACCATTTCAATTAAAAGGACCTGGATTTCACTTGAGCACTGTCTGCTGATTAGTCAGTCTCCTATAATCATGCATGTATTACTAATGTGAATGTGAAACAGCTGGATGAGTCTTTCAGTTAAGGAAACAAACCAAAGTACAAGAAGAGATGAACTATTTAGCTGAGCACAGGAGCCTTTCAGTTTGAAAGTAGTTTGTAGAACCCAAAGTAACTAAAAGTGTCCTCCCTATCATGGATTATCTGGTCACCCTAGGAGCAGTCCATTTTTTGAGTAGGCTTTAACCCGCACGACGCTGGTAAAACAGATTTAGGACGTGTTGTTTGGTCGGCTCGAGCGTCAATCAACGATCGCTGCCTTTTCCTGCTGGTCAACTTTGCTCTTTTTGAGAGTTTGTGGGCTTTCAGTGCTCCACAGCACCAACAACAGGCCTGGCGAAGGCGTGCAGATCTGCCGAAGGAGCACAATGCTGCTGGAGTCTTAGAGCGCCCCTGTTCATCCGCAGCGAAGCATAGGAAAAAAGAAACGGAGCAGGGTGAGAGCGAGCATCCTGTACTCAGCCACAGACCGAGGACGAGGGCTGGGCAGCGAAGCACATCGCTGGACCTGTAAATAATACGGGATTACCTTGTTTACTGAATAATAGTGAATTGCATCGTAAAAGCGATCACGAAGCAAAATGTCATCTTTGGGTAAAGACAACAGTGGAGCCCAACACGCCAATTACGTGGGACCGTACCGCTTGGAAAAGACACTCGGCAAGGGACAGACAGGTTGGGTTTTTATTTATTTACATATTTTGACAAATTCGCATTGTCGTTGACGCCTTGAGGCGACTAGCTGTGGAGATTAAATTCAGCCGGTTTTGGTTGGGCTAGTTTTGTTTGCGGGGTAATAGGGATTTTTTTCGGGGAGGAGGATCGGGCTGTTAAACTGCACCTGCAGTAGGCTGTATATAACGATACCGGAGCTCTCAATGGGACAACTAGGTATGCGTGATGTTCTTCAATAACTGTTGGCCTCCTGGCTTGGTTATCCACAGTATAAGCATTTGAATATAGTCTAATTTGATCATTTTGCCCCTTGTAATCGTGCTTCCCTCTCTAGCTCCCTGTGTGATTTATGTATAATACAACCGAACCCCGTTTGCTAATATTTGAAATATTTGAATCATAGATCAGGTTTCTCTGCATTCTTTTAAAAATGCTGTACACATTGTTTCAGGGTAAGCGAATTACTCGCTTAAGAGTCGGGTTAAGGATGGTAGGTGACAAATTTAAGCCTTGGAAAAAGTGCCGGTAACTTAACGTGACTGTAGCAGGTGTAGGTTGCCTTAGGAAAGTAGTTCATCTTCTGGGATGCTGTTGTTAAATATTGTGCCAAAACAGATGTGCCGGAGCCTTGTGGGAATAAAAAAATATTAAGGATACTGAATTTGGGCTTAACCATTATAATATCCGTTTAGGTTCAAAGTTAAAATAGTTTATTAGTATTTTCTTGGTTCCTTACATTAGTTTGTATATTAACCCCCTTTAATATTAAGCATGCTCTCTAAATAGCCTGTAGTCGGAATTAACATAGCTGTGGTACTTGTAACATGAGGCTGGTTGGGAGCGGTGAGCATGCAAAGCACTGAGATGAAAAGGTGATGCAACGCTCATTGTGTGCCTACAGAAGCGACAGTCCCTTGTCACACTGTGCAATTTTCTGTCCATCTGCTGCCTTAAAGCGCCTGCAATAGCCGTTCTCTGCTGGCTCTCCTGAGCCGCCCCGACGAGTGTTCGCACATCCTGCAGTCCGCAGTTTCATTTCGGCGGATCCCATGAAGAGGTACCGCCCGAGTAGATCGTACTTCACCCACCCATACAAACAACCGCTGTCCGTCGTGTGGTGCAGCCGGACATGGGCATCATGACGGCTCCATTCCTGCAGACGCTCATTGTTACTGTACAGGCAAATCGTCGTATAATGGTGGTATTAGCGTGATAGTGTTAAATCGCCTTTATTCAGAATGCACTTTTAGATGTAGCGATGTGGACTAACAGTTTAATTCAGCATTTCTTATATAATGAAGAAACGCTTCTTAACTAATTCAAAGTAACAGGATACAAAGTAATGCAATCATTACTTTTTTAATTACTTATTTAACGGTGCTTATTGAACAACAGATGTTTAACCATGAACGTATCATGAACTTGTAACGTCTGTCTGGTAACAGTACATTTTTGACTGTCCCCAGAATTGTTTCTGCACACTTGACTCTTCTGGCCATTGTCTGTTACTTAGTTACTTAGTCAATGTGTTTTTGAACTGTTAATGACTTAGATGTGTTCCTCAGCAAGCCTATTTGAATCATAAAATCGAATTATAAAATTAACTCTGTTTATACTGACTCTTTTATAGATGTACACCCTATGATGTGACTAGTCTAGAGCATTGGCTGCTGTAATAATTCTGGAACGGTCGGGGATGCATTTGGATCATGGTATGATCGAGCAGTCATACACTTGCTTAGTTAATGTGTTCCTGTGAAGAGAAATTTTAATCAATTCAAAAGACTTGAATGCTTTATTCTTTACAGAGATTGTGTTTGGTGTAGAGTTTGAGCACATCTTCTGGGTCATTTGATGTGCTGCTGGATTTCCAGAAAGCCAGACTGGTGATTTTTAATGGATAATGAAATGTGTAGAATTAAGACCGTTTAAATATGGGTATTTTTAAAGTCTGTGTAATAATTGGCTTTGATCATCATGGCAGTGCTGCTGTGATTTAGGTTATAATGCATGTGTGAATCAGAGCCAGGGATTCATATCTCAGGCATTATCCTGTTGCCAAGCTTGTAGTTCAGGGAGAAACTCCCAAACTAAGGCAGTTTTAGTGCTTAGGCTACTGGAACGTCTTGGATTCTTGCTCACCCCTCCAGCCTCTCGTGACACGTATCTGTCTGAATTGTATGTCAGAATACAGCTGATAAATGTTTAATGGATCTTTAAGTTATTAGGAAGGTCAATTAGCTTTTGGTTATTCCTTTTTTTTTGTGGTGAGCAAGTATGGGCCAGTAGCTTCAGTAAGGCACTACCCGTAATAGTTTGCTTTACCACAATATTGTCATGTTCATATAAAACAAACCGTCCGAGGTGATCACCGTATGTTAATATTTGTCGACTTGTACTGATCACTGTTGTGCTGTGACGCTGTTTTCGTTCCTCTTTTTCAGGATCTTATGTAGAGCTCTGTTTTCCGAAAGGTTCGTCTTTTGCCTGGTAAAGTTGTGAGCCTTAGAGAGTATGGTTGTCGCTCTTACTGGAGCACCCCTGGAGCACTCCCCCCCCCCCAGCGCGGTCTCTCTCCTTCTTGTGCAATCCAGACGTCAGAGGGGGCTTCAGCCAGAGATCTGGGCTCCTGCTCGCCATAGAAAGCTAGCATCTACTCCGCTCCTGTGCTGCTTGTCTGGCTGCGCCCAGTCTCATTTGCTGCCCGGCAGGAGGCCGCCGTGGCACCGCTGCGGCGTTACCCCTCTGCGTGGGAAATGGTAGTGGGGGGAGGGGGGAATAGCACCGCTGGGTGCTATGGGTTTGGTGTTGGAGGGGTTTCCGTGGGAGCTTTGCGATGAATGAACTGCCACGCTGTTGCTGTCAGCAATGGACCATATGTGCCCTATGAAAGCTCATTATGGAGAAGGGTGGGGGGGCTGGGTGACGGGTGCTGGTGGGGGCTGGGTGAGGACTGCTGTGAAGCATCACCATTGGAGCATGAGCGGGGCTCCTGCCGTTAAGCTCTGGAAGGAACAGCCCTCCCCTCAAATACAAAAGAGGCTTACTGTGTCTCCCTCTCCATTCACACGGCTGGCTTGGCTCCTTCTTCCCATTCACATCGCGCCCTAACACATGGCCGCCACTCTCATTATGCTCACTGACAGTGTTTCTGCCTGACGGTAGCTTAAAAAAATACTTTTACTTGTATAGTGACTATTGCCCTCTAATTGACAAATATTCCTCCCTATGGGTCTTGTGGGACTTATGTTTTTTAAAGTTACATGCAAGTTAGGCCAACATAGTTTATGAAATTCCTTCTAGTTTTACTTTTCATAGTGTATAAGCTGATGTAGAACAAATTATGGGTTTAGAAGCGACGTGATAAATTTCCCCATACCCCTTGCTGATATCATGACTGCAAGCCATTAAAAATTCATGTGAATTTTTTTGCTTCCATATTAATGCTGCCGACCATAATTATGTCAAAGGGACTTTGGAGAAACTCTGTCATCACAGAGGCTGGGAAAGATCATTATTTACAAAAACTGCTGTTATGTTTGTGTACAAAGTACTATTATCCAAGCTGGCCTGAAGTAGATATTTTGTCACAGATTGTTTACCATGTGCTGTTGGATGGACTTGATGGTTCTGAAGTCTGAAGCTGCCATCCTCCCTTATTGTTCTTGAGGAACCTCAGCCACCTGCCCTGGAGTTGATGATGCTGTCCCTCTTGTAGAAATCCTCCCCCCCACCACCATTGCCCCTGCCTCCCAAACCAGCCCTAACCAGTCTGCACATCCCGGAGGTAGCTTTCCAATGAGCCGGCAAAACACCTGGTCCCCTCGATGGCTGGCATGAGGGCAGCATGTGGTGTGGGGTGGAAGGGGCGGTTGCTTGAGCATGTGGTGAGAGCCATGGTGCTGACATGCAGAGAGGCATGGTCTGTGGGAGGAGGGGGAGGGACTCAAAAACCAACATTACACCACACTGTCGCGTTTTTGGGCAGACCTGGTGTTGCCCT
Organism: Mormyrus lacerda; assembly: GCA_015163995.2. NCBI lineage: Eukaryota > Metazoa > Chordata > Actinopteri > Osteoglossiformes > Mormyridae > Mormyrus > Mormyrus lacerda. The sequence continues at coordinate 25,666,881 of JAABNX020000008.1, read as the reverse complement.
GTAGATTAAAGGTTCGGCACAATCTGAGAATTCAGTGGAAGTGCTAAGTGTCTAGAGCATGCCCAGACACGTCCGACAGGCAACACGGACCTTGTCTTTTATTTGTGCCGTCAAGTAAAATTTTATATTCTGGTTGTTCAAAAAATGTGTCTTGAATTCGGGTTCAACATTTTTTTTTTTTGGTGGTTAACCATTGCCAATTTTACTAATGAAAGCCTGAAACAGTACCTCTAGCGCACAGGAATTGTCTAACTTGGGAAATAAATACAGCAAGTTATTTTCAGAGAACAATGACTGAAAAAGATCCCAAAATAGTCTCATTTGTAGGGTACCATATATTGGTTAATGATTGATTAATGATAATGATAACATGAGAATTTCTCTTTGCATTGAGAGAGATCTATAAGTCATATCTTAAAGAAAATCCAGAGATCGTTTTTTTTTTTTTTTTTTTTTTTTTTTAAATACAAAAAAAATTAAAGCTGTTCTTTGTCTACAATCTACTGTCTATTTGAGATCTCAAGATAGATGGCAGCGTGTTCTGGGAACTTGTTAGTGGGGTTTCAGTGTTCTCTGTTTGGGCTGTAATGAAGCACATCAAAAATACATGAGTAAACTCGTATTTATGGCATGCAGGTTTTACGAATGAATAGAATCAACTGTAGGGTATGAACTAAGGACTTTTTTACAGAGCATTTCACTGATTGGTTGATTAATTAAATGATTCATTTTCCTCCAGAAAATCAAATTTACCATTTTATTTTGACAATAACAAGCTAGTTTTCATTTTTATTTCCGTTAAGTAATTTATGACATTTCTAATTATTCTCATGGTCTTTTTCATTATGACCCAAATCTTTTTTTTTTTAAACTTGCAAATCTTCCTGCCTGCTAAAGTCAGGCCATTGCCAAGGTTTGTTTGATCTTAAAAGCTTTCCATCAGAGATCACAAGATATCATCTGTACATCCTTGCTAAAACCTTTAGCAGGAAGCAGTGTGCTTGTTGAGCCAAACAAAAGGCAGCCTGCCACTCTGCACAGTGCACTGGTTTTACCAGGAGACCTTTGAATGATAAAACGGAGGAGGGATATTTATTTTCTTTTAAAGCACCTGCTGATGTAGATTTATGGTTTTAATTTCATTGTGTTTGTGTTTGCTGTTTGTCTTTGCCTTTTGCAGTTTAAGCATTGGCTTAAGCTCCGCAATTTGATTTTTGTAATACACGGATCATAATAATTGCATGCCGCTTGCTGTAACTGATTTATCGGACAGATGCTTAACTGTGATGGTTGTCATTGAGGTTTGTGGAAGACTTGTTTACAAAGGGCTGTTTGCCGATAGTGGGGGCGAATTGTTCTTTTGGCAGGTATGTCATTCAAAACCGGTCAAATCCATTCTGCTCCAGAGTATGAATTCCATGTATGCGTCATTAATATGCAATATCCAACAAATTTTGCCTTTGCTGTAAGTGGCAAACTTTAAGTAAAATTAAAACGGGAGGTGCTGATCAACCCTATACTGGATAAGCAGTATGGAAGATGGGGCCAATGTCTGTCAAAGTTATGGTATCATAATATCAGTTGTGTTTGGTCCCTTTACCTGTTGGCTAAATTATTAGCCTGGATTTGCATTAACTAGATTTTTCTGTTTTGTTCTTTTGGGTTATACATTTCTCATAGTTTTATTTTTGCTTTTTTGGTTTTATTTTCCAAGGGTAGCTTTTTGGATGCTCTTAAATGGACTCCCTTCACACTTCAGCCTCGCATTTATATAGGTCAGCAAATGATCCAGAGATTTGTTTACTTAATTCAGATATACTTGGGACTAACGAATTGTTGAAATGGCAACAGTAATAATATATCAATGCATCCCTTAAGCAGGAAGACATGTATTCCTTTCCATTTTCCTTGGGTTCTTTAGTAGACTTCATTACCATCATTGGGTTTATAAGTTCATATGAGTGGATTTGGTTAATAAGCATTTCCCATTAATAATAAACAGGTTAATAAACAATAAGTATATTTAACACCAATATATCTTTGACACAATCCTACAAATTATGTTGTATCTGGACTTTGCCTAACAGAGTATTTTCTGGATATGCCATATTACAGAAACTTTGTTGATATTCAGAATTGTTTAATACACTATAACAAAACATAATTCAATGCAAGCCTTACCATCAAAAGATTTAATTTTGGTTAATATATCTTGGTTTATTGATTAGGGTCAGTTGATTTGAGTACTTGTTTTATTTCTGGAAAGACCAGAGTATTCATTTAATCCCCCCCCCCCTGCTGGGAATCTGGTTTTGGCCAGATCAATGCGTCTGTGTCAAGAGCCACGTTCCAATTCAACAGGAGGACGGGGTGCAGAGCTCAGTGTAACTGTGCCATCTGAGGTACCAGTGAAGATTACAGTTTTAGTCCCTCGAGGGGATCTTGTCTGGTTGAGCATTAATTTATTCGTTTTTTTTTTTTTTTTTTGTCAGCGCTGAAGTATCCATACTCTCAGGAGAGACATAGAATGTGGGATGGCATGAATTTTTTTGGGGGGGGTGGACCCCAGATGGCTAGATTTTGTTCATCCCCAAAAGCTGATTATTTTTCAGGTAAGTGCTGCTGTGTGGCATCTCTAGATATGGGTCAGATGACTGTGGCTTTCAGGGAGAGAATGGAAAAAATTAATAGAATTTGTAAAGAAAATGTGACAGATCCTAAAGTTGTTTCTGCCATCATTTAGATATACAAAAGACAAGTTTGACCCAAACCCCCTCAAGCACAATGTATGTATCAGAAGTAGGGCTGGGCGATATCATACCGATATATCGCGCATGCGCAATAATCACCAGGGCTTCAGAATGCAGACAAAGCATTGAGCCGGACTCCAGCTTTTCAGTGCTATACAGACATTTATTTATGCCCATGATTTTTTTTTAAGAAGATTAGTAGTATGGCTTAAATATTAATGAGATGCGTTTTGGGATTCCCAAAAGTTAGTAATCTGTATAAACTTTGTTTCTTAAATGTGATTAACGGAGCACACCACGTAATACTGTTTTGGCATACTACGGTTTGGTATGCCTCAGTGCAATATGCATTGAAGTTGTGGTGAAGAAGAGCAGCCAGGACATCTTTTAAAAGGGATCTTGTGAATAAACAAGATAAAGACGTTGGCGGTGTGGTGTTACTTTTTTCAGTTCAAAGTCTGACAGATTTATTAAACACAAGGATATGCCGTATTTATACTAATGACTTTTGGGCATCATACAAAGCCTCATTAATATTTTAGCCATGCTACTAAACTGCTTAATTTGCGGACGTAAATAAATGTCCGTATAGCACTGAAAAGCTGGCGCATGGCCAAATGCTGCGGCTGTCATCGGAAGTAATATTATTCAGTATGCGCGATATAGCAATATTATATCACCCAGCCCTAACCAGAAGGTTTTAAATGCAAACCAAAGACAGTGTTCTTGTATATGGAAAAAAGTTGTGTACCTCAGTTGCCTAAGGAAAGTCCTTATGCAGCCTTTATGTGGCACTCCTGTAAGACACGATGGGAATGTCGCTGTAATATCCAGCATGTGTAAGGACATCAGAAATAATAGTTATACTGCACACAGAATTAAGGGCTTCCATGGTGACTCGCTGAGGCTTCAGTGTTGGAGTTACATCTGTAGTATGTGTATGTTGGCCCAGTGCTTCCCGGGGGTCTTGTGCGGTATCGATCCAAAGATCACTGACTGTAGCTATAACAGTCAAAATAATGATCTCTCTTCCTCTCCTGCTTAGGTCTCATTCAAGGATTCTTTGAAGGAATCTTCTCAAACAGGACTTGTTTGTTGTAAGGCATTCAATGTATTTGTGGTTTTTATATTTCTCTTTCTGTTAATGTAAGCTGTCAAGGCAGTTGAACAGGAAGGAAAAAAAAAATAATAAAAATAATAATCTGATTCATTCGTCTTTCCATTTTCTTTTTTTGATCTCATCCAGCCCTTTCTGCCTGGCATACCCTTAGAGATATGGCATTGTTTCCGATGTTTGAGGGAGTTGGTAAAAGATGGGAGATGTCTGTTCTGATGGGAGGAGTCCAGCCAAGTAACATTTGGTACTACAGTCTAACAGAAGTAAGGATAATCTTGAAGATATGGGGGAATAGCTACCAGGACAGTAGGCACAGGATGCAAGTCAAGGCATGTGCTGGGGAGGGGGTGGTGTTCAAGGCTTGGGGAAATGATTAAGTGCAAGGATTTATTAAGAGCTCAATATCAAACGGGCCAACAGTCTGGGGAGAACAGAGGACTAGTTGCTGGTGCTGCTTGCATGGGACTAGACCCTGTCTGTGTTATTGCTGTCTGCCAGAGGACTGCCCAGGTGCATTCTGGGATAGCAGTAGAGGAAAGAACTTCGTGCCCCATGCAAACATTACCCAGAGCTCTCTTGTCTTACTGAGACCAAGACCTGAATTTAGCTGAGCCGCTATTACATTAACACATGGGCTTCTCCTGTGTGACTGTTTTTATGCAAAATGTCTGCTTGCATGTGTAAGCAATAATCAGTCAAGTCATGTAAGCAAGTCAGATTTCTACCTGATGGATGAAATGCTAAACCTTCAAGAATACTGTTTTATCAGCTGTATAAACTCTGGCCTACATATTAATGAATAAATGTCCTAAATGTACAGATTACTAAATGTTTGAAGCAAGAATATACAATACACAAGTACATGCATATACTTATCTGTGACAAATTAAAATGTTATTAATATGCATTGGGAGTCAGCAACTGGAAATCGAATTGATCTTTGTCATGCTTGCGCAACGTGTAGGTTTTACGAATGAATAGAATCAACTGTAGGGTATGAACTAAGGACTTTTTTACAGAGCATTTCACTGATTGGTTGATTAATTAAATGATTCATTTTCCTCCAGAAAATCAAATTTACCATTTTATTTTGACAATAACAAGCTAGTTTTCATTTTTATTTCCGTTAAGTAATTTATGACATTTCTAATTATTCTCATGGTCTTTTTCATTATGACCCAAATCTTTTTTTTTTTAAACTTGCAAATCTTCCTGCCTGCTAAAGTCAGGCCATTGCCAAGGTTTGTTTGATCTTAAATTGTGTGATCAAATCCTCATAGGTTTCTTCATCTTGCCTCAGAAATAGGCTTGTAATTGTTCGCCTTCTTTTAACAATCTTCCCTTAATGAACTCCTTTAGGAAGAAATGCCTGACCTTGTAGAAAATGGCCACAGAGAGGGCAATCTACTGATCCCCAAGGCATTCACATCATGTCTTAACAAGAGAATACCTTAAAAATAAGCAGATTAATTAGGGATGCACCGATGCCGGTATAGGTATCGGTATCTGAGCTCATATACGCGTATTCCACTTTGACTGCAATATTATGTTAAAACTCAAAGCCACGGCATTTTGTTAGACTGAAAGGTCACAAAATGCACAGTTTACATGGTCTGCATCACTGCAACATGTAATCAGATGTCTGGGGAGGTACATGTCAGGCTATGGCAGAGGGTCTGTCCATGACTACGCCGTACTTACTGGTTTTGTTCATCTGTCAAGAGCTTTCAAGCTGAGAATTGAGAATCCTGATATAAATGATTTGAGCTGAAAACTCAGGTTTCAAGATAAGTAAATACAGTGGAGAAATAAAGTATTTGCTTATTGTCCTGTAGCCCATCCCAGCCTTGTGCAGGTCTACAATTTTGTCTCTGGTGTCCTTACACAGCTCTTTGGTCTTGCTCATAGTGGAGAGGTTGGCGTCTGAGTGTGTGGACATGTGTCTTTTATACAGGTAACAAGTTCAAACAGTTTATTTATGCAATTAATACAGGCAATGAGTGGAGAATAGGAGGGCTTCTTAAAGACGAACTAAAAGGTCTGTGAGAACCAGAAATCTTGCTGGTTGGTATGTTATCAAATACTTATTTCATGCAATAAAATGCAAATTGATAATTTATAAATCATACAATGTGATTTTTCTGGATTTTATTTTTAAATTCCGTCTCACAGTTGAGGTGATCCTATGATGAAAATTACAGATCTCTCAATTCTTTAAGTGGGAAAACTTGAAAAATCGGCAGTGTACCAAATACTTATCTTCCCCACGGTACATTAGAAGCTGTTCTTGTGAACAACCGCTAATACGGATAAAAAAGCTTGGCACAGAATCATCCCTGTACAAATACTGTTAAAGTATTTTACTTATAGTAGTCAAATGGTCCACTTAGTGTTAATTTTGGGTCGTTTTGTACATAATGTATGGGGGAAATTATTATTATTATTTAGTATTATTATTATTATTATAAATAATAATATATATTTTTTTAAACTTTGATCGTCCTGCTTTGCCTGGCAGTAATTCCGTAATTACCCCGTCTTCTGGTTAGCTACCCAAGGCTAATGCTGCATACACAGAGAACCTGACAGGAAAAAGAAATTAATTTTCTGTCAATGACGAATCAAAGCTTATGATAAGCTGCCAAAAATGAGCCTACGCAATGCAACAGCTAAACTACAGTAAGATATATTTTAGGTGCCATAAGATACTGGATTATAGCATATTTGAATTATACACATTTCAGGTATTTTTATTTGTATAGTATTGTAAGTCAAAACAGCTATACTGTATTTTAAGTCAGTAAAATTCAGTAAATAGTGATGCTGTCCATTTTATTACCTTAGTCATGCAATAAATATACAAATATTAAGTAAATGGTAATCTGTTGAGACATAAAGAAAAAAGATACTGTTATTACGAACATCCAGTTATAGTGATCAGTTTCACCCAGACAGACATGATCAGCATAAGTGGTTTCCACTGTGTGTGTGTATATATAGGTTAAATATACTTGAGGTGTGTGTGTGTGTGTAAAAAAAGCTTTGTTAAAGTTAAGCCTGATGTTCCCTTACACACAAGAATGATCAGACTCTCCTACACAGTGAGACAAAGCATGCAGTTTATTAATTAAAGGAATCAAATTGGTACTTTGTATTACCAATACCCAAGGCTCGGGTATCCAGTTAGAAAAAACTGGGATCGGTACATCCCTAGCAGTAGTAGTATCAAGAAAAATAGAACACTAACATTCGCTTCATTAAACTTAAGTTGACATTGTATATGTGTACATGGATGTATGTAGCATAGATCTGTGGGCTAATGTTATTGATTATGACACAAAGATGGCATCAAGGGGCTACAGGGAATTGATAACTAATTAGTCTGTATAGAAGACATGTGCCTGCAGTGGGTCTTGCTCAGGGTCCCCTCTGTGTCTGCCTTCGTCTTGTGTTAATGACTGTACTTTTTATGGTATTCTTTATCACATTTACATTTCAATTCTGGAGCTCACACATTGATTTCTGCCAGATTTGCTGTATATGGTAGAATTTTATTAGTCTTTGGCTTACTAATGGTGTGGACCTTAAAAAAAGATCTGTAATTTTTGTGAACAGCAAATACTTGTTTATTAAGCAGTTATCCTTGGTGAGGAGCTAGTGCGTATTTTATCCCATGTAAATTGAGAGATTGAGGAGAGGAGGTTTATGAATCATGACTAGTGTGAGTCCTGGCTACTTTCGTGTATCGCTTTCACACTGCACAACAGGACCTGGGACATTTATGCTGAATAATAATAATAATAATAATAATAATAATAATAATAATCCTGTGTACCTGTAATCACAAGGTCACAGGTTCAAACCCAGCCTCAGCATGTCTGCGGGTACTTAAGCAAGGCCCTTAACCCCCAGCTCCCTGGGCGCCCCAACAGGTGGCTGCCCTTCGCGGACAGCTTGCTCTACAGAGCAAGTTGAGGGAGGCGTAAAAAACAATTTCCCCATGGGGATCAATAAAGTTGTAATTACTATTACTAATAAACATAGATAATGCATAATATTTGTAGGTGAAACTTCATACACAATGCGAAACTACCAGGCCCAAATAATGGAGGATAAAAAGGTCGGGTTGTTAGCTATTTGCTATTATTGTGGCTCGATCATGATGAAAATGGGACACAGCCTTTTATTTATATTTTACTTGTACATGTTCATGATTCTTGTTAAATCTAGCCAGCAGATCATTCTTTTGTTTTCCACAGAATAAAAAAAAAACGATGTAATGTGATCCTACTAATAAATGTTGAAGTTTCACTGCTGCGCCAGCATTATCACACACAAGTCACACATTATCACACATTGGTTCAAATTTTCTGGTGCAGAAATAAGGTGACACAAGCAAAAAATGTATTAATCGATGCATTAAATGTATTTATGGTACAAAAATAGTTCGGTCTGCTGAATTTGTACTAGCAGTCGACCGATATATCGAGCGGAAATTTGCCATATTTTAACGTATCGGCATCGGCTAATATCCGAGTGCACTAAGCCAATTTACAGACAGGCATGTCTGCAGGCAGCCCAGTATTATTGTTGCTGTGGAACACGTGACCCATGCTGCCTTGTGCACGACCCCAGCCAGAAGTTTTGGAAGAGTCCTGGGTGAAAACAGTTAGGCTTAAATTCTCTTTCAAAGACCTATTTAACTGATTTGCTATGAAATGTTGCTTTAAAAGAAAACGTGAGCACTTTTTCCATTCCAACTTTATTTATAGAGCACATTTTAAACAAGTTGCTGCCAAAGTGCTGTACAATCAAAAATGTAAACAAAAAAACACATACACGAAACAAAAAACACACACGGCCATAAAAGATGCACAGCTCACCTTGAAGTAAAAGATAATGAAAACAAATATGTTTTAACCCGAGATTTAAAAATAGAAAGAGATGGAGCCAGCCGGACATCTAATGGCAACTTATTCTAAAGCTTGGGAGCCATGATTGAAAAAGCTCTGTCTCCTCTGAGCTTCAGCCGAGATTTGGGAACCACCAAGGTCAGGTAACCAGCAGACCTTAGGGGCCGAGAGGGAACATAGCACTGTCAGAGAGGTAGGGTGGAGTGAGGCCATTCAGACATTTATGTTAAGAGCAGGATTTTAAAGTCAATTCTGAAACACACTGGGAGCCAATGAAGACTGGATAAAATCGGTGAGATGTGTTCATGCCTGCGCGTCCCAGTTAAAAGGCGAGCTGCAGCATTTTGGACCAACCGAAGACGGAAAACGACAGCCCGACTAACCCCAACATAAAGGGCATTGCAATAGTCTAGATGAGTTGTGATAAAAGCATGAATCACCTTTCTAAAATCCTGCTGTGTCACAACAGGCTTTAGCTTAGCAATCTGTCTTGGATGAAAAACCTTTCCTATACACCAGCACTAACTTGCATGTTATATTTAAAATCACTATCCATAATCACTCCCAAGTTTGTAACAGAGCTCTTTACATAAGGCTCCAAATAACCAAGGTTAAAACGAGAAGGATCAGTGGTACCACTATGACCAAACAATATAACTTCAGTTTTCTTTTCATTAAAATTCAAAAGGTTTAACGACATCCACGCTCTGATATCATTAATACAATCCACCAGTGGTTGGATGGCATAACGATTATTATGCTACAAAGGACAATCATCAGCATAACCATGGAAGGAGATCCCATGTTTTCTCAAAATAGAGCCCAAAGGAAGCAGATAGAGAAAAAAGAAGGGACCCTAGGATTGAACCTTGTGGCACCCCATAACAAAGAGGATCTGAAGGAGACAAAGTCCCCCATACCAACACAAAAACTTCTATCTGCCAGGTAAGAGTGAAACCAATCTAATGCTGCACCTTCGATACCCACCCACAGGACCATAGCCAGGATTTTTCAAATACCGAGGTCATTTTTTCAAATCTACCATTGAGGACACCGACTCTCTGAATCTGTAGCGTAATGTGATGTCAAGTGCCGCTGCCTGCAAAGACAGATAGAGGCGGAGATTTCACTTGAGATTAGACGGAGAACGTGAATTTAATTGGGAGAAATTACAGACGACATATGGATTCGGACACGGACCGGGTTCTGTTTGGCATTGATCATCACTGCTGGATTGCAGCTTTGACTAATTTGAAATTTTGGGAAAAAATACCGAGGACATGACCTCGGTGTCCGCAATGGTGGATACGGCACTGCCCACCCAATTCTCTAGACGCGATATAAGGATACCGTACTCAACCGTATCAAACGCAGCAGTCAAATGTACAAGTACGAGGATAACAAAGTTACCAGAGTCGTTTGCTGAAAAAATATCATTAAAAACCCTCAAGTGCTGTTTCTCTACTCGGATTTTAAAACCAGATTGAAACACATCAAGGATACCATTCATGTCTAAAAAGGCATTCAATTGTATAGAAACAATTTTCTGAAATCTTCGAGAGAAAATTGAGTTTAGAAATTGGCCTATAATTAGACCTAACTGAGGGGTTAAGACCGGGCTTTTTTAACAGAGGCTGAACAGCATGTTTGAATATTGCAGGAACAACACTAGAGGTAAGGCTACTATTAACAATGTCCAGGATGGTGTCTCCAACACTAGGGCGAACCTCTTTCAAAAGATGTGGAGGTATAGGATCTATCTGAGAACCTGAAGGTTTGAACTGACCAATAATGTCTCTCAGAACTGAAAATGACACAGGTTCAAACTGAGTAAAAACAGCGGAACAACAGGCATGACTAGATGGATCATATGAAGAAGATGGGATAAGTGCTCTAGTAGACTTTATTTTATCCCCAAAAAGTGGAGAAACTTCTCACAGTTTGCAGGAGAAGCCTTCAGACTGGCAGCCTGCGGAGCATTGAGAATGGAGTTAATAGTCTTAAAAAGAACATGCGGATCATGACAGCATTGACAATATCAGAAATTTTGCTTTTCTCTGACTTTACAGAACTTCTGTAATGTTGTCAACAATCCTTCAGTATATCGAAAGACAAAATTAGGGTGCCTAGTCTTTAGTGGGGCCACCACATCTAGGGTTTTTCTGCACACATAAAACTGCGATGTTAACTCATCAGTACTAAGCCTTAGAGAGAACCTTGGATTGACATTGATGTCATCATTAAAAGCAGTGGAGAACTGAGCAGCAGTGGACAAGTTAAACATTCGACAACACCTTGCAGAAGTGCGAGGTTTAACATAAGGAAGAAAGAAAGAAATCAAATAAAACAGGATTGTGATCAAAAAACACAGCATCAGCAATCTGTAAATTGTGAACTGACAGACCACAAGATAAAACCAAATCAAGTGTATGTCCATTTTGAGTTTGGACCAGCGACAAACTGTACAAGATTAAATGAGTGGATAAGAGTAAAGGAGTCTTTAACCAGTGGCTTTTCAGGGCAACAAACATGGATATTAAAATCCCCAACAATTCGGACACTGTCGTATTTCGACATATCTGCCAACAAAACAGAGGAAGTCATTAATGAAGTCTTATATTTTTTTATATTTTAAGTGGTCGGTAGATCACTGCGCACAGTACAGAGTGTGCACGTCCTAACTGAAACACAATCAGTTCAAAACTAGAGAAGGAGTCGACATTGATAGTTGTGGGCAATGAAACTTCTTAAAAACAGTCAGAAAGAGTTGAAAGAGACTGCGAATTATGCTGGGGAACTGGCATAATGATAATGAGCCTTCGACCAACTGTAGCTTACAGGTAACATTAAGGATCGTTGATTCTGACCAGCGTTAGTTTTGTGTGCTTGTTGGTGGGCTCACAGACGTTTTTTTTAATCGTTAAAATCATTTTAATTATTGCCATATCAGCCCAATGTTATCAGTTCTATTTTTTCTCGTGTTGGCGAGTTTCACTGTGCAGGCAGCTTTCTCAAACGCTGCAGCGTGTGTGAGAGTTGTTACCCTGCCCCGATCACAGACGGCACTGTCCTCGGAGACACAGCTGCTAAGAACAATCCATGGCGGAGAAAACTGTTTGTTGGAAAGCGTGGTTACCATTCACTTGAGCTGATGCTGACAATGGTCCTTCTGTGCAACTTGTTTGCATTTGAGAGCGGAGATTCAAACAACTTGTCAGACGTCTAGGTAAAAAGTGCACGACTCTGCGCAGTTAAACGTGTCTATCCTTTATACAGGCTTTTACGTCAACAGCGTCACAATCACTAGGGGCTTATGTTGTCCTTGCATACAAGGCCGTGTAAGACGACAAAATTAATTTATTTTCTGCGATTTGCTAGATTCTTTGTGAATGTGGCTTGTAAGCTATCTGTATGCTAACAACATAAACATGTTAGTGAAAGGTTTTGGCCCTTATACACTACTCATCATATGATGCACTTAGAAAAAAAATCATTAGTAACTTTCAAAATGTATGAGTGTAATTGTTTTAATGTGCATGGAATACTGGAATTGTAAAATGAATTGAAGATGAAGGCACTATAATAAAAATGCAAACCTTGTATTTTTTTCTTCTGTTTTAGTCATTGCTGTCTGACGGCTGAACAAAAATCTAATCCTGTATTTCAGTATTTCACCAAGCCAACACCAGGAAAAGCCAGGTGCAATATCTGCAGCAGGCTGGTGAGCTTGGGAGCTGAAGGAGTTTGCTGCTATATTGGGCACTAACAGATTCTATTGCTGCTATTTGTATTGTTTATAAGTTTGTTTACAAGTTGTATTGTGTTATTTAAGTTTATATTTAAATTACGCCAGTCAGTATTCAATAAATTCTAAGTTGAGAAATTTTGTGTAACCTTTATTATTATTAGTGTGATATTTTGTCATGCAAATAGAGGGGAAAATGTCCAATTTTTGGCCAAAAAATATCGGCCATCGGCTGATCCTGACTGCTAAATATTGGCATGAAAAGCGCATATCGGTCGACCTCTATTTTGTACTCCGCTACATCTCTCTTCCCTGCATTTTCACATAACTTCTGAGTTTGCACCGATGTTTGTGATCAAGCAATCAGCAAATTTATCAACGTAAGCACCTCCCCAGTTTGAATGAAAAAATACCTAGTCTGGAGGATTCTGGAAATGGGATTCTGGGACTGCTTCCAAAAAACTATATTTGGGCCGAGTTCCTGCAATGTGAATAGGACAACATTCTTTGGTTCTGGAAAAACGTTTTAAGGAAAAAAAGTTCCCTCAGTGTGAAAGCGCCTAATGTCAATGTTCAGTGGTTCTGCTCGCTTTATGCTCAAAAGCCATACAAACCCATTCAAGCTGGGTGGGTTTTTGTTTCACACATGTGTGTTCCGTAGAAGCACCCAGAACTGCAGCTGCAAGGATGTGACATTCCGGCAGAGCGGAAGGTCCACCTTTAGATGTGAGCGGCTGTGCTGGATTGACGCTGGAGAGGAACGGTTATCAGCCTGCTAATGTCTGTTAAAAATTATTCAGAGTGGCGCAGTTTTAATGCTGTGCTGCTTGTAGTCTTTTACATCTTTCCTTAGCTAACTAATGCCTTCACATTTAACTACTTTCTTAAGGGCTTTACCTGCTACCAGACCCAGGCTATCAGCTCTTAAAATCAGTGCTCTTAAAATTGAGTTCTGATGATACATTTGCGCCTCTCCAGTTCCTTCTGTGTCACACACCCTTCCTATTGCATACTTTGTGTCAGGATGCTTCAAAGATTAGTTAATACAAAATGCCTCCAAGTATGTGTCATCAAGAAGGATTATCTAAGTATAAATGTTGGATCATAAGATCATTTTCAGCAATCCTTGTACCACATTTATGAGTATTTTGTTTATGCACTAAGTGATGAATTAGTCTTTAAAACTTTGCTTTTGTTTTGACACTAGCCAGTGCTGATGGGGTCCGTAAATGTAAATATACACCACACCCTACAGAGCTGCCACCCAGGGCAGCTTCAACAGGGTGTATTGGCTTCTCGCTATGTTGAAAATCTTGTGCCCAGGTGAATCTGTGCAGATGGTACATAAGTAGCAGCCTTTTGCTGAGGTTCCTCCAGCCATCCTGCCTGGGCAAACACATCAAATTGTGTGGCATAATCAGATTAAAGAGGCCGGGTTTGAGCTGTAACCACAGTATTTCCAGTTTATTTGTGATGGAGGTGGGTGCCATTCCACAGAAGTATGGACTGGGTCAGGTGGGCTGGGGACGCATGGCAGGGTGTTGCACAGCATGTGGAGGCTAATGGAGCAGAAGCAAGGCAGTATCACCATGGGAACAGTGCCTACTTTGCTGTATGTGGCTTTCCATTCATAAAGAAAACTGCACTCTGTGTAGTACTGTCATATGTGCAAAAACATCAACGAGCATAACTTGATTCTTAGTGCCAGCCTACTGACACTCAGAAAAGAATGAGATTTCATTACAAATAGAAAATTTTGGTACTTTTAATCTATTAAAAGATCAAATGTTTTTAGTGATGTCAATACAAAGTCTAAGTACATACATTTTCTATTTTAATATCAATGTATTTTTGGAACCTAATCACTGAAACATTCTACTGAATGCATTGATTTGCTTGTAGAGCCTCCATTCATTTTCTGTAACTGCTTATCCTGTTGGGGGTCTAGAGCCTATGGACACAAGGCAGGAAACAACCAGGATGAGACATTAACATATGACAAGGCACACTCACAGTTTGTAGCTCCAGTTAAGCTTATTTGGGCTGTGTGAGGGAAACCAGAGGAAACCCCACAATGACATGAGGAGAACATGCACACACATGGAACCATGGGGGAAGACTAGAACCCTGATCCCAGAGGTGTGCGACGACAACGCTATCCACTGTGCCAC
>JAABNX020000008.1:25623388-25643181 GCA_015163995.2 Mormyrus lacerda | reverse complement strand
ATGAAAGGGGGGGGGGGGTGTTTATCTGTACATCCATCTAGTGCATCTGAAAGGACTTTCTGGCTGAATAAGATCATCCCCAAAGCCCTTATCTTGAACTTTTTAAAAATGCCTTCGGGCCTGACTACCCTGAAGGAAAATGTGAGTTTTTTTTTTTTTTTTTAATTCCTCCTCCTCTCTCTCTCCCAATAATGCTAAGCAGCTGGAGGGAAACACTGAAGCCGTACCTTCTGGGTGTCATGTCAGTGGATAAATATTGATTCCCACAAAGCATCGGTTCAGCTATCCCCAGTTAGGGAGCGCAGTGGCCAACAAGGGCTCCATTCTTGTCGGTCCAAGGCCAATGGGGGAAGTGAGAGACTGGGGCAAAACAAAATCAGTGCTTATGTGACTTTATTCTCCATGCTGTGCTGGGGGGGCTGGATGAATCCTTCTGGAATCTGTTATTCCTGGATGCCCACGATATTCCTGGAAACAGGTCTGGCAATGTTTCAGACAGCTTTTGGCTGTCTGGACGCAGTTGGGGTTCCTGTCCTCACCAGCAGTGTGTTGTGACCCCATTCTCCAGTGCGGTGTCGGTGCAGTGCCGCATCAATGGGGTCTGGTGCGTAGGCACGACTGCGAGACGCTGCTGCACTGTGGGTTTCATGTGAGTAGGGAATGCTGTTTTGGTTTATTGAGGCTTCATGTGAAAGTAATGCAAACAAAAGACTAAACAGGGCTATTATTAGTGTAATTAAGTAATTAAACCCTGATCTAAATTTACATCAGAAATCCATTGCCCATAATTAACTTACCCCACATGCGGTCATTACCATTAACATACACCTTATTTTTGCAGCATTGTATGATTTACTGTGAGTCCCATCAGTGACAAAAACCCCTTGACAGGGGATTGGAACAAGGGGTGAGGTAGGCGGATGGATTCCCTGTTTGATTAAGGGGGGTCAACTTTACAGGGGGCTGTGATACATGCATTTATGTGTGGGGGCAAGGTGACATTTTGTCTGGTGACCAATCTTTCCCCTTTTGGGGCGTTTTCTGTTGAAAACAGGAATGAGTGTTACCGGAAAAGAAGGTACTTTTAGGGCATGTGCAAGCAGAACAGAAATGAAACACTGGTGACTTTGTTGAGGGTCAAGGACCTCAACAAAGTGCACAACTACAGATTTCAGATTAATCAAGCAGGTTTACTGGGGCCGTACCAATTCATTCGGTATTGATACAGAACAGATGGGACAGGAGAAACACAATAGTACCACGAATTCTGGACCCCACCCCCCACACTTGTAAACCTTCCTTCAATACCTCATTCATAGCTGTGATGAACTAGCATCTGTTTTTTTTTTTATTTCCTCACCAGAAAAGAAAATATTACACACCATCTATTTCTGGCTTATGGACAAAATATGCAAACCCAGTCACTGGACAAAACTTCATATTTCTATTTGCTATTGTGGCCTCCAGCTGGTGGTGGGGGCATCAGCAGCAGTACTGAAATGGAAGTGCTTTAGAATCCCCAGCTGTACAGGATTTTTGTGAGTGTCCTCCTCCTGAGCTGCAAGTGATGGGTTTCACTGACACTTAGAGGTCACATCTGTCCTGTACTTGGCACTGGCCAAGCTTCTGGAATTAATTCAAGGTGCACTTGCAGTTTGCTTATCTTTGGCATGGGTGATTTTCATATTTTTATTTTTTATTATCTCCTGTTATCTCAGTAGTTTAAGATTTGTGGGATGCCTGTGAAGACAGATAAATAAGGTAAATGCCATCTAATTTCCTTGTAACTACCCAGAACAGACAAATGTCTGGGAATACCGCTAATGTGTAGCACCAGAGGTGAGTTGTCCTACTAGCTGCCTTGCCTTTTACACATCTTCCTTTCCTCTGCAGGCCTCTGCCTGCTAGCCCTTGTTTTTGGATCCTGTGACCGTCCATGACCGTCTTCCAAACTCAAACCTGCTCCTAGCATTGGTGGTATAGTACTAAGCATAGCAGCCTTCCAAGCAGTTGACCCAAGTTTGATTCCTGGTCAAAGCTGCCAAAGCTGCCTATGAGGTGTGGCTCATTGGAATAGGACTATGGCATTTAGTTAGTCTCAAACCTCGCACACATAAAAATGCTGGTGACGCATGTAAGCGTGGTTCTAGGAAGGAGCGGTAGACCACCAGAGGGCCGTCGAATGACTAGTAGAAGACATATACCAATGTTTGTCATAAGAAAGGATACCCAGACCGCAGACAGGACTGCAGGAAACATGCCCACGGGCACAGATGGAAGCAACACCACGCTGGTGAAGGTGCTGGGTGAATACCATGTCGCTGCAGAGCAGATCTCAGACAGAGGGGGCACCATGACGCGCTGCCCAAAAAGATTCCATGGTCCGGGTCAAGTGGCCCTTAATTAAAGTGGGGGCTGAACACTCACACAGTTGGTATATCACAGAGGTAGTGTCTATGATCCACTGAGAAAGGCACTGCTTAGGGAGAGGATACCCTGTTTTCTGCCCATGGAAGCAGACAAACAACTAGTCCAAGGTATGCCAACATAGTGCTGTAAGGCCCATGTGGGGCCAGCTCCAGCAGCAAAAGCCGCTAAGGAAAGGGGCCTGTTAATATACTAGGGGGTCAGCACCTGAAGCAGAAAGGTAGGGTTATCCCACAGAGTGACAGAACTGTCCTCGAGGCCCCAGTAGAGGTACTGAGGACTGACAAACAGGGCATGAAGTTCACCAACCCGCTTGGGCAATAAAAAGCCTGTTTAACAAGAAAACCACTTGATGTCAGAGGAGTCCTTCAGTTTGAATGGAGCCTTACACAGCCCCTCCAATACCACGGGCAAATGCCATTGAGGAACACTCAAAAAGACTAGTGGACCAAGCAAAAGGTGCCTCTCAGAAGGGCCGTAACTAGCCTGTGAGAATTCAAGGGTGCTCCACCCTGCAGTTCATGACAGGCCGAAATGGCCACCACATAAACCTTATGTGTGGCTGGAAACTGACCAAAATCCCATAAGCTTTGAAGAAACTCATGTATCCAAAGACTGATCCAAACACCACACAGAAAACAAAAGTTTCCACCTGTTGTCATACATGGAGCGTGTAAACAGTGTTCTGAACCCTCTGAACAGCCCAGGAGCTGCCGGCCTGACCCAGTGGCCACAGCCAGAGGTTCAGGCTCTCTGTGCAGGGATGCCAGAGGATCCCTTGCACCTGAAACGGCAAATCCCACTGCCGCAGAAGAGGGCACGGACAAGCTGTCAACAAGGACAGCCAATGAGGAACAACCAGCAACACATGACAATTTATCCGCTGGATGCAATCGAGGGTCATCCAGATGAGGGAGACCGTAGTGCCAATCATGTGCCAGGGCATTGTAACCCAAGGAGCCCAGCTCGTCCAGCAAACAGATCCACCTCCGCCCTGCTGTACATCTGCTACATTGCCTGGGTCACCTCGCTATTCAGGCACCAGTCCCCCGCATGAACAGGTCCCCCAGAGAGTGCGTCTGTTGCAGTATTCACAACTCCCAGAACATGGGCAGCCCTCAAGCACAGCAGGCGCCCTTCTGTGTGGATGCCAGTGTCTCAGCACGTCTCCACTGCAGGAGACCTTGGTGACGCCACGGCAGCAGTGCCCTATTGTAACTGTAGGAAAACTGGATAGGAGTATGCCTGTGTTGAACTGGATACAATGGCATGTAACTCAGCCAGCATGGAAAGGGATGCAGATGGAGGAGTCTGAGCCACACAAGTGATGTTGCAGCAGCCAGAAACCCCACCAGGCGGAGTAAGGTCCGGTAAGGTAAATAACGACCCCAGCAGAATTGTGCCAGGGTTGCCCTGAGCACAAGCTGTCTGGCTGGAGTACGAGAGGCCAGCTTCTGCCTGGAGTTCAGGCTCATGCCAATAAACTCCACCATTTAGGAGAGAACAAGGGAGCTCTTCTCTCAGTTGATGGTAAACCCTAGGGTTGTAACATGCTGCAGCAACTTCTGGGTCTCCAAGGCCACCTGCTGCGCAAAAGGCACAACCTGGAGTCATTCATTGAGTTATGGCAAGACCAACATGCCCCAGCGTGGTAGGGGTTTTAGGGAAATCTTCAAACAATTTGCAAACACACGCAGGGCTAGGGAGAGACCAAACTGGAGAAAATATGCGTCCTTGAGATCAATGGAGATGAACTATGCACCCGGCATGATAGCTGGTATGACATCCTTGGTGCTGAGCATCTAGAAAAGCTGGTGCTTTTGACACTGGTTCAGTCCCGTTCGATAGAGAATGGGTCTGAAGCTGGCATCCTTCTTCCTGAAAAGGAAGTAGGTAGATCAAAAACCAGTTGCCTGAGCCCTTTTGTAAGAGCTGCAAAAGTTCCAGCTGAAGGGCCCGTATCTGACCTGGGTTGCGGATCACTGTGGGGATGTACTGTATCAAAAAGAGGTGGTCGACAACAAAAGTGGAGGACATATCCCTCTGAAAGCATGCATTAAAGCCAATGATTCAAGGTGATCTTCTTCCAGGGGTTGAGCTGGAAAGTGCTAAACCAGTAAACCAGTCCTGCGCTGACCCCAAGGAGTCAATTGCTTTCATCGGCAGTTTTAGTGTGCTTAGGGGGTGCCAGCGAAGAGAGGCCCGCCATGTGTAAAGGGGTGGGGTACTTGGTGGAAAGATTGCTGCAGTCGAGTGACTCCAGCGGGTCAGGGGGTGAGGCTGAGCAGGATGGGGGGTTGGGCCACGATGGGAGGCAGTATCAAGCCGGGTTGTGTAGTCCTGGCACCTGGAAAGAGAGGTCCCAGCAGGGTGCCTAAATGTTTGAGTGCCAATGAGATGGCATCCTCTTGTGCTACTGGGTCAAAAATCTGGCCCAAGGGCAAGGCCCTCAAAGTGTTCTGGCAGGGCTCAGATGGTGGGAACTGGGCCAGCCACACCTGCCTCCTGGCCTGTACGAGCAAACCCAAGGCTTCTCCAAATTTCCCAGCAATGGCACCCAATAACTGGAGGGAAATGTCCATTAATTCACCCATCGCCGAATCCACGGCAGGGGGGAGAGAGGGATGCATGACCAGCATCAGGTATGCTAGGGTATTGCCTATTCTGCCCAAAAATGCTGCAGGACTATAGGTTCTGCCCAGGAGGTCATCAGTTCAGCAGCACTCTACATTCAAGTATGATTGTGTCGGGGTCTGCCATCACTGTCAGCATGTCTTAGAAGACATCGCTCAGCAATATGCCTCCGTAAGCACCCCAGTGAAATCTGGACAATGGGTCATGCCAAGGTCATCAGAAGATGCTGGCCACTGCAGAAGATTACATGGCCCCCATGGAGTCTGTGGGACATCCAGCTGAAGGCAAGTTAAAGCTGTCCTAAACATGCTCTGAATGAGAGCTGCTGCAGGAACTGATGCCGAAGCAGAGCTCAAAGCATCAAAACCACTCTCACCGAGTGGACATGGCGAGGGGTCACCCACAGCTAAGGATCCCTCCTCAATGTAAAAAATGTCCGTGTGGCCAGTGAACAGAGACTCAGAAGCAGCGACCAACGCAGCATCCATGTCGGACTGGCCAAGTGGACGCATCCTGGAATGAGACATGGAGGATGCATGATGCTCCTCCACAGCCTGGGAGCCCACAGCTGGGGCAACCTGCATAGCAGACAGCAGAGCCTGCAATTGCTCAATGCTGGAAATGAGCTTGGAAATCTTGTGTGCTAGGCCTCCAAAGGAAGGTTTCCTCATAGCTGCCACTTTAGGAGTGTCAGCCACCTTTCGTTTCTTGTCACCATCACTCACCCCTGAGGGGGGAGGGGGAGCATCAGAATATGGGTCTAACTTGGTCAAGCGTAGGCGGCGCAGCTCCAACGGCATAATACTGCAGGCCGGACATGGGTCGGTCAGTGCTTCCCACAAATGAGTGAGGCTCAGTCAGTAGGGCAGCAGTCATGGCCATCTAGAGCATCCATGGCACCATGGCAGAGGACACATCATGCAGAATCCAAGGGTTAGAGAGAGTGGAGCCAATCACACATGGACACACATGGACCCTCAAGAAATAGCAGTAGTGGGAGCAGAGCTGATCACACTGGCAATATAGTAGTAGAGGGAGTGGAGCCACTGCACCTGGGTGCTCAACCATACGACCACAGTAGGAGCGACGCTACAGTATAACGGTAAAGGGAGCAGAGCCGCCACACACACATGCTCAACAGCCGCTAGAGTGGAGCTGATCACACACAGACTCTTCTCATTAACGGCAGAGGGAGCGGAGCTGCTGGGTGCAGATGCGCAACACTATGCCCGCAGTAAGGGCAGAGCTGCTACATGCAGGCGCCCAGCAAGTGCTAGAGCAGAGACGGTCATGCATGGCTATTCAGCAATATCAGAGGAACGGCACCAGCATGGCACACAGCTAGAGCGAAGCTGAGCACAGACGCTCAAAAATAAGAACAGGAGCGGAGCTACTACTTGTGGGCGCTCAGCATGAATGCAGCTAGAGGCTACCAAAATTTAGAATTTTTAGAATTAGAATTTGGTGATCAGTGGTCATTGTTGAAACACCACAGTACACAGTGCAGAACAACAGAATGTGTCCTCTGCGCTAATTCAGCTCCCAGAGAGCAGTGCATGGGGGCAGTACCTTGCTCAGGGGACCTCAGTGGTGCCTTGTCGGGCAGGGATTCGAACCAGCAATCTTTCCAATACAAGTGCGCTTCCCTAACCATTAAGATATCACTGCCCAGGGAGAGCCACTTACCTGATGTCTACGGCGCAAATATGATGCCTCATCCCAAGATAATTCGGACTCAAGACTAACTTCCACCAAGGAGAGAATGAGAGAGAGACCATTATGACATGCATGCTGGGTAATATACCTGGAGGCTGTCATGGACACGTGGCAGCGTTTTCGACCAATGTGCAAGTGCATGAGAAGTCCAGATAGTCTTCTGACTGTCCTCTGGTGGGTTGGAAGAACTAAAAAGGAACCACATATGCACTCATGAGCAGAAAATCCATTCTTGGTACACGCTCATGTGGAGAGCTTGCACAACACTTGCTCGGCATTAAATTAGCCTCAAACCCCCGCACCACGCTCGCGTGTGCACTCGTGAGCAGAGATCCCATCTTCTCTACCAGCTCACACTCGTCTCTGCACCACACTAGCCTGCTCGCTTGCTACAGGTTGTGTTTTGAGGTAGCATTAGCTCGGAAAAGGACAGTTACTCCTGAACTTTGCTCGGTCACCAGTCGGGGCCGGGAGGACATTTTCTGCTCCGCTCTGGCATTAGCCTGCTTTGAGAGGGATTTTTTTGTGGGTTTTCGGCCCTCCTTAGAGCAACTTCGCTTTATTTTAGTTAAATGTGGTTCAGCAGGAAGTTAGTCTTGGGTAGGTTACTTGTTAATTTTATTTTAAAAGTTTAATTTCAAAGGATGTTATCTTTGACGCTGTCGGATAATTTAAAAATTTCCGTTTTAACGCAAATGTTAATTTAGTGTGTTATTTATACTTTAATTAGATCAATTAAAAGTTAAATATGCTATTAATATACTGGGCTGGGAGTAAAGGACGGAGTCATAGTGAGTAATGTAATTATGGGGCCAGCTCAGCATTGTGTTTGCAAGATGTTTTTCCTTCTGGATGTTTGCGTCCAGTCGGACTTCATCTGTGAGTGATGTAATTTACTGGACTCACTCATGGTCAAGGTTTCTGACCTCGAGGAGCAACTGGCTCTCATCCAAAACAACAAGGATTTAGAGGAGAGAGTTATTAGAGGTGTAGATAGTTATGTGTGCACCCGTGATAAAGGGTCCCGTACGTTACCTTGCTTAACTGGTGCCCAGGAAGGGGACCTAAGGAATCATGTGGACAGGCTTTTGACGCAAGCTGGGGTGAATCTAGAAGAATCTAGAATCTAGAAGAATATAATAATATATAATATAAGAATATAATATGGATGGTTACACGTTGGACCTGATAGGCAAGGAGGGAGGTGGTGTTCCAGTACACGTAAAAGAGAACTGGCAGTTCACTGATAATAATAAAAGTGCAGAGGCTGTATGGATTAAAAACTCAAATGGCCTAATTGTCAGTGTTTATTATAGAGCACCTAATGTAGCTGCAGAGGAAAGCAGAATGTTATATGATGATATCAGAATTATGAGTAATAAACATGTGGTGGTTATGGGTGATTTAAATTTATTTGGTACACAGTGGGACATAGTTTCTGGCTCTTCTGTAACTGAACTTGAAAAGTTCTCCCCAAATGAGCTTGATGGGCCGAATGGCCTCCTCTTGTTTGTAAATTTCTTATGTCCTTATGTTCTTACATTGGCAAAAATATCGGGGCACCCCTACAAATCATTCAATTCAGGTGTTTCGATCACTTCCATAGCCACATGTAAAGATGTAGCCACTTGAATTTTCCTCTGTTTCCATGATGGGGTCTTGGCTGGTCCATGACAGGTCCCTGTTGGGTCCTGGGAGGGACCTTGACTGTAATGAGATCCCCCATGATGATGTAATGAACAAGGGGGCCGACATGGTCCGCCCCTTAACTCTCTGTGTGTAAAGTACTTGCAATGATTTATCCATCCACCAGGGAGAGCAGTGATTATGAAAGCTGAAGTGACTTACCTGAAATCATGTGAGATACCTGAAAACAGGTATTCTGATTCCACAGCAAAAAATGAAAATCTAAGCAAGTATAATTTTGTTATATTAAATTCCAATGTCATTAATAAACTGACTACACTGCAATAAATTGCCTGTGAAATTTAAGAAATTGTTTCTGTTGTGAGGTGAAGATGGCCTAAAACTAGCAAAATGTGTGTTTAGTCAGTTTATTGATTAAATTAGAATTTTGTATTTTACTTCCCCTTTTGGAGATGAGGTGGACCTAAGATGTGTGCAATACAATAATTATAGGCCTAAACAAGATTTATAAGACTGATATTAGAATTAGAATTTAGTGATTAGTTGTCATTGTTGACACAATTGTCAAGCAATGAGAGACAGTGTGGTATATGAAAATTAAACAGATTTGAAGCCCATCGAGCTTGTTTGGCACATGATGAAAGACTTCATCCGCAAGGAGGCCAAGCCAGGTACAAAGCAGCAGCGTGTCCAAGCAATTAGAGGTGAGTGACCCAAAACGTGTGTAACAGACCAATTACAGGCCTAAACAGAGTAATAAGGTTGATTGTGGAGAATAAAGGTGGACAGAGTGGAAAATGAAAAAAAAAACCATGTGGTTCTGTACTGTGCTTGAATAAAGCAGACACATTCTTTAGTGTGTTCTATCATTCTTTCTGACTAGCAGTCTGAAAGGCTGCTGATGGCTGCACATTCACAGGGGGAGTGGGGGGGGCAGTCAGAATGATGTGTGAATGTGTCATTAACTTCTCTGCTTGGCCACAATGAAAAGAGATATGTATCAGGGGTCAAGGTGAAGTTGTTTTCTTAACCTAAGAACACTGAACCAACGGTCAAGCATGGTGCTGGTAGTATCATGCTGTTTTGCTGACAGTACTGTACATTAGTACATTGCAGAGGATGGAATAATGAAGCAGCACTAGATAGATTGGGAATTTTTTGTCATATTACCAGACACAAAAAGAGGAACATAAAAGAAACAGTATAATAAACGTGTATTTACTGTAACCCTTTTGAGTCTGAGGCCTCTCACCCACTTTCAAAGTAGCCTGACATGCCTTGACATTTTACAGTTTTTCTGAATTGCTAAAACAAATTTCTTAAAATCTCGTCTCCTTTAATCAAACCACTAAGCAGAAACCTTACACTTGTCTCAAATCAAACAATCTTCCCAAAACTATATTATCTTTGCTTAAAAGCAAACACTGCTTTCAGATCATCCATCAAGCCAGTCAGTTACACTACTGAACAGTCATTACACACTACAGCAAAAAATTGAAAACACTACCAGTCAAAACTGTTTCTGGAATGTAAATTAGAAACCGCGAGACTGTATTAAAAAAAAAGTGTGGTCGTCTACCAAAAATATTTGCATACTGTACAGTTATGACTGATAATATGTAACATTTGCTGTATTCAGTACTCCAGAAAAGTCACTGTAAAGGAGAAAGCCAAATGAGAGGCATACAGTATTACAGAGCCAGAGTCACAGAAGAATATTCATTCTGCCTCATCATCACGTCTCAGGGCTGGGTCTAGCGATGCCATCCCTTGTTGGGCGATGCAGAAGGAATCGTCTGTGTGGCCCATTTGTACCTTGACGTTGAAATTCACCTACTCCTATTCACCTATGGCACATATTCTACGTTCTAGTCACTCTTTGGCTTCTTCAAATGTTTAGAAATGTGTGTGAACAGTCTTGAGTCATTGTGTTTAAATGATTACTGTGTGCTGGCTGCGCTTAATCTCTGCGCCTTGTGTTTTCTATTTTGCATCAAAGTTTACAAAAGTGCAAAATGTGTTTTGATGAATGAGAATGTGTTTTGATGAATGAGAATGTGTTTTGATGAATGAGAATGTGTTTTGATGAATGAGAATGTGTTTTGAGTTTTGCAAAAAGGGTGACTGAGATCTGCATGTTGTCTAACCAGGTGAGCACGGTTTAAAGTTTCACCAATCAAGTGACTGATTCAATAAATGACTTTTGGCAATTGGCAGTTCCCAAAATGATTTTTGATATTTCAACAATTCTGAAAAACTGTAAAATATTTCACCTATCTAAAAAAACATTTATCCCAAATTGCTACAAATGCTGTTATTCAGCACCAACAATCAGATAATTTAGAATGTGATTTATTCTATTTTTTGTTAAAATCTACTCTAAACATACAATTTTCAAAAACTTATTTTCAGTGGTGCTGACAAATTGTAAAAAATTACTTCATAAACATTTCTAGCTAAACCTTTTGAACTCTGAAGCTTATAGAAATAGGGGCTGGCTACACAAACGTGAATGAGACATTCAAAGTCGTAACACTTTAGTAATCAAACCTCATACATTTTTTTTGAAGTGACTTTGGGGTAACCACACCTTTGCATACTGTCAATGACCCATCAGTGTGGAATGTCTGTCACTGCTCCTCATGACGATCAGTTTGGAAATGCAGTGTGAATTTTACAGTTTATTTTTTCAATTGCCAAGACAGATACTGCAACACTAAAGTTGCTTTCTCAAAACTCTTCAAACAGTAATCACAACATTAGCTTATGTGGGCTAAACTGTTAAGCATTTCGCTTTGCTTTCATACAAAATGCAATCAATGACTAAACACTTTAAAAGTCATGGATTCCTGTCTCACTCAAACATTACATTTTCAGAGGCCATTTTGCACATACCTACATACTGACCCTAAATCTGCCAATAAGACAGTCAAAACTGAAATATGTAATTTTGCTAAATTAATATCTAAACCCTTTCTAAAATACATTGTAAAAATCACATAATATAAACAAATTATATCAATTGACACAAGATCAAACAATGAATGCTGGATGCCAAGATATTTCTCCAGAGCAATGCTAAGGATGGATCAGGTATGTGAAGAGATACTACCCTAGATACTACCCTGTCTTAGCAATTGAAAAAAACTGTAAGAAAAGACACAATACTTGCCTTTTAGTTTATAACATGCGATGGGTTAAACTTTGATGGCTCAGTGTGCTAAGCCTGTGTGCCTGTAATCACAAGGTCACCAGTTCAAACCCATCCTCAGCACATCTGCAGGTCCAGCAAGGCCCTTAACCCCCAGCTCCCCACAGCTTGCATGCAAAGACCAAGTTGAGGGAGGCATAAAAAAATAATTTCCCACAGGATCAATAAAGTGGTGATTATTAAATTATGATCATTATTACATGAATAATGCAAAACAATAAAAGAATATTAGAACAACAAATTGTCCCTCCTGATCAGGATGCCAAGCTCCAAAATAGTTTCTATCTAGTAGATGGCAGAGATAGAAAGCAGATGCTTTGCACTTCCGAGGGGTTTTTGTATGTACTGTATAATATCATAGTGCTGGATTAGTATGTACCAGCATGCTCGCTAGCCAAGTACTTAGCCCTGTTTGTCTCTGGTGTTGTAAAAGCTTCGGCTGTATGTTCAGTTTAACTTAACTCCAACAAGTTATTCGGCTAAGCAAGACATCCTTCTTTGTGCAGTACCCCCAATCTCAACCCTATTGAAAATTTCTGGGTTATGCTTAAAAGCTGGGTCCGTGCCAGGAACCCAGTTAGTTTAAATGAATTTTGCAAAGAAGTGTGGTCAAATATTCAGCCAGAATTATGCCAGAAGCTTGCTAATGGGTACCAAAATATTCTGGTTGATACCTGTTGTACTTGTGTATGTAATCATGTGACCACAACTAAAATGCGTTTTTGTAAAGAAAATGCCATCTCATGGTAACACCCTGAAAGTGAATAAATGGGCGGGTTTAGATGAGAATTTAGGCACACCCCCAGAAGGAGGGGGTTGCTCCCTTTAGCTGGCTTTTGGCAGGCAGCCGGCAGGCAGCCAGCTTGGAGGGGAAAACTGATGTGGCTGCATCTGTATATGAAGCCAAGCACCTAGGCATGCAGACTGCTTCTGTAAACATTTGCGAAATGGGTCGCTCTAAAGAGCTCAGTCAATTCAAGTATGGTTCCGTGATACGATGCCATCTGTCCTTTCTTGAAATTTCCTTGCTACTCCATATTCCTCGGTCAACTGTTAGTGGTATTATAGCAAAGTGTAAGCAATTGGGAACAACACCAACTCAGTCACAAAGTGATGTAAAATCACAGAGCGGGGACAATACATGCTGAGACACACAGTGTGCAGAAGTCACCAACTATCTGCAGATTCAATAGCTACAGACCTCCAAACTTAGTGTGGCCTTCAGATTAGCTCAAGATCAGTACATAGAGAACTTCATGGAATGGGTTTCCATGGCTGAGCAGCTGTGTCCTTACATCACCAAGTGCAATGTAAAACATCGGATGCAGTGATGTAAAGCACGTTGCCACTGCACTCTAGAGCAGTGGAGACGTGTTCTCTGGAGTGAGGGATTTATGCTTTTCTATGTAGCATTCCGATGGATGAATCTGGGTTTGGTGGTTGCTAGGAGAGCAATACTTGCCTGACTGCATTGTGCCAAGTGTAAAATTTGGTGGAGAGGGGATTATGGTGTGGGGTTGTTTTTCAGGGGTTGGGTTTGGCTCCTTAGTTCCAGTGAAAGGAACTCATAAAACTGCAGCATTCAAAGCCATTTTGGACAATTCTATGCTTCCGACTTTGTGGGAACAGTTTGGGGATGGGCCCCTTCCTGTTCCAATATGACTGCACTCCAGTGCAGAAAATAAGGTCCATAATGACATGGTTGACCAAGTCTGGTGTTGAGGAACTTGACTGGCCTGCACAGAGCCCTGACCTCAACTCAATAGAACACCTTTGGGATAAATTAGTCTGGAGACTGTGAGCCAGGCCTTCTCATCCAACATCAGGACCTGACATCACACTGTCCCAGATGAATGGTCAAAAATTCCCATAAACGCACTCCTAAACCTTATGGATAGTCTTCCAGAAGAACTGAGGCTGTAATAGCTGCAAAGAGTGGGCCAACTCCATATAAGGCTTATGTATTAAGAATCGGATGTCATTAAAGTTCATGTGTGTGTAAAGGCAGATGACCTGATACTTTTGGCAATATAGTGTACTTAGAGACAGTAACGAGAAGTGTAACAATGCAAAATATACTTGCACATAGCAGTTAATGTTGGTGTGTTTTTCGGCCAGTATCAACAAATCATTAAGTATTACATTCCGAATCATATTTGTACGATTCTGATTACCACCTCGAACATGCAGTAGTGAAACAGGATCTCTGAAAGAAGTGTAACAGTGTAAGACTTCCTTGCTCTGACATCATGACAGAGCGTGAAACTGGGTGTTCTTTCATCGACTGCTCAGTGATCATCATCTTCCAAAGCAAACGGCGAATCACAGAATTCAAAGTGACCAAAGTGACCAATCAACGAAGGGGAGAAATCAGCCACAGTTCCTGCCTCCTAAGTCTCAAAACTCAAACTGTCGAGCTAGGGTGGTGCAGATGCGAACATGTAGTGAGGATGGGTTTTCTGCTCATGAGAGCATATGTGCGTGTGGCTTTTTATGTGCGCAAGTTTGGAGACTGATTAAATGCCGTATAGTACAGTGCTTCTCAAACTTTTTCTCAGACCCCTTAAAAAAACATTGGTCAAGTCTTGCAACCTCTTTCCTTATGATACAATTTGACGATTGAGGGATGTTTTTGGGTACTCGGAAAACCACCTCACAACCTCTCCCAATTATTTGCTTCGTAGTTTGATAACCGCAGGGTTCCCACTGTTGAGCTCCTGAGCAAGACCTGTAACCCCCAATTGCTTTGGGGACTGGCTGACAAAAATGTCGCTTTGGATAAAAGCATCTGCTAAATAATGTAAGAGGTAAAAGTCAACCAACTTCTTAGAACCTCCTATGCCAGCTTATGAAATGTGGGCAGTATCTGTGATAACTGCATATGCAAGGTCACCATTTCTTTAACTCTTGTGTTCTCTGCATGCATCATCATTACTTTGAGTACTGAGAAGGAGCACATGGTTGTCCTGTGTCCTGCTGATAAAGGGTGAAATATTGTGTTTGTTGCACTCATAGTAGACTTATGAATGCGGCCATAGAGCTGCATTTATTGCACTAACTCAGGTGTTGAGTTCCAGTGGAGCACATTATATCATGCCCACTACACTTTCATTCATTATGTCCTGTAATAAGTGCACTATAAGCCCAGTGTACATAGTATTTTCACCAATGTGTTTTTTCTCAGTCTTTTTTTAATGGCCAGAAATATCACCTAACTGGGTCCCTTTTAGGGGTCATTCTTCATAATGTGTTTTAATGTAATGTAAACTGTAAATAAGATCTAAGAAGATGACTTTGTCATCAACTGAGGTGAAATGCCGGTTGTAAAAAAAATAAACCCAGAACAAACTGTGAATTATTTAGGAGTAAATCTTGTGAAAGCTGTTCAACAGATGTGATTGTGAAAGGTTTTTAAATGGTCGGTACACATGCATTTAAAATGCTTAGCATCCAATCAGAAACCTGCAGCGGTTTGCTGTTAATGACTTGTTAATGTCCAATCAATATAGTTCTACATAAATTTTTTTAATTTTAATATAAATATGCCCAATCAGCATTTGCATAATTTATTTCCATATCTACTGTGATCCTGAATGAACAGGTTGTTGTATTTCTTCTTCACATTACAAAGAACTTTATACACATGTGGAGACGCTACCTCTCCTTTACCTGAGTATTAATGCCTATACAGAGATGCTACCCCACCGTACCTCTGGGTACTAGGGGTAGGGAGCACACTTTCACTAACAGAGGCACGATCACACTTTTCTTTCAATATCATAAACTTAATTCATGACAAATAAATGATTTCTTATATATTTGTTTTGGCATTAAACTCATCTTAATCTTGTACTTTGTAAATATGTCAGAAGTTGTTTTCTGAAGTTTGTAATTTGACATCAAAGTATAAACATTGCAAAATGCAGTCTGGAAAACTTGGAGAAACATTATAAAAGTACATGGCCACCCCCCCCTTTATGGTTCTGATGGGGATGTATCTGGATCGCGTTTCACCGCTTTGTTGTTCCTCAAATTACTGTGCAAATACAATTTGAATATGCGGTAATGCGGCTGTTCAGAATCTGAATAGCGATCTTCAAGTGAGAGTGGTACTACAAGCCCCTGATGCAGGTAAAACAAAGTAGGGTGGTTTACTCTTTTGCCGATTTAACTTAATTTTAAAAACTTTAGTACTTCTGACAATGGACGTTTTGAAAAGACAGATTATAGATTTAGTCAGCATTTTTTTTTCATGTTTCTACATAAAGATTTCAGCAAGATATAAACGGAAATACACCAGAAAGATAAACAGCATCATCAACAATGGCCTCGTCCCCAGACGGTTAACTGAGTATTTATGCCAGTATGGAGACTCTACTCTAGAGCTGAAGATCTCTGCCCGAACGGGGGCCCGACGGGTTCGGTCGGGTTTGGGCTTGATTTCTATCATTTTACATGGGCCGGGCTCGGGCTCAGGCTTGCGCAGTAAATGAGTGGTCAGGTGTTGCATTTCGATTAGCGCGAGAAAGATGCGAAAATGGATGCTGGGGAGGTGAAACGGAGACTAGCCTCTGAAATAAATGATGTTTAAAAAAATGTATCAATGACTCATTCTTGACACGTGAGCACGTGAGCCGTGTGCGTGCGCAGATTTGTATAATGTTGGGCTGTAAACGGGTTTGGGCTTTTAAAAAGCTGTCAATCAATATTTACTTGTCGGGCTCAGGCTGAATTCTGTCGGGTTCGGGCCTAACTTTTAAGGCCCGATTACAGCTCTACTCTACTCCACCCTACCTCTCCTCGAACTGAGTATTCATGCTAATATGGAGATGCTACCCCACCATACCTCTTCTTTAACTGAGTATTCATGCTGGTACAGCAGGGATATCAAACATATGGCCCGAGAAAAGTTCTGTGAGACATTTTGAATATTGACAAATTGAACTAGAAAGAAAATCCCGCAAAAAAAATCTCTGCTCCTGTAGGGGGTGTGTCACGTGGCATCACAGGAACACAAGTGTTTATTACAGAAAGTGAGAACACTAAGAAACTACAACACAAATAGACCACAAGGAGTCAAAACTTAAAAGGGGTAAAGTAACTAACAGAACAAAATAATCTACAAAGGGACACTGGGTACACAGGCAACAGGCAGGGAATCAAAAATAGCAAGAACACCAACAAGAGCACCATAAACAAGAATGCCATCAATGACTCCAACTGCACAAGAACAGGATCAGGAACTTAAATACAGAGGCTAACAGAATAACATGGGACAGGTAAGAACAATTACAGGGGCTGGCAGGTGGAACAAATAATTAAATCGAGGAGCTCAGAACCTAGGGAACACGATCTAAACACTTAGCAACAGATAGGTAAAACACGACCAAGGAGACAAAGTTAAAAAAAAACAAAACAGAATGCAAGCCACAAAATCACAAATGAAAGACTTGGGAACAAAATCTACAAAATACCAAACCAGAAGTGATTGGACTTAACACATGACAGAGGGGTTGGGGGCCACACATTGAGCTCATGCAGCAGTCCAGGGAGCAGAGGAAACACACTAAGGACTTTGACGAGGAGGACAGGATGGACAGTGGCATCTGCTGGCTAAATGGGAAGAAACATGAAAGGCTGGGACAGACGGGTGACTCCAGAGATACGTGTTTTGTTTGTTGTTGCTTCTATAAAAGACGTTTAGTAATGTGTTTTAAAGGTGTATTTATAAATAAATAATATACTTGATAGTATAACCATCATGTCTTTTTTAGATTATTAATGTGTATTCACATCGATAGTGATGGTTTCTTAACCGGCACAATTTTTACCTCGACAAATCTACATATTTAGCTAAAATAACAATTGTGATTTATTCATTATAACTATATTTAACTTCTCTAGACATCGAATACACAGGTTTAATCAATAAAACATGTCGCTTTCAAGCTGAATATACATGCATATTGTCAACGAAATAAATGCATTTTGTATACATTCTGTACAAAATGCATTTTGTGAGTGATTGGAAGTCATATTATGGACAAAATGTTTCTCATGAATGATACACAGTCGTTTTGTGAATGATATTGATTCTGTAGAATAACGCAATGCTTTTGTGGAACCATGGAATGCATTTTGTCTTTTGCCATGAAAGACACATAATAGGTGCATGTCTGTAAGGGGAATAGTACCACCAATGACCCTATGGTAAAGCACCAGCCATCATTCTGCCAACCTATGTCATTATGTTTAACTTTAATCCAAATGTAATAAAAATACCAATAGCTCCTCGGATCATGGGTCATACTTTTACTGCTGTATGTACTCATTATTGTCACTATTTTTGTTACGTTTTTTATAAGTCAGTGAAAAATCTCAGTGCGGATTACCATGCCACTTTCCCCTGAATAACTCTATCCCTGACAATTCAAATCGGACAAACAAAATGAAATTATCTTGCTGACAAAATGCATTTCATCCGCAATATTACTTTCTTTCATTCACGAAATGCATTTTTCCACAAAATGTTTTTTTTTGTTGTTGTTGATAAAATGTATTTCGTGAATGAAATGACTTCTGCCCATGAAATGCAAAGTGCTGCAATTGGTTCTGTGCACAAAATGAAACATTACTTTTGATTTTCATGCTTGAAGGAAAGTGAAGTCTTTACGCTTTCGTGGAGAAAATGTAACTGGAGTTTGTTTTTATGTGGACAAGAGTGTTACTTTGTTTCATCATTAAATAATGTCTTTTGTGGCATAGAATGTATATTGAGAACAAAAGCTTGACACAGACTGTTAATCTTGGATCACTATAGCTTTCTTGTAACTGTTTTATTGTGTATATGATTACACATTGATTATTTGTATAAAGTTCAGAAATTTCATAAAGCATTCCAGTCTGTTCATTTAATTGTACATGATTTATGATCAATGCAATTGTACATTTAACATTGCTGTGCTGGGGGAGTAGAAACCTCTACTACTGAAACAAAAAATTGAAAAAATAGTTTAACAGATTACAACAAATAAAAGAAATACTAAGGATGTGAATAATATTTTACTAATTTGGCAGAATTATTATGTGGCCCACATGAGTTTGGAGTTCCAGTGCAGCCCATCTGCTAAAATGAGTTTGACATTCCTGTGGTACGGAGACGCTACCCGTTTGTACCTCTCCTTTAGCTGAGTATTCATGCAGTGAGGCTGTGGTTTGGCAGTGAAAATGGAACCGTTTTAAGGTGAAATGATGGACATTAGGACTGCTCTATCCATCTTGTGGAGATAAAGTAATAAAGGTTTCATTATGCAATTCTTTGGTGTCCCCTTCAGGAGCTCAGATTGAACGTGTGCTGCTGGGTCCCTGCAGCCAAGGTCAGTAGAGCTGTGCCAGGCCCGCAGAAATAAAAGCGCTGACTGGCTGTGAAAGGGGACTTAACACCTATTGGACCCCCCCCAGCTTAGTTGCTGACTTGGAGCGTGATCGAGAACAGTGAAATGAGCTTAGCATTGTTGGATTTATTCATTTGTTCATTCATTTATTTTCCTACTTGGGCCCAATAAAAATACTCGGATATGGTATATTTTGCTTTGTGTTAAATAAATCTGTGACTTGTAATAAATGATATTCAAAAAATAGGGGAATAAATAGGAATAAATGATCATAAATAAATTCTACAAGTTGCATGGAGTGATGACCCTCAGCAGGGTATTACAGCTGTCATGATTTCGCAATTAAACTCCATTACCTAATGATTTTGAAAAGGGATCGATTAGAATTTTCCTTCTTGGTTACTCAGCAATGTGGTGGAAAGGAGACGGGTCAAAACAGATGAGGGTCCAAAAAAAGAAGAAAATGGTTGGTTTTGGTTCCCTGCAATGTTGGTGCCCCATCCTGGGTTATTCCCTGCCTTGCCCCTGAAGCATCCCGGACAGGCTCCAGGCCCCCCATGACCCTGCATAGAACAAGAGGTTTCAGAAAATGGATGGATGGAAGGATCGGTTGTGTGGAAGTACTTCACATTAAAAGTGAATGAAAATGCAGCTGTCTGTCAGTATTGCAAAGCATAACTTAAATAGCCTGTGATGGGCTGGCCCCCTGTCCAGGGTTGTTCCCTGCCTCGTGCCCATTGCTTCCGGGATAGGCTCCGGACCCC
>JAABNX020000008.1:25602989-25614970 GCA_015163995.2 Mormyrus lacerda | reverse complement strand
TATTATTATTATTATTATTATAAAGATCCTGGTTATCCTTTTTTTTATAAAATGTATTGATTGTCAGGGGGGAGGGTGGACTGGTTTGCTGAATTACAGGTGTGGGGGAATGATAGTTGTGTGTGTGTGTGTGTGTGTGTGTGTAGAAGGTCAGGGTGGATTAAGGTCTCCCCCTTCCACCCCCTTTATCTTAACTGTGTGATGCTTTGAGGGCTTGACTTCCCCACCCCGAGCTCACAGAAAATGCCAGATGCTTCCAGCGGCACCCTGTTTTTGCTTCTCCTTTCATCTCCACCCCTTAAACCTGCTTGAATTTTTTTGGTTGTGCTTGAGTGTCAAGTTGCAGGAGCAATAGTGTGCTGGCGCGTCTGTGTGTGGCTGCCTGTGTAAATGGGAGTTCATAAGCAAGCATGTACACGCATGACCCAGATTCCCATGCTGCCTCCCATGCAGCCTATCATGAAACATCTCAAGCAGCTTTCCATCCTTACTCCTGTGCCACCTCCCATGCAGATTCCCCTGCAGTCTACTGCAGAGTCAAAGTGGCCTGAAGAGCTGAGACGTCACCTCAGTCATTCCTCTTCTATTTATACAGACTATCTGGAGCTTTTGAGGTACAGATTCTGGGGATGATGCATTTGGGATAATCGACAATAGTGTGATTATGTGTGAGAGTGTGTCCCCTGCGATGCACAAATGGATATATGTATGTGCGTAAGTGTGCATGTGTGTCTATTTATAATGTATTTATGCACATATCTCATATTCGATTAAACAATATTAGTAAGGAATGGTGTTCAGAGCTTTCAAAGTTTATTTCTGATACTGTTGAAGGTTAATAGGATTACAAGCATCATATCCTCATTCTGTTTTGGTTTTCGTGGCTCCTCCGTTCTCATGGCTGGATTTGTGTGGCAGTGTCTTGTCATGCAGGCTGGAATACTCTTAATTGCAGCATTTTACTTTCATTTTAGCTCTGACTTGCCGTTTCTTTCTTCTGATCCCCGCGTCCCGCCAGGTCAATTTCTTGGTAAATTGGCTGCCCTCTCTTGGTATTTCAGTGAGTGAGGGAGGTGCAGCACGCACACTTTTCAGATGCTTTCACCCCCCTGACTTTGTCTGCTTTGGATGAATAGCAGTTTAACTCAGCCAAAACTAGGGCTGTGTGACATGATAAGCTATATTGACATAACGCAGTAAAAACTTATATTATAGTTTCATATTATGTTCTTTTATTTTGTGGTGTTGCAAAATGCACTGTTTACGGCAACATTTTTTTATGATTTGGATGACGGTTTGCAATGTTACATGCCACCGCATGGGATGTGGAACTGGTATGGAAATTTTTATCGGAATTTATTATTATTAATTTGTAACCCACTAAAGACTGTCTACAAACTTGTACCATGATCTTTGTGGATTTTTGTCCAGTTTGTACCACTACGGAACTCCTGAGAGGTCTGGGTGGCAAAATATTTTTTTGTGTTCACTTCCAATAGTTTTTATCGATCCCACTACACTTGCCCACTTGCCATTTCCTGACCTCAGGAATAAACCTAAATAATACAGACCTGTAATGTCCTGTAATGTGTGCTTTGAACATTAAAGTATGAAGGACAATGTACGCCATGTCATTATACACATTTATTTATTAATAATTGCATTGTGTCCTTTCACCGCCAGTGGCTTTAAGCAAAACAGCTGGGCTATTGAACGTGAAGCGCAGACGTAGAAACACTGAAATATATCACAAACATTGAAAGATATTACAGTTGGAAAACTGCGTATGAGGCTCACTTTACTAAGGTTTAAACTTGAACCCACTTCCAGGAATATGTCAGCATAGATCTGCATATCCCCAAATACATAATCAAGCAAGAATCCCAGGGAGGTATACCTGAAAGTGGGTCTGGGTTTAAACCTTAACACCACAGTAAAGTTAGCTTTATATTCAGTTTTCAGTGTTCAGAAGAAACTGCTGAGAAGGTCTTGGACAGGAGCTGTCACAGCATACACACCAAAATTTACCTCTTGTCACGAAATGGTTCTTATAAGAAAGCAACATTTTTTCTTGCTAGTTTCGCCATAAACAAAACTTTGAAAGACGTATTTTCCCAAGACAGGTTTCTTTTGTAAAACTGAAGTTTACTTCACTTTTGAGTTCCGTATAAACTTATAAATGCCATGTCTAGAAACCAGGGCCATGTTACGTTTGAGCAGTAACTGAAAAAGTAGTTTTCCGTATTTACTCTTTTGGTGGGGTAAAAAAATAATAATTTCCTATCATTGTCAGTTAGTCACAAGTGTCAAAATGGTCGAGGGTCTGAATTTCACCTCCTAATTAAGCATTACAGTATTAGTGTTTTCTTTTTGTGCAGCACTCCCAGCACGCATGCCCCCACCCCCGCCCCTACCCCCACCCCCCTGTCCCGCTCAGCACACTGCACTACAGAAGAAGCTTCATTAAAGCCAGAAGGGTCAGCTTACAACACATCAAGCGGAGTGGCACTCTCCAAGGTTGTGAAGGGCCACATCTGCCTGCTTCACAGCTCAAGGCTTGGGACTTGTCTTTGTATATATCTAATGGCAGCTTAGATCATAACGGACCACTAAGCTTTCCTGGGCTCAGACAGCAGAAATAC
This sequence comes from Mormyrus lacerda, assembly GCA_015163995.2. NCBI lineage: Eukaryota > Metazoa > Chordata > Actinopteri > Osteoglossiformes > Mormyridae > Mormyrus > Mormyrus lacerda. The sequence goes on along the minus strand of JAABNX020000008.1, from coordinate 25,612,328 downwards.
AGACATTTATGTTGCAGCAGCTATACTAGTCACATGCTTGCCTGTGCCTGTGGATTGGCTTCTCTGCGCTTTTTGTCATTCCTCCCAGAGGAGCTAAAAACTCCCACTGCTGTGTTTTCATTGGGCATTAGAGCCAGAGCGACAAAATCCTGATATATAGGACAGTAATGTGGGGAATGTTCATGATGGTAAATCATCACATACAATAATCCCACAGTTAAGGACATGGAACAAGTGTTACAGTATCACCCCTGTGGACAGATGATGAATGGTCTCAGCTCCCTGGATTGTGTTTGACTCATCCCAGCCGGGCTTTGCTCCTCCCCCCCGGGCCCTGGTACTTGCAGTATTATCACTTCTCCATCTCCTGTAATTCTTCCTCTTGGACCTGTTCCTGCACATTAATCACCCCCCCTGGATCACAGGTTTACACCTGACTCATCTTTGGACCCGCCAGTGGGAATGCCCCTTTGTTATCTGCTGACACCAAATCGGCCTTGTTATTTTTCATTAAGGGGCGTGTCTATATCTCCGGTAACATTATTAGCTAGCCAGACTTCATTACTCACCAGTTTTAATGACCTGGAAATTGTCTGGCTTTATTGATTCTGCAAATCTCTTTAAAAGACATTTGAAACTACTTCTGTGACACGTATTAGAATGCTGATTTATGCAAATAACGACATAAAAGTAAAACAAATGAGTCCGCTAGACTTGGTTCTGAGGTGACTCGAGTGAGTAGCTGCACTGTTTTCCAGGGAGAGACACTTTGCATGCTTGGTATCAGAAGCACAACCATGTGCATGGGTTCATATGCATCCAACACGAACAGGTGCATGCTGGCATCCTGGCTCAAATTTGTCTGTGTCTGTGCTGGAAATTACACGTTATGCTGATTCTTTTAGGGACAGTAGGGTAAGAGAAAAGCTGTTACTCACCTGATACAAAGTTCAGCAGCTCTAACGGGTTGCACTACAGTCACTAAACCAACAGTGCAGAGAGAAATGAGAGAGAGTATGTGTGTGGGGGAGAGCCGTGCATTTTGATACTTAAGCCAGTGGAAAAGGGGCGAGCTTGGAGTAAAGTGTAATTCTTTTCCTGTGGATATGGGGGTAGGGTATCCTGGCTGAATGCAGCTCCAGCAATAGGTCCCTATGCTGCGGGGGTTCCTATACTGTACTCTCTGGGATAGGGAGGAGTCGGGGCATAGGGTCGGGCATGGGATGGGGTACAGTGCCTTGGGCTGGGTGCCCGGGATGGGGTATGGGATGGGGGGGCAGGGCCTCAAACAGGGAGGAGGCGGGGCTTGGGACAGGGGGATGGCTCACGGGATGGGGGAGGAGGGGGGTGTGTGACATAGCTGTTTCAGTCACAGTTCTTTAAAGCTTTACCATTCCTCTGTGACTCTGCTGCTCCCTGGGGAATGGTAGCAGGTACAAAAACACTTCTCACATCAATTTATGAGCTGAGGTCATTTGGAGGGTAATTAACGCAAGAAATCTTGCTTTAATTTGAAGGGATGCTATTAGGTCTTGAGTGGTATTTTTGGTCTCTGTGTGCTGTTAACTTTATTAGGTAAATCCTGGTTTCACTAAACAACATGAATTATATAACCTGTCTTGCAGGGCAATAATTAAACCTATTTGTCCTTTTTTCCTTCTTGTTTGATAGAGCGTTTACCCCTGAATTGGCCTTAGAGTGATGCAGCTTTGCAAGTGGGAATGATGAGTTCAGCTAAAAAACAATTATCCAGCAGACAAATGTGTGGCCCAGGAGAAAGTCAATATTTTATCCTTTTTTTTAATTCCCCAAAGTGGACCATATTGTGAGATCTCTTCTGTGTCCAGCTGGCCTGTGTAACAGAATCTCACAGAAATTTGACTAAAATGACATTCTGCATTGTCTGCATTATGTTTTTGTTTTTTTGTGTGTGTGTTAACATTTTGCTCATTTTTAATGTCTTATGTTTTCATCTACTTTGCTTTGGGGATCTTGTTTTTTCAGATGCAGCTTATCTGGGTTCTTGTGTTCTATTTAATGTATGTGTGTGTGTGTGGTGGTGGTGGGGGGACTTGTACCTTTTTTTCTTTTTTGATTGCATTCACAGACAGGTTTTTATTACATTGTGAGGCACATTTGTAATATAAACATAATATCCACACACACACACACACACACACACAGACAGACCTGTACTCATTTCTTTGTGGGGACCATCACACAAATGGTCCCCACAAATATGGCAAGCCGTTTTAACATTTAATCAAGTCACAATACTATCCGTAATTACATTTTAGATATACACAATATCATTTCTCCTAGTCAAATTATATTCCTAGTAGTCAGAATGGCGATTACAGATATCCACAATTACACTCTTACTAGTAGAAAATGTATTTTAAGATATCTGCAATTGAATTCTTACTTAGAAAAATGACGTGTCTTCCGCCTGTATATGTTTCCCTGTTGTCGTCATTTCAGATATCTAGAATGGCGGTGCGACGTACTTCCGGTAAAAATATATAAAAATATAAGCCAGCTAAATTATTGATGCCATCCATACTGTTGCTATGACAGTTCTCTATAAACTCCTTATTATAAATAAATTAATAAATACATACGTTTTAATAGAAACTTGCTAATAACTTGCACGGTAAAATATAAAACGGTCTTTGTTTCGTCTGCCTCACGTTGCTGAATATATAGTTTTTGCTCTTAATGCTGCAGAAAAGAAAGTGATCAGCATGATACGTTTAGCTCATCTGCATTGTTCAGCACAAATACAGACTCCAGTACAATTAAATCAGTATTCGCCGGATTTACTAGTTTTGCTCCAGTTTCATTTTTGATTTGGTCACCCGGCGGGTCTGCTGACAGACAGAGAGCTATAGCGCAAGTGGCGTGTTGAGGGGCTGTCAGCTGTTCACATTCAGTGTATGGGACGGTCATTCATTCACAAAATGCATAATTTTGACCAGAGCATGTAAGTGGAGCTCATCGCTCACGGACCTGTATACGCTCCTGCAGCTCCCCTCCGCTGCAGCTTCGCTCATTATCTCCCCTCTCGGGTCAATTTTAATCCCACTCCAAGGAAATCGCTCACTACTGTCTCCAAGAACAAAAGCTTTAGCCTTAACTTTAGTCTGGCATCAAAATAAATGAGCAATCAAATCCACATTAAAGTAGAAATGGTTTATTTCTGGGTCAGTCATGCTTCAGACACAGGGTATGAGCTGGTCTGGTACAGCACCGGTATAGGAAAGTGGAGCGAGGTGACGCTAATTTTGGATAGCTAGTCAATGGACCCATTTTATGTTAAAACGGCGTCCTACCTACTCGTCAACAGATATCCACAATACAATTGTAGATATCTGCAATTGCATTATTCCTATGCGTAATTCTAATTGTAGATATATGAAACTGCATTTTTACTAGTTATATTATGAATTGTGGATATCTGTAATGACATTTTTACTATTTACCATGTATTTTTGGATATTCAAAATTACATTATATATCTGGAATGTTTTTTTTTTCCTTTCGGATAACTGAAATTTAAATTATGACTAGTAACAATTGGATCGTAGATATCTGAAATTGGAATTTTTCCTAGTAAGAATTGAATTGCAGATATAGATATAGATAGAAATATAATTGTGGATGTCTGAAATTGAAAACCCAATAGACATGAATGGCAAAAGTGACGTAATTTCTCCTAGGAAGAATGACGTTGTGGATATCTGAAATGACAATTGTGGATATCTGAAATGCTCTTTTTGACTAAGAAGAATTGAATTGGAGATATCTGCAATACACATCCAGTCTAGCGATTAAATGTCAAAATGGCAACTTATACTTTGTAAAGATTTTAAGATATCTTAAATAGAATTGTGACTAGGAGAAATAAAGTTTTAGATATCTTGAAATACATTTTCTACTAGTAAGAATGTAATTGTGGATATCTGTAATTGCCATCCTGACTACTAGGAATATAATTTTGACTAGGAGAAATGATATTGTGTATATCTAAAATGTAATTACGGATAGGACTGTGACTTGAATAAATGTTAAAACGGCTTGCCATATTTATCACATTATGGGTACATTCATTGCCCACAATATAATGTATATCTGACACACGTGCGTGCGCACACACACACACACACACACACACACACACAAAAATAGATTGTGAGAACTTTTCTCTGTAAGGGCAGTCTCCAAATAGTATTTCATGTGTGAAATTGCCGCGTTATACAATCTTAGAAAAGAGACTATAGTGCATTATCAGCAAGATATTATCAGGCTGAATCTGCAGTTTATTTAATACGGTAGCAGTTCTATAACAATTACAGTTTCGGTGCTTTGATTTTTTTTCTCCATAGAAAGTGACTATTTCCTCTCTTTTTTTTGACCTATTGGCTCCTCATTAAGCGATTGTGCAATCTTACCTGTAACCTTTATGGGTGGTATTTTCTGCAAAAAATAAAATGCAAATGATAAAAAAAAAATACAGTCTCCTCTTTGCCATTTAGTTTCTAAAGACTGTGCGCAAAATCCTGCAAAAATTTAAATTAAATAGCAGCATTTGCATTTTAATTTTCCACTCATGTATGAGTCAGATGTGAAAAATTAAAAAATAAAATTAAAAACCCCTTTTGTTTTTTCATTTTCTAATTTGACTTCATTTTCCAATTTGCCTTTTCATTTTCAAGTTCACTACATGCAAATATATGTTAATCGGGGTGGTGGGTGGAGCTACGGATCTCAGCATGTTTACCAATTCCGTTGTCTTCATGTTTCCTGCCTATGGTCAACCTTGTCGCCCAAAGTAATGGCAAAGTCACACGCCGCTTAAGTCAGCTACTTATCTGCAACTTCTGATTCGTTTATCTTCGTAGTGACTTATTTCACAGCTTAAGTTACTTCCAGCTTCTTTGTAGGGGATTGTCCGCAGCTGCACATGCTGTACAGCTTTTAGTTAAGACATTTTGAAAATACATAATAAGATATTATGTTGTGCGATATAATGGCAGGTGTGCCATTGTAAAGAAACAATGAAATTTTTACAGAAAATACCTCCTATAAACCTTCAGCTTCATTTTATGTGCGTGTGTCAGCGAGTGCTCTGTTGTTTTGTCTGTTCCCTGGGTATCCATGCCTGGTGTACAGTACATCCTGGCATAGGCTCCAAGCTCATCACAGTGATGGAAGATTTATGAAAGGAAGTTCATATTTAATGAGTGTTTTAATGAGTTTATTCATGCTGTATCCATTTATGTTCATTTGTATTTGCATGGTTCTCTGGTCGCACGTGTAACTGTGTTTTGTGTGTATGTGCATGTCTGATGAAATTTGCGTGTTTCTGCGATGGCGTCACCCTGTCTGATTGCCTGGGTCATATGAATACATCCTCTTCATTGCAGCCAGCTCCATCTTGCCTGACCCTTAGCTAAGGTGACCACCTAACCTGTGTGGGGCGCGGGGGGGGGAGCTACTTCAGGTTCTACAAGCTACTTTGAATTTGAAAAGGTCCTGTGTTTCATTAATTTGTTCAGTTCTTCTTTTGTGTTTTTACTGGTTTATTTTCTTCATTGAAACACTCATCCAACATTAAGAATAGGAACACATGTATGATTATAGGAGACAATCAGTACACAACAGGGAAGAAATGAAGTGAAATGAAATTCTTTTTAATTGAAATAGTACTTTGCAAACCCTGTCCTACCTCATAGTGTCCCCCCTGACATGGATTATGTGGTCACCCTGCCCAGAGTGTGGAACAGCCACCTGTACTGAATCTCTCTCGTGTTCCCACCTGGCTTCCTGTACCAAATATGAATGACTCTGCTGGTCCATAGCAGAACATGCACCCCTCTGTCAGGACTGATTTAGAGTTAAAAAGTGAGCATGTGTGACGTATGGATAAATGAGTCCATTCAGAAACCCTGTCCATGCTGAAAACACTGTGGCAGTCACTGTAAAAGTAAAAAAAAAAGATTGAGGATTTGCTACCCAAAACCATTTCTTCAGCCACAGCTCCAGATAGATTTCTCTTCTGGGCATTAAAAGGCACCTATTGTCGGCTGCTTCTGCCCATAACGATGTGGAACTTGTTGGAGATTGCAGCGGCTTAGAGGCACTTTTACACATAGACCATCTCTGCCTCTGGAGAAAGAGATAAATAATAATTATCCTCCATTTTGTTGCTGTGTATTTAGTTTTTTTCCTTCTGTTTTTGGTTTAACTCATTATCTAATTGCAGTGAGTGTCGTTACTGCTGGAGATCTTGTTACGAAGATCTGGAGATTCACTATACAAAAAGGCAGTGCTTACATCTTCCTAGTGTCAGATGCAGTTTGTAATCTGTAGCTCCACGTGTGTGTGTGCGCGTGTGTGTGCGCATGTAAGTGTGTTTGTGTATATACAGTAAGTGTGTGTACTGTGCTCAGGTTTAACCCAAATGGGAAATGAGTTCAACCAGTCAGTAACTGACAGGTGGTGATAATCCGCCTCATTGTGGTTCTGGAGCGTCACTTCATTCGGGTTATATTTTACTCACCATACCAAAAATAAATAAAAAAATTTATGAATAGCTACATGGGTGGTGCAGTAGTTAGTGCTGCTGCCTCACAGCAAGATGGTCCTGAGTTTGGTCCTGTGTCCTTTCTGTTTGGAGTTTGCAGGCTTTCCCCGTGTTCGTGTGGGTTTTCACTGGGGGTCCGGTTTCCTCCCATGGTCCAAAATCATGCAGGATAGGTTGATTGGTGAGTCTAAATTGTCCCTGTAGTTGTGTGCACCCTGTGGTGTGTTGGCGACTGCTCAGGGTTGGTTCCTGCCTGCACCCATTGCTCCTGGGATAGGCTTTGGTCTCCCCTACGACCCCAGTTGGGTTTAAGTTGGGTGAACTTAAATACACCAGACGAATCAAACTGACAGAAAACAGCTGGTCACAATCGGGGTTGCACACGTGGTTAATAAGGGGGAGTGGCACACAAGAGGATCGTACAGGCAGGTCATGACAATTACACTCGTATTACCCAATATATTGGACAAATTAAGAGATAATACAGTAAGACATATTAGATGTTACAAATATATTATTATTGTACATTTAATTACGAAGAGCAAAGATGCTTCCGATGCGTAGCGATCGATTTATCATTTTCACTGTCTCAATCAACTTTTTAATGAATCTACAAAAAACCGCAATAGAGTGAAGCCGCGAAAGTCGAAGTGTGAAGTGGCCAGGGACGACTGTACTGATATATAACATAATTACAGGGGCGCTGCTAAGGGGGGGAAAGTTGGGACAATTCTAAGGGCCCACGCGCTTTAGGGGCCCCCAGAGATCTGTACGTTTTGAGCGGAATGGGTGTGGTAGGGGGGCCCAACCTCATATTTTGTCATTGGGCCCAAAATTGCTAGCGGCGCCCCTGCATAATTATAAAAAAAAACCTGTATAGGTTTCACAATCTGCAGCGTGGAGCTATATGTATGTGTATGCGTGTGCATATGTGTGTGGTCAAAAATCAGACCGTGGGCTGCATCCTTCCAGACCCCAGCACTGCAGTTGCTAATGATGTGATGATGTAAAGAGAAGTTAGCATGCTTTTTGCTCCCCAGTGAACCTGTTCATGTCATAATGAGCAGAAGCCCACCCCCTCTGTCTGGGAGATTGCAGGGAGTGGGCTGGCTTTGTTTGTTGTCTGTCACAACTCACATTGAGAGCTCGTACACATCCTGCCCTGTTTTTATGTGTATTTTGGATATGAAACAGGTCAGTCAAATTTAATTTAACATTCTAGTATCATTCCGCTCCTGTCTCAGCCGCTGCAGGAATCCCCCTACTGCTAAATGCCTCCAGCCTCAAGTGGCCCCAGGAGAGAGGGACACTGATGTTAATTCCTAACAGGGTTTGTTTTTAGCTTGGCAAGAATAAAAGCCAAAGAGCCACATCCCCTTAGAGAGAGAATGAGAGCAAGATGATGAGATGAAACAGATGATGAGAGAGAATGAAAAGTATTGGAGTGTTTTCTGACTCACAATAGGCAATGTGGGCGAATGTGGGAAACCAGGAGTAGAGACTGAAAGTGGCAGGGAGAGAGAGATGGAGAAGAACTGACATAGAGGGAGAAAAGTTGGTACTTTCACTTCTATTTAACTAAAAGGTTTTTCTTTGCTTGTCCTCAATATGCAGTCTGACAGTGCAAGTATTCAGTGCACAGCATCTGTTTTGCATCAGCACTGTGAACAGTGCCATGGTGCGAATGTGTCCATCACTTAGAAGACATGGATTCATACTGCAGCCATCCCACATAGAGGAGCGAGAACATGGGTGCACCGCTGGTTCAGAGAGTAGATCTTTCAGTCAGAGACGTACTTCAGACATGCACTTCTCAAACGCATCCTTTATTATCCCTCTGGCACATGTGGGTATAACTCGCTTCCCCATGTGAGGCTGTTTTGTGATGCTTCGGGTTTAGGAAATAAAATGAAGCTTTCTTTGCCAAGGACAAGTGCATAGAATTCTTTGGTTTTCATGTATCTCATCTTTCCTTCAGAACATACACACACGTACAATTGTGGGCAAAGCTTGGGTCACTTCTTTATCTGGTGCCCCTGGAGAACTATTTGGGGGTTAACCATGGAATTTGAACCAGCAACCTTCCTATCGTACGCACAAAGACCTAAGATGCATAGGCAGGGTTTAGGTTAAGCATAGTTAGGGTTAAGCAGGATTAGATTTAGGCAGGGTCTGGGTTAGGGTTAACTAGGTCTTCAGAAATGCATGCTAATTTAGACATGGGTTTCTATTACTGTGCTATGTGAGTCATCTTGGCTCTTTGATAAAAATATGCAGATGCGCCTCTTTGCTCGGTCCATGATTTATATTGTTCCTGTGATATTGCTGAATATGTATTTATGTTCCTCCTGCAGCATTCAGGTCACAAATCTAGTCTAATAACCAACAAATCTAGTTTAATAACCAGCATAGCTGGGCTAGTAATAAATCCAGTGGTGATGATCACCCCGACCCTCTGATGTTTCTGCTGAGGTTATACCTTTGCATTCTCTGAGATGTTCCTAGATACGCGAAACGCTTTTTGAGTCACTCAAGGAAATACGGTCCAAACACAAACTGCGAAGCAGATTGAGACAAATCTGAGGCTGAACTAATTAACTCTTGCGAAAGAAGCAAAGTCTGTTGGCTTGGATATGTTTGTGATGTTCCTATCGGGAAAGGTCGTCCCATTTAATGTTTGCAGAGGGCTCTAGCTGCAATCTGCATAATTGGGGAATTGGCAGGATGATTGATTTACAGTCTTTAATTAACTC
>JAABNX020000008.1:25552989-25587288 GCA_015163995.2 Mormyrus lacerda | reverse complement strand
AAAACAATCGGGGAAATACACGTGGGGAATGAGGGGGCGTGGCACACGGGAGGATCGGACGGAGCGGATCATGACATAAAGTAATAAGCTTCTTATTTTTAATATTTCAATTGGCTGTCAAAAGTCACATGTGCACCTTAGTTTTTCAGTTCACTTCTTTTTTGTCATATAAGATTCCAAATTGCATTGTTTATATGAAGTACAATGTGCAATTTTATGAATGAGTGTTTAAAGAAATGCAGCGTCAGTGGAGTGGTGCTAATCTGGCTGTTTAAACTGAGCCTGAAGTATTGCCATCTAGTAGAACATACAGAATGCGAGTGGTTATAAGAATCATAAAGACCAGCAATGGCAAACCCACCTCCTGGAACGAGCAGCAACACAGTCAGAGAAAAATGAGAAAGCCAGCAACAGACCGTGCTGTCAGCATTTTCCAGTGTGACAAAATGTTTATTTTTTGTGATTTATTTATTAAAATTGTATTTCAGTTTGCAGTCCGTTCAATTTGTGGTGAATGAATCTGCTGAACCTGCAAAAATCGAACCTTAAAATAAAGAAATAATATTGTGATTATTGATATTGACCACTGTCCAACATAACATTTTCCCCCACTGGCATCCAGGCCGGCAGATCATAGTTTTACTGGCACCTTGTATATTTTATTGGTCTGAGAAATAAATAATGAACACTTTTCCATAAAACTTTTCATTTACTTATCAGGAATATTTCTCATATATAAAGAGCAGCAGCTTCTGTCCCCAGTGCATCACCTGGTGGCAGGTCTGACCAATCCAATGGGCAGCACGGGCTTTGAGAGGGGGGCACCGACTTGCTTGCCAATTTCAAATAGCCTTGGACTAGGGGCACTGACGGTAATATTCGCCTAGGCTTCCCTAATAACTAGGACTGGTACTACCTGGTGAGCTATGGCCATGGCAGGTGAATAACGAATCTCTTAAAGATCACTATAATAGAGAATATTTTTAGAATCCCATAGGTGGCATCCTGGAAGTCTTTTTGTCTGTCTGTGCTGTCATCGGGTTTGATCATAGAGATCATTCAGTGTTCTCTCCCTCAACCTGTATGATAAAATTACATAAATCAGGACTCTTGATATACCTTTATTTGATTTATTGTTTAATAAAGAATGAAAAGAATGGATACCTCATAATGAACACAGATGCCCCTAGCAGAATGTCAGGGTTAAGTCTGAGTGCAAATTAATAAAATAAATCAGCAATACCAATGATACCTTAGTACTCGTCAACATATTTTCTGCCTGTAAAAGGGCCTGGGTGGATCGCCAGGGAAGCTGCACCTGATTCCAGTGGTCAGAAAATATGTAGTATCGAACATTTTCTCTCTTATTATGGTATAATTTGGGTTTGGATGACATAAATATGTACCGTAACTGTCAAATAAGATAAGAAAATGAGAAACTTGGATAAACTGTCAGTGAGGAACGTTGCTTGCTGGCACGAATCAGCCTGTTACCAAAGACATGAAGGCAGCTCCAGTCAATCTTATGGTAGTCTTTTAAGAATGGATGACCTTTGCTCAGCAAATGCATAGCCAGCTTTGTTGAGTTAGCAGAGCACGTCGCATGCTGCTGTTTTGATAAAATTAGTGCACCCTCAGAGGAAGAGGGAAAGAGACTAAAGCTCAGGAGCTTCAGCTTTAGGGTGTGAGTCAAAATTACAGTTTGTATGTCCCGGATTGATTCCTCCACATATACAGTTAACACACAAAAAATGAAGACAGTCTAACATTTTAACATTTACTGGTCGCAAATCATTATTTATTTTGTTAATGGCATGATCTTGTTGCCGTGTGGGAATTCTTGCTTTACCCAAAAACTCAGTATTTCTTCAGTAGTAATATTATCACAGGGCAATTATGTGTAGGTTGGCCCTGTCGGTTCCAAGGTAGCTTTGAACCTGTGATGCTTGCAGATGCACCTCCAATGAGCCGAATGCCGCGTGTGCTGCCACTAATGGACCTGAAACTTGCGTGACAGCTCACTCGAGTGATACACAAAGAAGCCAAATAAAGAACATCCTGAAAATGTCTGAACTGGCACGAGATTCACGCCGTGGATTACATTTCAGTCTGTAACCTATATTCTCATTCTCAAGTATTACTGATTAAAAGTCTGCAACAAAACAGAAAATTTGTAATCTGTGTATGACGCCAGTAGAACAAGTAATGAACTGCAAAAATTCCTTAAATGAAATAACAAAGCATATATTAGCATAGTTACCTGTAATCTCAATGTAGCTTAAAACTTGGAAAACTGTCTGATGCAGCAGACAAGTTAATTATATCAAAATAATAGAAATAGTAATAATAGAAATAAAAGAATATATAATTATATAATTTACAGTAATCAATAAGTAAAGATACTAAACAGTAATCAGTACACTACTGTTTTCCTGTATTTGTCAGTTAATTACAGTTAAATTCATACAGTGTTGTGCTGAACAATATTTACTGTAACATTATGTATATGATACATTTGTTTGTGCTTTACACTCTGGTCAAATGGAAAACGTTTCCCATTCATTTCATTGATACCCAATTCAACATTTATTGTAATGTTGTATGTGTAATTATAATGAGATATTGTGGATAAGCAACCTAAAAGGTGTTAGTGGTGTTCTTGAAAGTTTTTTAGCAAATTAAAGTCCAACATGCATCAGATTAGTGCCATGTACTTTAAACCATGGTTAGATAATCCTATAAATAAAGGGCTATTGTGTGTGTGTGTGTGTGTGTGTGGGTTTTCACGGCAGCTTCCTAATTAGAGGACTGATTGGCTGAAGAGTTTGCATGGGTTTGAACAGCTAAAATAAAGGTTATCCTAAAAACCTGCATACACAATGACCCTTTGAGGATAAGATTGCCAACGTCTGTAAACCCTGCCAAAAATTTGTGCAAAACTGGAAACACCGGAAACTTCACCACTCAAGGCATGGCCATCAAGTAGAACATACAAGTGCTTGCAGTAACGGAAATGAGCAAATAGGGTTTCCATGTTCAACCAGAAGAAATATGGGACGAATCTACCAAGAATGTCAAAAATATTCCCTGGAACAAGCTGTGATGTAGTCAGAGCCTAGCAACTAACCGTACTGTTAGTGTTTTCTATTGTTATGCCTTACAACAAAAAAATATATTTTTGTATAATTTTTTCTTAATTATATTTCTGTTTGCAGTTCATTCAATTTGTTACCTATTTCATGTTCTGTTTAAGGAGAGAAATCCTAAGGGAATTTTATGGAAAATGGAGCCTTTGAAATAAAATGATGATTTTGATTATAAAGATCGTAATTACGAAAAAGCTGACATACTGGATACCACACTGACTACCAGTAGGCAGTACACAGTATATGCTGGTGACAGTACGCAGTATTGTATCTGGTTTCAAAAACAGCTCTAAACTTGGAGCTGTACAGAGGCAGCGTAGTCGTACACCCCGAGCAGCGAGAAGGCTGCCAGAATGCTCTTTCCCTGGGAACTACACTCAGCATCTCAGCAGCAATAACTTTGAACTGTGTCTGTGGGCATCTGTGCTTTACCTGGAAATCATCTTCAGATTTAACTGTACATTCACTGTACATGCATAATTTCTACTTTATCGAGGCTGCGTATTTATGTATTTATCATATCATTCCTGCTTTTACCATATGCTAGTGTTATTTGAGGCTTTGTGTTATTTGGTATGATTTGCAAGACTTTTGGATCTGGGAAGCTCAAAGGTTTTTGCCATATAAATGAAATAACCCTTACTTATTACTTACTTACTAACTTATTACTTAACATAACATAACATTACGTAATAATATGTGCATCAGCTATTGGTTGTTAGTCGTGTACGTGGCAGTTGACTTTTTGGAAGTACTGGAAGTTTAATCATGGCAATATTAGGGTATTCTCTTTAGTGGGATTGGATCTTCAGTTATCGCTTTCATAACCTTGGCAGAAAGGCTGCTTCCCAGGGGAGCAGACGTCCTGTGTGCTGTGTACACATTACTCCAGGACGCCAGCTGGAACTTGGAGCTCAGTTTACATGGATCGATACCTGTATGCCTGCTGTTATATGCCTAGCTGCCTCATAATCTTCAATTAATTGAACTTAAATAAGACACCTCCTCTCTTAATGCAGTTTACTACTCATGTACACATTTAACTCTGCTGAGAGTATGTCAATTTAATTTTCTACCCAAAATAATAATCTTTATGTTTATTTATGTTTGGAGTCTTGAGTTTCCCAGTATCCTGGATGAACCTCATGGAGGATGGCTAACAGGTACTGTACTGTACAGGTACTTCCCCGGTTTTCTGTACTGTTTACTGAAACCTCAGTTTGAGTTTGAACTAACTGCAGAATTCCCTAAGAATGGATGCCATTTCATTTGCTGTGAGGTAGGAGTAAGTAAAGATTAGTGACCCATTCCATTTTACCATTTGACTGTGTATTTTGCCTTGAAAAAGAAGCTTTGGGTCTTTAGTTAGATGGGTTGTAAAGTAAAAATTGGGTGAAGATCTTTCTTTTAATTAGCTTTGCTGTTGTTTCTAGCCTTTTGCTCCAATATACCCTACATTATTATATTTCTAATTAGTATCCCCAAAATCTATAAAAAGAATTATTAAAATTCTTTGTTCCTTGCTCAGTTTTTTATAGATCTAGCTGAGCCTTGTGCTGGCAGAAATTCATATTCAAGAGGAGGGGAAACAATATCAAAGGAAAGAAAATTGTTTTGCTCATGAACTTTTCTCTGTATGCCCAATACATATTTTAAAACATGAGTCTGGAAGTTCTCCAAACAAAATCTTCATTTCAACAGAATTGCTGTATACTTTCGCAATTTATACACTTTTAATACACTTTTAGGGTAATCCAAACACATCAATGTGATTTATTATTAAATCCTAGTCAAGTTCATTGGCCATTCTGTGGTTGAAATCACCATGGAAATGAATGTTGGCTAGCCCTCTCCTGCATCTACACCCCACATTTCTGTCTTGGTTCCATTTTATTTCTTGGCTCATCCAGTCAAATTAGCCCAAACACGGAATTCACTGCACCAGGCAGAGTGTTAGCACCTATCAAGTCAGACCAGATGCCTCCCTTTGTGTTGGGCTTGGAGCATCCTCTGGGCATTAAGTTTGAAGCACTTGGAAGGGTTCCTCAAATCCAGTGGCAGCTTCTTTGTTCTTTTTGGGCGTGTCCGTTTTGATAAATGTAGTCAGACCTGAATGATTTTCAGCATTGCTTTTGCAATGTTTGGCTTCAGTTTTAAATTTGTATGTGGACCGTCTTCTTTCACCAGAGTAGAATTATTGTGTATGTAAAGTTAGACACGTGGTCCGGCTGTCACAGACAAGGACTGCTGTGTTGGTAAGGGAGCTTTGAGAGCTTTGTCTCTATGCATTTTTACTATTTATCCCTCTTGCTTTCTTTATTTCAGTACAAAAATAAGGAGAGAGTCCAATTATCTGAATAATAATAAGCAATTCCTGACTCTTGGCTCTCCCTGGAGGGTGTTGCAACTGGGGTACGGGTACCAGGGGAATGGACTGGAACAGGACATTATCAGAGAGAAATGCTTGTGCCCCCAAGAGGTGGAATATTTGCATGATCGTCCTCGTAATGTATATGTGTGACTGTGCAAACATGTTTGTGAGGGCAGCTGAGATGTATGACTGCATGTTCATTCCCATGTGTGATTTGTTTGCATCAACAACATTTTTTTTTTGGAGGGGACCGCCACAAACAATATAATTATATAAGGAAAATATAATTTGATATTTTTATATTTCCTCTGCTTTCTATGCTGATTTTAGTAAATAAACTTTATTCAGGGGTAACAGATCAATGTTGGTGCAAGTGAGGCCAAAAATTCTTACAACAATTTATGGTGACATAAATTCAACAATTCTAATTTTTATTGACATATTTTCAAATTTTTATTGGCAATAGTGAATTTTGTTGGGATTATTCTCTTAGATGGATCCAAGGGCCTCTTTTAACCATGAACTGTTGCAATGTGTGTCCAAAGTACATAAATGTCGATCAGCAATGATGTTTTTATACACGTTTAGGGTGATCCAAACCCCGGAAATGAGCAACTAACCATCAATTTCATTTCTTGTCCGCTGTCTCCTTTGCTTCACTTGGGATGTTGTGAGCGATACCCTTCTGTGCTTTGAACCCCTCAGGTAGGCGACGTTACGTCGTCTTATCTCTCGAGTTACCATTATGAGTTTTGATGATGGAAACCTAGTCCTTGTGCACACAGCTGCGAAAGAATGTGTTGCTGTACAAATACATTTTATATGTTACCTTACGGAGCTAGAACATTTTGGAGGATGTGCTAACTTCAGAATAAAGGGAAACACTTAAAGGTGAAGGTGATCTGTTTGTTGAGGAGCAGAAGCAATGGGCTCCAGTCCTTCTATTAAATCCAGATGTAAAGCATTGCTGGTTATCAGGAAACATTATATGAAAGATTTGTGATTTCATGCTCTGAAATTCACGATATTACAGGTAAATATGTCCATGTCAGGAAGTGTAGAAAATATATTCTGTTGCGCGGTAGCAGTATGTTGAATTGCAGCGTTACTGGAATGTCTGCTTTATGTGTCGAGCTGCCTGTAATGGAGATTTGTCCCCAACAGCAAGATAAACATCTCCTTACTGTTGCTGATATTTCAGTCTGCTATGGTTTCAAATCAATTTGTTTCTGCCGTTTTCCACAGTTTGTCCTGCCACTTACTTGTGCACTGTGCCCCTGGTATTATTTATGTATGTATGTATTTATGTATGTATGTATATGCTTATTTATACATTGTTATGCTGTAGTGGTGAAAGGAATTATTGTAGGGCTTGGTAGGCGTGGACTGCCAACACCCCTGACCACTATTCGCCCCGATCCCATTGTTGCTGACTCAAACATTTAATCCCAAAAGCTGTTTAGTGATTTTATTTAAACCCCCATGTTACCAAAAGTCCAAGACATCAGGCCCTACTCCCACAATGGACATTTCTCCCAGTATGTGATAATCTGTTGGTAATAGTCAGCGCTTCTGATCTTCTAGGAAGGTGAAGGAGAGCTGAGGTTTAATGCGGAAATCACTAGATGTTCAATATAGCATGACGGCAGCTTAAAATGTGTAGAAACATATAAGGTCAACCATGGAGATGATGTGTCCCCCCCCTTAGACAGTCATGGGGAGGCTGTTCACAGGAGTATGGTTATGTGGGGGGGGAGGAGTGTGGTTACTTGGTCTGTGACCTGGCACCCCATGACTGTGCTGCTCAGCTGATGGTCAAAAATACAAGCTCGTAGCCTCTACAGAACACTGATCGATTGTGAATTGCTGATTGGGCCAGGGCTCGGTGGGGCATTGAGAGGCAGTGTATCCGCAGACTCACGGGGCTGCCTCATAGTCGCAGGCTTGCTGTGACGCTGTAGTGCTTAATCAGTTAAGGAAAATGGATGATTAACCCTCTAATAAAAACATGTTCATGTTCAAACAGTCTTTGCCTGCATATGAAAACCTTGCTGTTTCATAAGTACCTACACAGCAGTTCTGAGATTTCATAAACATGACCTACATTATATTATCCCCTATATTATTCTGAGAGTAGGACATAACAGTACAGCTGGTGGGAGGACCCATCCCTGTAGTTAGTCATGCAATCAGGCTGCCCCCCGGCCTTTGTCACGATAAAAACCACAAGAAGTGCCATAGAGAAATTCTTCCTCTGATTCATGACCCAAGGTCTCTCACAATACCTGTTTCTGTGTATATGTATGAAAGAGAGAGACACACACACACATAGCCTGACTGTATCCCAAGGAGATCAGTCATGCCATGTGTAAGAGATAACTTCCTGGACATGTCAGAGGCCCGCCTCCTCATTGACCTGAACCAGTTAGAACCTTGGCAACCCTCCAGAGACCCTTAGATCTGCAATCACTGCTGGGACATTGTTATTCACCA
Organism: Mormyrus lacerda; assembly: GCA_015163995.2. Taxonomy (NCBI): domain Eukaryota; kingdom Metazoa; phylum Chordata; class Actinopteri; order Osteoglossiformes; family Mormyridae; genus Mormyrus; species Mormyrus lacerda. The sequence goes on along the minus strand of JAABNX020000008.1, from coordinate 25,579,278 downwards.
CCAGCAAGCGTAATAGACATCAAGGGGCTTCTGTGTGCTTGGATGGAAATGGTAGTGGGGGAAGGGGTGTTACTGTTTTTATATTAGAATTTTTTTTGGAAGTCGTTTAGGCTTTTGTCTGGGATCCTGTCCATCTTCTGGTGCCTGTCCCATCCACCCACCTGCCCCCTCGGCCCATGCCTGACAAGACCGCTACTGGGATCTCTTTGTTTGGGGTGGGGGGTGGGGGCCGTGGGCGACGAGCTGAAAAGGAATCAAGCAACTAATGGGAGCTGCCCGGGTTGGCCCATGAATATGCAGCAGGTGTCGGCATAATGAACTCGCCTCACCACCATGCCCATTCACTCAGGAGCCGTACAAATTAACTGCTACTTGAAAAAGATGTCAAGGGCCCTGATGATGGTACTGCTGCTAGTGCCCTGTGCTCCTCCCCCTGCCGCGCCCCATCAGGTGCCTGCATGGCCGCCTCTCTACCCACCCCTGCTTTTCCATTGCCCCCCCGACCCCATCCTATCTCCATATTGTGCTATTGATGCTGATCACCTGTACATCTGTGGCCATTGTGACCCCCCTTGGTGAGAGAGGTCAGGCTTCTATTTCAGTGTTCAGGTGTCCATTGTTTCTGTGTATTTTGTTCTGAGCTTTCGCCATCAGAATAGGATAATGTGACTACTTGGCTACTTATTGTTGCCTTTTAATGAACACTGCATGAACCTTTTAGCTAGAAAGAGAATTATTCAATCCCTCTCCTATTCTTATGTCCATTCCATTGTTCAGTTTGTCAATAAAGGTATTTGTTGATGTCCTATGTCCGAGGTCCACACTAAATAATATAAGCTGATTAATAGATGTCCGAAAGTGGACATAATAGGGCATTAGTGGGTTTATCACTGTTTATTATAAAGTGAAGTGCTGTGATTTTACATTCACATTATTATTTGTTGTAGACTACTTTGTGTGTAATACAGTGCTGTAGTTACTGTTTTGGTTTTAGGTGGTTAGCTCTCAGTTAATAATGATGTTATAAAGCACCCCCCACCCCAGCCATTCCAGCGCTCAGCTCTGCTCCCAAAGGGAGGGAATTTTTACAGTAATGCTACGGACATATCTAATTATACTATGTACTATACTATACTATACTAGCTAATAGCTAAGAAGAAGCAATACAAGCAATTTTTTTGTGTTTTGCGTCTTTTATGTCATACTGACAGCTAAATTATTACAGAAATAAACCAGATTAGATACAATATTTTTTCAATGATTGAATGGAAACCTCACATAAGAAATCATGTAAAGTCTAGAGAGAGAAACAGAGATCTCTGGTGACATGCATTAGTAGAATTCATATGGACCTTCGATCTACTTTCATTACTGTTGTGATATGAGGGGTGTAACTGTCTATTTAATCTTGGAGTAGTGTATGGTTAGACGTGCTGTTACAAAAACCAAAGTAAGTGTCACTCATGACCAGTACATACGTGGGAAATTGATGTGGGAAATATAATGGTCATTCTATATGGATGCGTACTGTATGCAACCCATGTAATAATAAATATGTTAATACTTAATTATGCTTGGTAGCTCAAACTGACTACCTCAGGTGGTCCTGCCTGGATCAGAAAGAACAAGACTGAAATAAAAATGTGAGACAGAGTTAAACGCAGCCAGGAGTCAGGCACAGTGCAGAAGCAGTGCAGAAGCATGGTAAAACAAGACTATCCCAGCTGTCTCATGCACAAGTTCTGCGGGAATCTTCCAGTTAAACTAGAAAAACTTGAATAAAAGTAACTGAAAATGCAGCATGATGCACATGTCCTGTTAGTAAACGACAGCTGTTCTGTTTGTCTTCGTGTCAGTGTTACCTTCTATATCACGGGTTATCCTCCCTTTGACCTTCACTGGGAAAACACACTGGAATATTGATGCTGTATTAACTGTATTCTGGGAAGACTCAGATATATACCTTCATGGAGTGTATAAATGAAAAAGAAGTAAACACAGGATACCCTCAATCTGTGAATTTCATGCTCTCCCCAGCAGAACCCTTGTGAATTCTTTTTTTATTCCCAAATCCAATTTAGCAAGCGCTGCTTAGCTATTGGTTCTCAGCCCAAATCATTTTGTAATAATAATCCACACAATTGTCATTAGATTTGACAAAATTCATAGTGTGTTCACTTGCATTACCCCCAACAATATTTTGAAGTATCAAAGTAAAACCCAATTACATATTTATCAGTATCATTCACATAAGCATGGAGGTCATACCATTGTCTAATGGGTTTTCAAAATTGCATTTATGAAGGCCGGGTGAAGGCTAAGTGGGGCTGCAAAAGCAGAATTTAAAAATTCAAAAAAAACAAAAATTCCAGGATCCTGGCTTATTGAAAGTCACATGCTCCTTAATTAAAGTTGAGTCCTTTTTTAGTGTGCCTTAAACGTAAATAAGACAATCCCATATTTACTTAGTGGTCCAGTCTTTCATTATGCAGAGACAACCTTGCTGGGCTGCGAAGGAGAGGGAAGGGTGGGGGGGGGGCAGGTTCTGGCTCTTTCGCGCTGCCACTTATTACAGGGAAGTAATCTGCTTCACACATAAAAGATGCTGATGGAAGCTCATTACACTGAATCACTTTACGCAATGTAATTCTCATTAAAAATTTAATTTAGACAAAGGGTCAATTAAACAGACAAAGTATATAGATTGTTATATAATACTAAATTGATTTAAGCATAAACAATGCAATTTTGGAGCAGTGGAGCACATAAGCTAATGCAGTCTCCTTTACTTTTCCATAAACCCAGGCTTTTTTCCATGCAGTGACTAATTAATATAAATGAAAAGTGTCCACATTTGAAGGGTAGCCACAGATTTGGTGCATTAGTCTGGTCATTATGCATGTTTTTGTTTGGGTCTCTGAGAACTAATTGAAAACTCATTGGCCAGCAACATGCCGATAAGCCTGACGTGGATGGGCTTTCCCTCCTGATCATTCACAGGCTACTGAGGTGAGCTAATTAGTGCACAGGCTGCTAGTTAGGACCCTATATTCACCAGGAAGCTCCAGTGGAAATCTCATAGTCTGGAGCCCCAAGTCAAGCCAGACAGCTCCTTCCTGTTCTGCTTGCGACACTCTGGTTATCCAGGGCTATTGGCACAACTTCTTGTAAAACAAGACAGAAAAAGCATAGTTAGCTTTGTGCTCTGTACCAAACAGGTCACAGACTTATTACTACAGATACATCAATTGTATAGGCCAACTATTGTTATCACTCGATGCAACAATCAGCCATCACCTAATGGTTAAAAATGAGGCGATATTTATAAGTTAAATTTTTAATTGGTGACCCATATTTTCTGGAATACCTGTGTACTAGGCAGTGAGAAAAACATCAGCTGTGTGGAATTATTTTAGTATTAGCAAAAACAGTGTTAGAAATGCATTTTGCAAACATTACTCTGCTAAAATTTCAGGAGGAGGATATACAGTCAGTCCTGCTACAACATAACTAATGCATTCCTGAAAATCCGTGCATTCACTAAAATCAGGAAAAATAGAGTTATGGGTATAGTATAATAACTTAAGCGAAAGAAAATGAAATAATGATAAGTACAATGCTACCAGCGGCCAACAATGTTATTATAGGCATTTAAAATGGAAATAACAATAATACATTAATAAAAAAATATCATAAACATCTTTTATGGGTCTTATGACTCCCATGGGAATCGCCTCAGCCAAACTCACTAAGTTGTCGATCGCCAAAACGACACGTCATTAACCATTTACTGTATTTTCTGACCCCATTAGGGGTTTATTTTGGCACATGGTTTGAGCTCTTTTTTGAACGGAGAGCATCTACATGCTCACGAATAACATGGCTACAGACAGTCTATACAAAAAGCAAATGTAAGTGAATGAAGAAACCTTGATGTGTTTTTATATGACGATTTCCCAAACAATTTTTGATTTTTGGATTCTAAGACATTGACCTTTGCAATGCTTGGATGTACAAAACATAGTTCAATATATATTCTTTTTTTAGATTTCAAAACGAGTTTGACCAACTCACTGAAAAGAACAGGTTCCAAAGATCGATTTGTTTATGAATCGGACATCACTGTCATTCACAGACTGTGACCATATCAAATAGTTGGTGTAGTAGTCAGACTGACATGCAATTCCACATTGTAATGGACTTTAGTCCTAATGTATCGGTTGCGTTAAAACAAATTAGTCGTGTGATATCATGAGTTGTAGTAGGAGTGACTGTACTAATAGACATTTCCGCACAAGAAGTTTGATAGTTCATCTTAAGGTGAGACTGTGAAGAGTATGAAGAGATTCTGAAAAACAAATCCATTCCAATAAAGGAGGCTGCAGTCCTGCGAAAAAATGCTCGTCCATCAGTAATGCAAGCATTTGATTGCAAAGGTAATTTAGTGCACACACTGAAAATAAAGAGATTTCATCACACTTTATGATAAGCCCTTTGCTGTTACAGATGTTCTGGGACTGTTGTATGTATTTTGTAGTTGGTATTTTCTTACCAAAAAATAAATACTTTTTCAAATTTTTGGAATGTGATTTAATATTTTTTTTAATTTGCATGCAGTGTCCCTTTAAACTTATTAAAGCAAAACCTCCCAATCAATCGGTTTCTGTGTTTTCATTGTAATTGGCTAGAAATTTTCTTATTGGTGCATCACTACATCCATTACATTTTTGTACTGATGTTCAATAGATGGTTTTTTAAATTATTCTGAAGATGCCCTTCCGTGTGTTAATTTAATAAGAATTTATTTCCAAAGTGATAGAGAACTAATGAAGGAGAGAAATGGAGATGCTGTGAAGAGTGAAATTGAAGGAGACCCTTTATTTGCTGTACTTCATGGACCACAGATTTTACTCAGAATCAGGTCTCCCACTCCTTAACCCAGCTGTCCCCGTTCTGATACGAAATGCACAGGGCAGAGGCCACAAGAGTTAATGTGAATTGGGGACCAGACTGAGTTCAAATGGCTGGGTCCACCTAGGACCAAAGCCTACTCCTCTGCATGCTTCCAGGGGTTAAGAAAAACAGCAATGTACTTGAGATAAATGCATACGTTTTCCTGCTACATTAAATAGCATAGCTCAAGTTCAAAGTTTCTTCAAGATTTGGTGTGAATATTTATTTCAGATGTGGTGAAAGTGTTGAAAGCTTAGAAAGCTTAGAAGCTTAGAAGGCAATGCAATGTATTTTAAAATAAAATGAATCGTTCATTGTGGAAGATGGTGAACACAGAGGCATTTGATGTTCTTATTATAGTAGGAATGATATCAGGATTAGAGACCTGTATTACACCTTACAATCATGACCTCAGCTTCATTGTAATATTCAGTGTAATATTATGATTGCTGTATCTTTTTTCTTTCATACCAATTATTACTGATTACTGATTAAAGGCTTGATGCACAGTGATTTATCTTTGCATGGGTGATTATTAGGATGGTAAAATTCTAAGATTACGTGGCCATCCACTTTTTTTATGAGATCATTATAGGGTGCCCCTAGCAGCAGCTCTGTGTGGACCACTGCCCCCTGCTGGTTGGTGGAGTATGTAACGCCATACAAATGTAATTTCTCGCAGACCTGTGATGTTACTCAGTATTCTATTAGTACTCCGTTGAGAATGTCATATTTTTCTCACATGCATTAATAATGGCTGTTTTCTGGCAGTGATAAGGCGCTGCAGATACTGATCTGTACTATTTTAGGAAATGAAAACAGACAAATAGGAGATTGCATTACCCCTTGAGGTACACACAACTACTGCTAATGTAATGTAAAACTGTGATGTTATCATAATCATTCGATCGTGATAAGCTTTTACCCAGATGCTTAGAAAAGTATCACTCAGCAAATGTTGATTAGAACAATCCGTATGTTCAAAAGGATTTCGATTAAGATTTTAAAATTGCGGTAGTGTGTAATGTGAATGTGGTTTTCTTATGTGTCACTTTGGCTCAAACAAAGAAACAAGGAGGACTGGAATTAACTAAAGCACCGGTTTGTATATGTTCCTTTTTGGTACTAATTATTGCACCAGAGTAGCAGCATTACCCTCATCTGAGTCAATAATTAAGTCACAATTATGCATTCATTTTGCTGATGCTGACTAGACATATTAAAAATAGATCTTAGTGAAACGGAGAGGGCCCAGTAGGGCTCTGATTGCTTTGTTTTGACTCCCATTCTACCACCATTAAAAATGCCGCAGGAGCCCACAGAGAGTGAGAAGGCGGGCCTCGCTGAGCGGGGGGTATTGGGGGCCTTCCTCTCATGGAGTCTGTGCCCATTTCGCCTGATGATAAATTAAACAAGGAGCCAGACAATTCTCAGTGGCACTGATCAAGCCAAGCGTCTGAGGTGTCTGCATTGTTCATTATAATGATGGGTGTGCCATCAGCTGAGAAAGAATGCAGCAAATCCATAACCATGCATCAGCGGGAGAATGCTTATGGGGTTCTTTTGCAGAGTGTTGCCTTGGTTCTATAGAATATAAACTTCCTTTGTTTCTAACCACTTTTTTAAGCAACCGATTAGCTAAGGTAGAGGTGAATGGACTCCTTCAGGTGATGTTAGTTTCAGCTTTGGTTGACATGTGCTCTTTCTGTCAAGCCTCCCAAATGACCGGGGTGGGGGGGGGGGGATCTATACATTCTGGGGTGGATGTGACATTTTGGACAAGACAAAAGTCATTGTGTCACTCCCAACCTTGACAAAAAAGGCAGGACATTCCCATAAGTAAGAAAAATGTAAAATTAGTCTCTTAAAAATGATTCAGATTCCTCAGCTTACAGGCAGTGGTAGCTCCCCTCTTTTTTTATAAAGCTCTAATGTGGTGGATGGGATCACAGGAAATGGATACAAGCTGGATTTCTCCAGGTTCCTTGTGAAAGGGGCACCTTCCTGTCCCCGTCTGTCTCTCCCCACCAGCTGCCTCTCACCGTGTTTGATGTACAACTGATGTTGCCACAAAATACTGCCACTTTAAGCATTTGTATTTTACCAACAAACCTGTATTAGTAATTTGTGAAGAGCACTTACTTCATTTGAGAATGGTGCATTGTTATATTAAGTGATTAAGATGTGAATGTGTCACAATATACTTTGTAGGATATGCTAAGAAGAAGAGATCTGCTACCTTTTTTTAGCTATTTCTTCCCATGAATGCATAAATATTCTCTTAGAAGCATGTAGTAACAGCTCTACTATGATCAGATCTACGCCTCATCTCAGAAGGTCCAGCAGCATCTCTCAGAACATCCTCGTTTTTTTGGCCATTGTGGTAGTTTATTACAAGGTGAAATGGCATTATTTAGACTGATGACTGGGATGGTGAAAGATTTCTGCAAAGCAGAGCTGAGGTTGCATCGGGGAGAGTTTGGCTAGGATGTCTGTTGAGGCTTTGCAGCTTAAGCATCTCCTGCAGGACTGTCAGGTGCTTGCAGGTTGCCAGCATCCAGCAGGAAGAGAAACGCTATTCCTCTAATCACTGTTAGCCTTCCTGCATGGTGCTGTGTGCCCCATCGCAGGAAAGGAAATCTCCCTGCCAGGAAGTGCACTTTAAGATTAGCCTGATATAGAATTATTAATTGTAAATTAATAAATTTGACTAAAAGTCAGGATACAAATCAGCTTTTACTGTAGCATGCTAACGATGATCCTAGCCTTCGCTAAAAATACCTTGCCAGTTCATGGGTTTATTCAAGCTCTCCAGGTTAACTGTGTTCCTTTGCTCCTTCAGTTCAATCTTGAATGAAACTAGCTTGGAATTGAGTTCATCCATAATTCTTGCCAGTGTCCGTCCTTCCTGCAGTCAGCATTTGTTATCGTCAGCAGACTTTTCCGAGAGGGGTTACGCGAGTTTCCTCTGGGCAGGATATTTTTTTCCTGTGCATTTTGTTTTTTGGAGGGGGATGGTTAACGAACAGTTGTATCTGCGCATAATTTGGCAGGTAAGATTTGGTGGTAACCAGATGGACAAATGTAGCAGTATTGTATTAGTGTGACAAATCAGTTTTTTCAATGGTTGGAAGCCCCACTTTAGGGAAGACAAAAGAGGTTAAGAGGACAATGAACATCTGGTACTGCTGATCCATTTTGTGTGTAGATATGGTTGGAGAATCAATTTAAATCTTTTCTGTTAATCCCATCACCTTGCTGTCAGAGAAAATATATGGTAATGAAAAACTATGCGTTTAATATGTCCTTGGTGGTCTACTACCATTGAGATCTTGCAAATGAAAGCAGAAAAGAATGCCAGAGGCAGGGACCAACTTCCAATCTGGCTGTTCATTACCTGTGGCTTGAGAATCCCCAGTCTCACCAGTCTATATAATCCTTTAGTGGTCTGAATGTTTTTATACTACTGTTCAAACGGATGGGGCCAGTTGCTGATGTGTGCCACAGCGTTAGGTCTACAGGTTTGCATTCCTGATGGTAAATATCTGGGATTTCAAGGATTTTACACTTGACCACAATTCCTACTCTAATGGAAAGGCCAAGTTGTAATATTATCGGGAATAAAAGCAGGCGATGTCAACATGCATCTTCTAATGAATAGTTCACCCCCCCCCCCCAACCTGCCCCTCGGTTGTCAGACACATCAAACAAGTAAACCGCTTACCCCTGGATCACTCGTGTCTGTGCTGCACTGTCCTCTGGCTGCATTGAGAGGAGTTTTCAAGCATTATTCAGCATGGCTGTGCCTTCAGCTAGATTAAATTGGACCTGATTCCATTAACCCATCATAATTACAAGCTTAGGTCTATTGTAGCCTCCCTCACGTGTGAAAACAAGAGGCACCTCTGACCATATCACATGTGATTAGTAATTAGTGTTTCTTCCAGTTACAAGGTTTGAGTTTGTGTGTGTATCTCTCTGTCTCTCTCTCTTTCTTCCTCTTCAGCTGGCAGTAGAAATGCAAATGTAAATGAATTAATCCAGATACATTCAGTATTCAGTTTATCTTTATATAACACCTTTCACAACACAGTTGCTCCAAGGCATTCAATGGTGTGTGGCATCATTAGGCTTTATGCACATTATTAGTACATCAAAACTAAATGGCTCATGATAAAGGGAAAAAATGAAGAGGGAAAAATGCCTGAAGACAATGGAGGAGAGAAACCAAAAACATAGTATGGAGAAACCCCCCCCCCCCCTCAGACATGCTAGCATGAAAGGCAAAGTAAATTATCATGCTTTTGTATATGTGAGATGTAAACTGTGGTCAACGTCAAAGTCCATTTTTGAGTGAGTGTGACATGTTTAAATGAATAAAAAGCAAAATGCATAAACTGACAAATTAGAAGATGGGATATACAAAACTGCCCAGTTTCCCCACAGGGATATAAGCATTTTAATTCTGTTCTAAATAAGGCTGGATTTTTTTAACGAAAATGAGTGTACTGTGACTTAGAGTTTGGAATCGCTCCCACTTGAGCGTGCACAATGCTGTGGAAAGTCTTTAAATTATCACAGGTCTCCTAATTGCATTCAACATTAGAAGTTCCTTCTTTAAAGTATCGGCATGAATTTTCTCATGCCGCAAATCAGGCTTGAAATAAAGGTTCAGTGGGGGCCATCAACAAGAAACTCCACTTCCCCTCAGTTGCTGATATTTTTATTCACTTTTTAAAATTCATTATCCATTTTTAAATGTCCCTATAATTTTCCAAGCCGCCCTTCTCTGTGTGCTTTTAAGCGCTTCATTACTCTGTTATTGTTCATTAGTATAATTAACTTTGCCGTGCACTCGCTCTGATGCTCCTTGCTTTTTTAAATGACGACCCCTGATTCCTCCACGTTCAAGTCAGTGTTCAAATTTTAAGACAGGACACGTTTAGTTTGTCTTTTATTTAAACAGGAGGCATTTCTTTCATATCAAGTCGCAGTGCTCTGTTTGCGACAGACAGTGCACAAGTCGCAGTGTGCTTTTTTGTTATTTGCTGCAACACTTTTTGAGGCAATTGTGTTCAGATGAAATATTGACTCTTACAGAGTAAACACTGTGTTTCCAAAACCCAGGAAACCATGGCTGATGGGATCTGGGTTGTGATTTTACTGTTGACACCACATAAACAAGATAGAATAAATGTCAGCGATGATCGCATTTTGAGTCTAACTATACATATAAAAAAGCACGCATCTGACAGGCATTTAGAATGATAAGATGTACCCCAGCCCTACAGACGCACAGCCCCCAGGTCTCCAGGGTACACTTACCAAGGAAATTAACAGTACAGCTCTGATATCTACTTATGTGCTGAGGTATGTATTTGATCAATGCAGGAGTGTATTTGAACAGATCTTGAACTGTGACTCATGATGGAGATTTTTCCACTGTACACAATGAGTAAGAAACAATCCAGCAATTTACAGCAAGTCAGCTATTTCTCGAAGCATGTGACAATGCATGTTTTTCCTCCTTTCTCCTCTGTTTTGGTTTGCATTATGTGTGTGTAACAGTCATCCCTCTTACTCACATGCTCTTCTCTCCCATGTTTCTGTTCCAGGTCTGGTGAAGCTAGGAGTTCACTGTGTCACATGTCAGAAAGTTGCAGTGAAGATTGTCAACCGGGAGAAGCTCAGTGAGTCAGTTCTAATGAAGGTAAGGATAATGACAAATTCATAAACTCGCACTTCACTATCCATCCTGAGTATCCATTTAGACTCATGTTTAAAGAGTATGCTTCTCAAAGACCTCTTGAAACCAGTTTGGTAATGAATTAACTTGACTGAATTCAATTTCATCCAATCATTTTGCTTTAAGTAGGTCAGGGTCATGGGGTGGGACCTGGAACCTATCCACGGGACAAGAATGGGTTGTCCCCAGGATGATAACATACACTATGAGCTATTTAAAGATGCCAATTAACTGTATGTCTTTGGACATGAGTACCTGGAGTCACTGTGCCATCCCTGAAGTCAGTTCCATTCAGTTTATTTTTGTAAGGTTCCCTATCCTGCATAGTTGCTCCCAAATGTTTGACAGTACAAACATTTCTACAAATGTAAATTGACTATGTTTAAAAAAAAAAAAGAAAATCGACTGTTGAAAACTTTGTCAGCATACTTTGAACATCTTCAACTTTTTGTGTTGGATATTTGTCTTGAATCAAAAAAATCTGAGAGATTCAGTTGTTTAAGCAGAAGCTTGCGCGATATTTAGTTTGCTATCATGTCACTCATACCAAAGCATGACATGTTTTAGTGAGATAAAAAACAAAGTGATGCACTGAGGTTTAGCAATGTCTAGTAAAAGTGTGTTTTATTATCTGAACCCATATTATCATAACACACCACTGAAAATAAGTGCACCATTATCCACTGTTTGTAACTGTTTGTAACTAGAGGTATAGATGTCACACTAATAAAGGTGAGCATGAAGCAGGGTTTAGTGCCAGCAAAACCCCTAGTGGGGACTTTATTATGCTGAGAGCATAGACAGCAGGCATTGACAGGAAACAATAACCAGACTGTGGGAACAGGTTACTTGGAAAAGCTTAAATACACAATGAACACAGGGCAGCTGAGTGAGCAGCACTGGTGGAGATCAGAGGTAGGGCCAACAAGCATGGGCGTGGCCAGTTTAGAGTCAGACCTGAGAAGGGACAGGAGGACCACACATGAGAAGCAAGCAGCGCTTGACTGCTCCCCCCCCCCCCAAAAGCATGTCCTCTGGTCACAAAGAAAGGTGGGAAAGGGATTCTGAAAATGGCACGAGGGGTAGACAAGGATAAGATTGTACAGGACTCGAGCTCCCAATACCAGAGAAGATGGGCTATAGAACACCATACCTGACATCACAATGGCAGACAAGACAGACATCTAGTCAAGATGTGGAACACCGATAGAGAATCATGAGCTGGACACAATGATCAGACGGGACATACATCAGAATAGAAGTGCAGGACACCAGACTGGATGTATCGACAGCCAGGTGGAAAAAACACCAAACCAGATAAAGCAGGTTGACATATCAAATGACACTGGACCAGACCTGGGGCACAACCGGGGCACAGGGCAGACTGGGTCATGGCTAGGGACAGGAAAGGCAATGAGGACCACGAAGACCGGATGGACTGGACCAGCAGCAAGGCAAGGCATATGATCCAAAGGGGATCCCGGCATGCCACCGGACTCATTGGTACATCCAAAGTGGAAGAAACAGAGGGCCAGACTGGGGCAAGCAGGACAAGACATAACAAGACAAAACAAAACAAACAAGGCAATGGGACCAGAGGAGAAGGAGCCGGTGAATAAGAGAAAACCAAGGAGGGCATAGAGCAAGAAGTCATAAAGAGAGGCAAGATCATTGGCATATGGACAGTGAGTTCATGGGCTTAACGCCACCGGATGCAAGCATGGGTATAGGTGTCTATTACCCAACTAAGGTTCTTGTTGGCTCGGCAATATGAAGGGAAACCAAACGTGGATAAGGTTTACCAAAAAAATAAAAGGTCCGTAACAATGATAATAGATGCGTGCTGAAAGCTGGAGCGAGGGAACGTCAGACCCCAGCCAGGTAGCTCCTTTTATTCATCGATGAATTGATTAGATTACTAACTTCATCTGTGCCAATGCTCCACCCTGCAACACAAAACATGAAAGGAAACAGCCTAACAGGAGGCAATGATGGACAGGTCCGTAACAATCGAAACTAAAGCGTAACATGGATGGGCCTCTCCAGACTGTAAGCAAGGCAGAGGTCCAATGGATGCCCATGGAGTGCCCAAGATTCTTACAGCAGATGGGATGAGCATGCACCCATTTACCCCTTTCGGAGACAGAGACTCTCCTTTTCCATCACCAGGACCCCTTTCTGCATTACTGCCGATGTTGGGACTCCAGAGTGGATTGGCCTGACTGCAGGGAGGACAGTGTCGGATGAAGTAGGTCCTACTCAAGGTCTTTGTGACTTCCCCTGGATCCATCAATTTCGCAGAATCTGGCATTGTCCAGCGGGTTACTGAATCATTGGAGGTTAGCCTGGAAGCTGATGGAACTCCCAGAAATGAAGCAGGTGCCTCCGCGTTGAACCCGCCACACCCCTTCCCCAATGGCCACATCCAGGGGACCTCCTGGGACCATGATGGGGATCACAGAGTAATGACACTGACTTAGAGACAGATCGTAGGACAGAGGCTGACAAGCAGGTTAGAGATGAGGCAGAGACTGCTGGAGAGGCGAGCGCAGGCAAGTGAGCAGGAGCTGTCCAGGCGACGGCCGCAGGCGAGCAGGCAGGGGTTGCACAGGCAACACCCGCAGGCGAGCAGGCAGGGGCTGACGAGGTGGCCACAGATAGGCAGGCACAAGCTGGGGTGACGATAGGTGGCTGCGTGGCAAGAGTTTTGTCACAGTAAATGTGAATTCAGCTCAGCAAAGTTCACATATATTTAATTACATTCTAGTGACTATGTTTCGTTGGGTTGAACTGCTTGCTGAATTGGGCTGGCGATGAGACAGTTGGGGAGATGAAGTGGCAGAAAGTGAATTAGCTGTGTGCCAGAGACCTGGGCTGCACTTCACTTCTGGAGATGTATCTCTCTCATGGTCTCCATCAAAGGTCCCTATAGTCTGGGAATTCTGTTCTATCTGGTGGCAATGATGGCTGGAGACGTTTGCAGGAGTGGATCCTCGCAAAGGTCTCAGAGGTTTTGGAGTGTGGAGTACTCGGAAGCTGAAGAGTGGTGAACAGGGGCGGCACGTAGTAGAGGGGTCTTCCGGTTGACGAAGCTGATAAGATGCCGGAGTCGGCTGTCCTTCCCTGGGGTTGATACAATAGAGGCCTCAAGTGAGCATTCAGCTGGGGCACAGAAGTGCATTCGCCATGGGGGTTGCCCTGGAACAACTGCTGAGTCGTCATGCCAATAAAGGTAAGCATGACCCAGAAGCAGGCTGTAATGCTACCAAAATCCCTCACTGGAACTTTATTATGCTGAGAGCACAGACACAGGCATCGACCGGAAGCAATGACTAGACTGAGAGAACATGGGACTGGGAAGAGCTTAAATACATAATGAACACAGGACAGCTGAATGCAATTAGCAGGGGCAGAAACGAGAGATAGGACCAACAGTCATAGGCATGACCAGTTTAGAGCCACACCAGAGAAGACGGGAGGATCAGACATACAGTGCGGGCGGGGCGTGATAATAGGGTGGTATCCCCCCTGCCTATACAGGCCATATGAATAAAATAAATTATGAGAAGTCGATGGAAGAAATATGGGTAAATGTGTGAGGATCACACTGGTTAGATGCTGTGGGTTAATGGCGTTTCTCCTGGCCCCTGTAGCTGTGTATCCCACGCCCTCTCACATCGTTCCTTTTCCGTGCATGTTTCACTCAGTGTTTCTGACAGCTGACAGTGATAGTGCCAACAAGCGCAAAAGATGAACACACCTCGTAGGAATTCTCCCCGACTCAACTTGGCACTCTCCTGAGGGCGGGAGGCTTACAGAGTGCTTTGCCTTTATGAGAAATATCATTAATAAACTGATGAAATACACATGTAATATAGAGGATTTGGGCCGGGGTGCCATAGGCTATCTAGAAGAGAGAATCTGCCATTTGTGTTAACGAAGGTGTAAAGATTGCTTTGGAGATACCTGGGGCTATTGGCTTGGTGTTTGATATAGTTATTATTCATAACTGCTGTTGCTTACCAGACTCTTTTATTTAAAGTGACCTACATAGCTTAACTTTTTTTAACACTCTATCTATTTATACAGCTGTGCTGAAGTAATTCACCTTTAGTAAGCAACTTTGTCATATGTTCCACAACCAGGTGTCTCCTAGCTCCGGCCTGAACCTGACATCTTGTCCCCAATAATATATCTGTTGTACAAGAAGGGGAGGCAAGGGGCATTTTCTTGGCGTCTCAGGAAACAGAAATGTGAAATAGTAAAAATAAAACAATTGCATCGTCGTCTTTGTCAATGGGACTGCATCCTTAATTTGGGTTGGGTTGCCCTTATAATTTATTTTTGCTGTGGCAGAATCTTTAATGGATTTGCTTGTTAATTTAATTATTTGTTTGTGTGTGTGGCTGTTTTAATATGTTAGTATGTCTTATAGGAGTTAGCCACAAGAATGGCACATTTCGGACTTCCTGCAGTTTCTGCATTGCAGTATCCCCATGGTGATAGGAGGTTGCTGATTATATCACATGCTCCTAAGGTTTCCAGCACTTTTATCAGTAGTTCTATTCTAAAAGCTACACACATGCAATTATTAAATTGGTGCTGCTTTATACCCTTATAGCAGCTGCAAAGTAACTCCTGGTGTGTCGTGACAAAGGATCTTCAGTGACTGCTAATAGACTTCTCTCTTTCCCTTGAGGTCTTTCTACATGCTGTCTCATTGTTTCCTGCTGTTATTTCAGATGCTCTGAAGGTTAGTTGTCATGGGAACCAAACATGATTAGGGCTAACAGAAAAAGTAAATTATATGCTTTTGAAAAAAAGGGAGGAGGTATGGACTATTTGTGATTTTTTTAGGTATGTCTGGACAAAGTGGGAAAGATTTTGACAGGCATACAGTATATGACATAAATGCTTCTTCTTAGGGTCAAGTGGACTCCTGCTATGCCATGCAAACAGTGCTGTTCTAAATCCAGCAGCCAGGTGTGACAGGAACCAGAGTTCATGCTACCTTTTTATACGTCTGTCTCTGATCATTTTTTCCTTTTCACCTGTCTTATCCCACCTCCATGTAGTGCTGATTTTGTCTCTCCAACTTTTGAGTTTGGGCAGCGTGCCTTCTCTCTGTTCATGCGACACATCCTGAATTCTCTGTCTCCAGTCACTGCTCAGAACTTGCTCTTGAAAAGCCACAGAGAACTTTTCTTTCTGCCTGCCAGTCTCTACCTTTGGTTTTCAGTTTTTTTTTCCTCCCCTGTGGCTCTTCTCTGCCATCATTAACAAACAAACAATCTTACCATTTTACAGCCACAATCCCCTGCTGCATGGTATCACAGGAGCTGGGAGAGGTGAGCTGAAATGCCATGTGCAGATCACAGCCCTGGCATTTCCAGTCATGTCCCACGTAGGGTTGTGGCCTCACACTACTGCCCAAGCTAATGAAGCTATCGCCTGCAGCTCAGAAACATGGTAACTCTCTCTACAGAGGAAATTGTAATTGTAATGACGTAATTGTGAGCCCTCTTCTCACAATGCATGTTTTACATGGCTGGCTGTACTTGCCCTGGACTTACTGAAGAAAAATATGCAATATATATTATGTGAATTATACAATAAATAATGTGACAATAATATAGTCCTTTGATGTTTTTGTAGATATCAATAAACAGCCTTAGATAATTCGTCTTTGAACTGAGATATAAATCATAATTATAATGCTATTCTCATGTATGTTGCCAAACTACATTTGTGAATGAAAAACAAAAAAAATATTAGAGCAGTTTGATAGTGGCATCTGTCCTGATCACGTTATTGTTTGTACACAGCAATGTCTGCAAATAGCATTATCTGTTTAGCTTGCTCAATTGAAAGACATTGCTTGATTGTTAAAGGTCAAGATAGATAAGTCAGGTAAATAAACCTGAAATCACTTTCAGGTTTAGCTAGCTAAAATAACTTGATGTTTTTACTGTACAGAATAATAGGTTACATTCTTGCTTTTTAAGCTGTCTGTGGTGCATTTAAAAATTAGTTTACTGCGAATTTATCACTTAAACATTTTAGCTCATCTAATTTTTCAACTTGCCCAGGAAAGCTTAAATGGTTTTGAATCATTTGGAATGCAGCAGACACAACAGCAGGCTATGACTCATGAATTATTGATGAACGGCTTGCTCCTATGCTGCAAAATAAAAATTTGGGACGATGGAGTCTTAAAGTTCTAGAATTTGGCTGATGTTATGCAGCTGGAAATCTACACGTCTAATGTTTCAGATAATTGATCTAATTGGTTAAAAATGTATTTTTGTATTGCGCGTTATCACAACATTACATCGTCTCAAAGCGCTTTACAGCATCCTCACCCAAAATCCCCAGTGACTAAGCCATAGGTGACAGTAGCAAGGAAAAACTCCCTAGAAGGAAGAAACCTTGGGAGGGACCAGACTCAAGGGGGGAGTCCGTCCTCCAGTCTGCTGCTACTGATATGCCTGACATGCTTTCTACTTTTATTGCATCAATTGTCTTTGCAAATGAGCAATGTTAGAGAAGGTGCATCAATACCTCCTATCGTCCAAAGACTGAATGAAACAGCAACATGTTTACCACATAGTAGGATCCTAAGAGGTGACTGTCTACTGAAATGGAATCTATTAATAGACTGAAATTAAATAGTAGCCATGTGATCACTTTGTGTCCTTGATGCCTGAAACATAACAGTTTGAAAAAATGGAGATAGATAAACAAACAGGTACAAATCACAGACAAAAATAAAACAAGGGGGGCAGTCTTCATGACTGGGGTGTCCAGGTCTGATCTGAATAGATGCTGTTTTAGCAGGTGGTGTGAGATGAGGCCTGGGAGTGATTATCACAGAACAGGACTGCTGTGTTTGGGGAATGGCAGGAGCAACAGTATGCCTTGGGAATTGGTTAACATTTCGGAATGGCATTTCAGTGTGCTGGCGGAGGCCCCCTCCACACCCAATGTGGGCAATCAGTGAACAGGAGCAGGCTCATCTGTGTGTGTGTGTGTGTGTGTGTGTGTGTGTGTGTGTGTGCGCGTGCGCGCAATTATGGGTCAGATATACATTACATTGTGGGAATCAAATCACAATGTGATAAAAACTTTATTTTGAAGTTTAGAGGATCATGTCTTTCAGTCCCCATATGGGCAAATTCAGTTTTAGAAAAATCTGTGAGCGCAATCAAAAAACTAAAAATGCCAAAAGACATGAATTTGTTTGGTTACTTATATTTAAGGTTAGGGCTGGATATGGGTTAAAGTTGTCATTGCTGGGATTAGGATCTTGCCCATAGAGATGAATGGGCGGTCAAAGATATGAGTGCAGGTCTGTGTGTGTGTGTGTGTGTGCGTGTGTGTGTGTGTGTGTCTGTGTGTGTGTGTCTTTGTCTGTCTCTGATTGTGTGGCCGCATGTCTGATTGTGTGTGCGTACGTGCAATGTACAGGTTTCTATTTACAACATTGTTGGAACCAAATGTCCCTACAGTGTGGGAAACCTGTTACTTTTTAGCTTGTGGAGACATCAGACCTGCCAAGGGTGTTGGGCCGGTTTGCTCAAGGAGTAAATACATTTTGCTGGAGAATTGGCATTTTGAGGGGGTTGCCTTTGCTGAACTTCTGAAATTTCCAAATATTTCCAATTTTTTTAAGTTTTTCTGTCACGACCGATAGCGCCCGGAGCGCAGACAAAGGCGAGGGAAGCCAGGAATCGGGGAACACGGGTTTAATTACGAGAGGTACAGCCAAAACGCAGGCTGACATTACTATGACCGGACAGGGGAAACAAACTGAAACGCGGACTAAATACATTGGCCAAATGACAACAAGCAGGAACAGCTGGTGAACACTGAGATTCCACACGGGGTTGATGAGGGGGCGTGGCACACGGGAGGACCGGACAAGCGGGGCATGACGTTTTCTTTCATTGATTGAAGACAAAACATATATAATACATAATATATTATACATAATACATAAATGGATTTTTCTTTTGATTACATGTCAGAATTAGGCAGAAAAAATGTTTTAAAGTTTAAGTGGTAGATGACTACCTTTGTCCTGTAGTCATTTGCTAAAACGACAAAATTATTATTATTTTTTACCTTTAACTCTGGAGTGCATGTGTGTAGCTTTTTAGCAGGGATTTGTGATGAAACAAAGGGCTTACGAGTGCAGAAGAATCATTCCAAATGCATGAGACTCCCATGAAATGACATTTGGCAGCCCTGGGATATTGCTCAGATCCCCACAATATAAACCTCAATTTTATACAAATCTGTGAATGCATCAATAAACTAAAAATGCCAAAAGTCTTGTATTTTGTTTGATTACTTATGGTTACGTTTAGGGCTGGGTAGGAGTTATGGCTGTCACATTGGGATTAGAGTTTTCCCTATAGAAATGAATGGAAAGTCCCCAAAAATATATAATTATAAACTAGTGTATGCGCGTGTTTGTGTGTATGTGTGCCTGTGCCCTTGCTCCCGTGAGACCCCCAGTACCTGCACCCCTCATCCTCATCGTGATGCATGCTGCTCCCTTACGGCTCTCGCTGATCTCCGTACGAATCAAAGCACACATCCCAATATCCATCAACGCACCGTGCTGTTCATAGGTGACACAGATTCACATGCACCATCTTTATAACCTGAGGCTAACAGCATTACACAGTATTACTGCATGACAGGGGATTCATAAAATTTAGCTGGTTTTCTTTTATGTCAACTTAACAGCTCATATTATTTTAAGCAAGGTGCCAGATGCCATAAATGCACTGATAAGATACTTAATGTTATTCCCATAGTTCACAGACTTTTTAACTTTTTTCTGCTCAGGCAGTTTTTAGTGGTAATGCATGGCTTGGAGTGCTAACTGTCAGCTGTGAATTTGTTCTTTTTATGTAGAACGTTAATGGTGCTAAAATGTTTAGCACTGTGGCCTCACAATCACAGGGTTGTGGGCTTGATTTTCAGCCCGCTTATGTTTGTGGAGCCTCCTTGGTTCACTCGTGTTCAGGTGGTCTTTCTCTCAGTATTCTGGTCTCTCCTCCTGCAATCCAAAAGCATGCAGTTAGGTGAATCAGCAACTCCAAATGCCCCATAGCATATCAGTGTGCATGTCAGTGTGTGTGTCTGCATGTCCTTAGAGGGTGTCCCCAGCCTCAAGATGCTGTCTGGGGTAGATGACAGTCTCACCATGGCCTTGCACTGGATAAGCCATATTGAACATCGATGGATATAGGAGGAATAATTTCATATCTTGTGTTGATGAGGATGGATGGACTGCTGTCATTCTGCTTTCATAATGCTTTCACACCACATGTGATGAAGTGTCTTCTGACACAGGCTGGGAATCCCTATTATAAGGTGTCAGGATGCCTTACAAACAACACTGCGCCATTGGATTGAAGGTGACAGTGACAGAGTGAAATCCAGCAGTGAAGTTGGGATGGGTCCTCTTAATAATATTAAGATTATAACATGCTATCTGTTCTTTTACTTATAAAACACGACCTTTGAGTTGGACCTGTGAATTCCACATCTTGGGGTTTACACCATCATCCTGTGGGCATTCGATTAGCTTTGTTCTGCCTGCCTGTAGTAAAGAACTCACTTCTCCTTTATAAAAACCACATGTACTGGAAGAGCAGTGTCCTACTTTCTTTGAACTGCCTGCTTCATCTTGCTGCCATTGTGCTGATCACAGGAGATCTGTGCGATTGCACGATCAGAGGCGACGGCAACCCAACATGAGCCAGTTTGTACAGCTTGTTACTTGCAGACCTTTAAGCTCAGTGTGTCGCGACATTTCATTGTCCTCCTGGACAGTACCCCGAATCTCGTTGGCAATTCTCAACCTGATCCTGTGGGTTTCTGCCAATAATCATGCCGGTGTGCTTAAGTAAACAGCAGCCCATGGATTATCCTTGCACCATGAGTTAGGCAATGATTTTAATCATGTTCAAGGGCTAAATTGCTTCTAGAATCAGAACCTCACCCCCCTGCCTTCCTCTCAATCCCTTCCACTGGCTCAGAATCCAGCGTTTGGAGCAGAACAGTCTGATAATTCTGGACCCAGTTAACCAGAAGTAATCTGTTTACGGTGATCCATTGTTTTCCCATAGATTTCGTCAGTTTATATCCGATTTTAATCAGTTGGATTTTATTCAGTCAGCCTGATTGATTATTTATGCCTTTGTCTGCAGGTCTTGCATATTAACTGATCCGCTGGGTCCCCCTCCCCACCTTAACTTTACTTTAGCTAAGGCAATTATCAAACGTGACCCACTTGCCTTAATTTTTTACCCATCTGTATGTTTTTATGATCCCCTGGAGATATCCAGTGTCACCTCAAAGGTACAAAATCTGAGCCCACACTGGGAATTTCCCCACTTGTAACCATTTAAAGTAATTTCCTTAATTCTACTCCTACTGGACTTGCTGCCCTGCCCCAGGTTTGAATATTTGGAAGTCCTTCACATTTTTCACCCCTTATTATGGACACTTCAAAGCGGAATGGGATGAAGGGGACGGAAGGATGAGGATCCAGGCAAATGTACCTTAACAGCCGGTTTCTGAGGTCACTGGAGGTGAAGAAGCTCTTTGTGATTAAAACAAGGTTAATGCTCTGCTTAAATTTGTAATGTATGATGTAGTTGCTTATCAAATAACTTAGCAAACCAGATAGCTAACAATTTTGCCAGTGTATACAGCTGGGTATTTTACCAAAGGAACTGAAGTTAGGCAGCTCGTTCCATGGAACAAAAACTGGACCTCTTCTGGGACTTAAAACAGCAGCCCTTTGAACACAAGACCAGTTTGAACATCATTGTCCTACCAGTTGTCCCAGTTACCTCATCATGCGTGTAGCCAAAGACAAAAAGAGGTCAAGAGGGAGAAGGAGTGCAATTTGGAATGTCTTCGCATTTGCAGCACAATTCTCTGGTTAATTTGCATGTTTGTTGCCACCTTATGTCTTTTGGGGGGCCAGAAATAATCACAGCCGATCATTCTGCAGTACACCATGACTCCATGACAGTCCAGCATGTGATCATATGATGATGTTCTCTTACATTTTGGATGTGCAGAGAATGAATCCATACAACTATACAGTTGTATTGTCCCATGTACATTTGCAATATGATATTATTTTGTTCTCATAAGCTCTGCCAAATGACAAATGAGGCTGCAATTGTGTCTATGCATCGGATGAGTCACAGCTGACCCTAATCTCGTTATCTTAACACCAGGATGGCAGTTCTATACTGTAATTTTCTGTCCCAATGTTTCCTTCGTCCATCACCCTACCCCCCACTCAACAAAATGACTATAGATCTTGAATCCTTTCTTTTGCGGGCTAGCATGTTGCGGTAAGCTTTTGTCTGCAAAGTGTAGAGAGGGAGAAACAAAATAAAATGGATGACTTTCATATGTTCTCTGCACTGCTGCCTGGCCATCAGCAATATAAAGCTTTGGCTAAGATAATGAGCCACTGCTTAGCGTGCTGACATGTAAAGCAGCTTGAAGAAATAGAAATAACAGAGCCTCTCTGGTGCTGCCATTTTCAAGTGAATGCAAGAATAGCATAACCAAAGTCGTTATCTCGAGATCACAACTTATTTTTGTCTTACTTTTTTAAGCCGACATCTTTCAAACTTCACCCGGTAACCATAGAGATGTCCCGGACTCTCCAGTTGGTTGGTAATGAAACTACTCATTCAGGCTCACTATAATTTCTCCGACGGTATAGCTGTAGTGTAAATTTCTGAGGCTCCTTATCAAACGACGAACACTAATATGACAATTTTCTAGCACTGACAGACACAGCGTTATTTCCTCGTATCCATGATTCGGTGCAATATATCTCGACTTTTTCCCACAGTTTTAAGTCTAACTTGTTTTTACAAACAAGTGCAATATAACCACTTATGATATTGGTGGAATATACTTTCCCTTTGTTACACCCGGCTCGTCCGATCCTCCTGTATGCCACGCCCCCCTTGTTACGTCGTGTATTATCCCAATAGTACTCACTTGTTTCCTGTTAAGTTGTACCAGTCTCGTGTATTTTAGTCCGCGTCTGAGTCAGTCCTGTAGATCGGTCATTGATGTTGTTAAGCAGTGTGCTCCCCTGTTATCCCGATTAAACAGCATTTATTCCTGTATTCACGGCTCGACTCTCCTGCTTGCTCGCTTGCCGACACCCGGTCGTAACACCCTTTACTGTGCAATAGCCTTTATACTTTCACTTTTCCTGTAACTTTTGGACAAAGGTACTTTAGATTCCTGTACAGAGATTTTCTATCTTTTCGTTTTTATGTATTAGAATGTTTAACATTGCCGTAATTTGTTTTACACTTCATTCCTACTTTTATACTTTTATTGTATTGTTCTTGTCTTCGTGTTTATAGCGTATGTGATTGTGCAGTCGCAATGTGAGCAACTTCTTCCGGGATAAATAAACTTTTCTGATTATGATTCTGATTGTCATTGGGACAATCCACGATCACAGAAAAAAAAAATCTGATGCATTCGTCCATGAGGATGATACTAAACCTGCCGCGAGATCATGGGAAGGTGACATGGGTTATGTCAAGATCACAAGAAAAAATAAGGCGTGATCTTGAGATAATGAAAAGAAAAAAAAGTTTATACATGTACTCTACAGACTTTCGTAGAAGAGCATTAAAATTAACATGTTATATTTTGGAAAACTACGGTAGTAAATATCCATAAATGTAAGTGAGCTACCTGGTTCATTATGTCTTTGGCAAGCCCAAGCCGTCTTGTAGACTGGTGATGGGATCTGGCCACAGGATGACCTTTGAGAGCCCAGCCTCACACTGCAATCTTAAGAGAGCAGTGGGTAAGTATTGCCAAGAGCATCAGGCAGAGCTACTGACAGCTGTTCTTTTTTGTCTGTCTGAACATTTTCATTTGCGTGGTGGTTGCCCTGAACCTCTCTTTGTGCCCGGGAGACGCTTTTAATCACGGGGTTTCCTGTACTGACCCACATGAAATTGCGCAAGCTTTTCTGGCAAACTGCTGTAGATAATGGTTCTCGATTTCAGCCCTTCCTATTTGATATCATGTTGGTTTTGCCTGTTTTGATTTGTACTGGCTATTTTTCAGAAAAATTCACATTTTATGCTTTTTGATTATGGGAATAAAGTTGCCTGTAAGCATGTGAATGTTGGAATTTCTCTTCAGTTGTCTCGACCAGCCTGTCTTTCTTACCGTCTCATTCTGCCTGTCTCTCCCCTACCTCTCCTGCCATCTTAGCCCACCTGTCTCTCCTCCTTTCTCACCCTGCCTGTTTGTCCCTTGCCTCTCCCACTGTCTTCGCCCTCCTTTCTCTTCCATTGTCTCAACTAGCCTGTCTTTCCTGCTGCCTCAGCCCCGCTGTCTCTCCCCCTGTCTCTGCCTGCCAGTCTCTCCCATTATCTCACCTTCTGTCTCGGCTATCTTATCTCTTTTGCTGCCTTAGCCCACCTGTCACTCCCCCTTTCCCGGCCTGCCAGTCTCTCCCGATATCTCACCCACTGTCTCAGCTATCCTGTCTCCTGCTGCCTCAACCCGCCTGTCTCCCCACTGTGTCACCCTGCCTGCCGCTACCCTTTCCCTCTCTCCTTCTCTCATCCACTTCACTCTGCCTGTCACACTTATGATGGTTGTCCTCAGTGAGTCATCGCCTGTCACCCTATGCCACCGTTTGTCTCCCGAAGCAGCACTGCACACCTGTGCTTCCTGTCTGCACTCAGATTTAGTGCGTTGGTGAATAAGGAGAGGGGGGAATGAGAGGTGGCGAGGAGAAGGGCTGGGGGGCAGGACGCTGGCTGACGAATACGCGCATTAGACAGGTGCTGCTCTGTGAAGCTGCAGATGAACCGCTGGGCTCAATTCATGCAGCTTGTTGTGAAAGGCTCAGTCAGGGACAAGATTAATAATGCATTTCTAACTCGCTGTCCAAAGGCTGTGCGAGGGTTATGGATTTTACTGCAGCGGTGGTTGGGAACGCTGTTTGAGTACAGATGCAACTGCATGGTATTGTCTTTGTTTAGTGATGAAAAACTCTGAGGCAGTCAGTCCACAGCGGTAGAACTTACAGTGTGAGGGCTTTCCTCAGTAACCTCCAGACACGCCATCCCGTCTCATGTGCTCATCTGATTATGCCAGGTCGAGGCCGTCCTCCAGGGCTTTTCTTACCAGGACTGATTGCGCTATTCACTGTTATTATACTTCACATGACCGCAGGTTGGCTGAAAAAGAGAAATAAGTATATTTCTCTTTTTGTATTTTCTTCTTCTTAGAGTCTTCTATAGGGAAGAAATTGTGTATTGTTTGTACATTTAGCAATTTGCCTCTTTTGCATTGTAACAGATGATGTGATTTTATTTTCAGTTGCAGGTGAAACGTTTAAAAATAAGTGAGTATGTTTACTGCATGAATGCTGTGTCACATGATCTACAATGATAAGCATTTGCTCCTACTTGAGCCTCTAGGCATTTCTGAAAAGTGTGAGCTGAGGATATTTCCAGTATTCGATTTACACCGACTCACATTACCATAAACCCCAGATGCCTCCTTGCTTTCGGCACAATGACGAGGTCTAATCATAGATTTGGCCATTTTCACGGTAATTTCATAGGTCAGATTTAAAAACCTGAATCTGTAAATTAAAAGCCTTTTCTAACTGGCTACAAAGTCTCCAAGCAAAGCAGGATAAAAAGGCAATGTTACATAAAATTCTTTCTCAGAATTTATTACTCCACTTATTGTTCACAATATTTTAAAAGCAGGTTGATTCAAGAGAATCACCTGATTCATAGGGTACTGAATGTGTGACAGGCTACTGTTCCATTTAAACAGTTGGAATCTACTCAAATTGAGCTTATATAAAAGCAGTTAAGTACCATCTTCCTTGAATAGGAACATGTTGCCCCAGCTACACGTGTCGCAATGATTTAGAGACCGAGATTCCGAGTAATTACCCTCTACTACTCTTTGACCCAGCATTGAGTTTCAACTAAATAGGCCTTTTTTGGCTCCCTGCACAGCACAAATCAATTCAGATCATTTAAAAAGTAATTGAATTTCCATTAGGAGCAGTTGAGTGGGAAGCATGTATATAAAATGACATTGATCAGTCAATATACGTTTCAGTGTAGAACAAAGCCTGAGCGTGCAGTTGGGGTTAAAGGTGAACAGTCCATTCCTCCCTTTCTCAAACACCAGGCTGGCTGTAGTCAGGCATCATTACATTTGTGTCGTTATAATGCAGTGTACCGCATGCTTGTAGAAGAGAATGTAAATGGGCTCACTTGGGTTCCTAGATGGGGCACTATTTTTTCTACTGCTTATCCTGCTGTATTAGGTCAAAGGGTTAATACAGCGAGTAAAGTTTGAAAATTAACCCTGTAGCAAGAAAGGGACTCCCTTTCACTAAATCAGCTGCATCTTAAATTAGACTGTGTGCAGTAACACTTTATTTGAGGGGGCACAAATGATATACTATTTTGCTCTTAATTAATCCTGATCCATCCATCCATCCATCCATCCATCCATCCATC
>JAABNX020000008.1:25537746-25549487 GCA_015163995.2 Mormyrus lacerda | reverse complement strand
AGGTGTCAGCCCAGGTGTGGCACAACAGCAGTGACCGTGGTGACAGCCGTACTTCAGGTATTCTGACCTGGGGGGGAGTGCAATAAGATTGGAGAGGTAGCTGATGGAGAATACAGTATGCAGTGTGCAGTATACAGGTCAATATGATATTTTTAACAAGACAAAACCAAACGCATTTTTGTAGGCCTTGTGTATATATATATATACACATACACAAACCTGACACCCAGCAAACCCAGACCCTTTGAGCAAGAAGCCAAGCAACGTTTTACTTTTCCAGACTTTTTATCATCATCCCTTAGCCAGACGAATATATGTACGCAAACCACAATTCTGACATGTGAGACCACGAAACACTATCTGATGCTGGACTATAAGGCACACGCAAAGCGGGTAATTTACAGAATGGCGTAAATGGATCAGACCAGGTTCACATATGACAGGGCAGGGGCACACAGAACAATCAGGAACAAAATCAGGAAAGTTTTAATAACAGGGGCCATCTGCACAAGTAGTGTATATTTCATTTGTTCATGATGTATACTTCAATAGTTACTGAGTTACACGTTACGAAGGAACCATATTGTAAAGTTACCCAGTATGTAATCTGGGTAGTGACT
Source organism: Mormyrus lacerda (assembly GCA_015163995.2). Lineage (NCBI taxonomy): Eukaryota > Metazoa > Chordata > Actinopteri > Osteoglossiformes > Mormyridae > Mormyrus > Mormyrus lacerda. The sequence goes on along the minus strand of JAABNX020000008.1, from coordinate 25,548,867 downwards.
CTGAAGCTGGAGCTGGCCTTAGTCCTTCGGCTTCTCACGTACCTAATGAGTAGCGAATGGTCCAGCCCTTTATGTCATGGCATGATATATTGAGAGGCTGCATTTACCCTGGAAACTCACATGTCCTTAAAGCGATTTCCTTGAAGAATGGTTGTGTAAATAGCGGTGACATTCTCGTCTTTAAGTGAGTTTGCACAATGACCCCTGACCTACAAGCCCTCCTATCCAAGCCATTATGCTTAATAAGTCTGTTGCTGCAGGTCTGTGTTGTCACTCTGTGTACTCTCTCTGATTGGTTTAGGTGACCGCATGATTTATCTGTCACCATGATCCTTTGGATGATGGGCTGGACAGTTGGTGTGGTGGAGGGCAAATTTTGAGGGGAGTGCCAAGATGTGTCCTTGGAGCAGAAAACAGGCAATACAAGAATTAGACCTTGACTTGATGAGAACTCTTCGTGATAATTTATGCTTGTTTCAACACCCCAGTGCTCTATGATTGAGGTAGTCTTTTGAATCTGTACCCATCAATATACATGTTTGAAGCATTGACTACTTTCTCTTGAGTATTGGATTTGGTGTCTCTCTTGTCTGAACAAGAGATTCTACAACCATCCATAAACTCTCCCGTGTGCTGAGGGTTGAAAGGGATGTGCTCTGGGATTACTGCAGAATCTCAAATTGCAAAGTCAGATGATTGTGCTTAAATTCGTGTTTACCATTGATAGTGTTTATCATGTGTGTATATATATTATGTGTCAGGTGTATTTTGTGTCAATGGACACAATTCTAACGGGAAGGTGGAGCTGCATGACATGTGCTCAGCAAAGTCTCATAGCATAATTACATAGGTACAGGGGTGCAGTCTGTAGCAGAGCTTCCTGGGGTCATTCTCATTTGTGCCAAAAGCAGAAGGGTGACAAACCCATGCAGTCACAATAGATTTAACCATAGACAGATATCATTCTTAATCACCGATCTATTGGTGAAAATGTCCACTGACCTAGCAGTGTGTGTGAATCGTGGGTGGAAAAATTATCCAGTTATTCTTTTGACATGATTGAAATGCTTTTTTTTGTAATATAAAATTAGATGTATGAGATCACAGACGGTCACTTGTCTGGTCTTGCTTTTGTGAGTGTTATCATCATTTAATCAAATGATAACAAACATTCTGCACTGACTGCCTGCCCGCCCTTAATATATACATAAATGCATACATACATACATTTATACATGCATAAGTTGTTATGATCTAACCTAAGCCAAGGTGCAGACTTTGGAACAAGGTAACCAGATGTAATTTTTATAGACAGTGACAGAAGAACAAAACTTTAAAGGAAATGCTATTCTTTTATCCAAAGTGTATTTTTTTTTGCCGTCAATCTTTCCAAGCAAATCAAGATTCAAAGATGTCTCATTAAAAATGTATAGGTAGATATATCGCTTTTGTCTTCGGGCAACACTACAATATCACTATGCTGTCACTGGTATTAGTTCCCAATAACTTTAACCTTATATATTTCTACTTATCTGTGGTAGGGTGACCACAATATCATGTTCCTTCATGGTACATTGGACTTTATTTGAAGGTTCTGAATCTGGCTGGTCGTATAGAAATGTTGCATGTTTCCTTCGGTAAAAATGGGTGAAGGTCTGAGGTAATTTCCCCAGTGCTGTCTCCAGGAATCCCATCTGGATAACATCTTCTGCGTCGCAGCTATTGGATGTTTCTCCTCCGAAGGATTTTAATGTATCGCCCCAGGCCTGTCGCACTCAATTTCAAAACCAATTTTGGCTCCTGCCATTTGAAAGGGCAAACATGCTAATCATATGCCCCATAATAGTTTTTTTATGATATTGAGAAAAATAACTCAGCCATACCATAAATATTTAACCTCTGGGAAACTGAGTCACTTTAGGCTTCTATCCCTCCTACTACTTTTATTGAGTGTAGGTGGAATGAACATCAGCAAACCAAACAAAAAAAATTCCCTGAGTGAGGCAGCAACTCCCACAATCACACCCTGCTGAGAAAGCAGACCTCACTCAGCTCATGCTTCTGCTCAGGTTAGCTTGAGTACTATGACTGGTAACCCATAATGATTCTCTGAATTGACTTTCTTTTTATTACTTAATCATATATTCAGTCTTTCTCCTAGTTTTTTTTTTATTTGCTCCTCACATTTAACTCCCATAGATTTGGCATTCCAAGAAACTTCTCAACATACTTACAGAGAATCGGTTGAGTGTTATAATAAGAGATAGAGTGAGAATTGGCAGGTTCTGTCCACTTTCCACGCATTGCTGCCACAGGTGTCTCACGTTATTAACCCTGCTTTGCCCCCATTGCTGTTCTTCTGTTGATACAGCTGTGCCTGCTGTGCAGCCATCAGTCTTGTGCCATGTTACAAGGGTTGTCCCACATTTCCGGTGTTAATAAGCTATGCAAACTTAGCGGGCTGCTAAGGGCAACCATCATTAAACGGCTGCACCCAGCAAGCCACACACCCATGTGTGTTTTTTTTTTTTAATTTAAATCTGTCGTATGGATGGCCCGCAATGGCAGCCTTGTTATCTGTGCAATATGTCGACAGGCTAACAGTATGGATGGAGGAAGAGAGAGGAAGGGCTAAGACAGGAATCAGTGTGAGGTAGAATGCAGAGCAGCAGTACAGGAGGTGCAGCTTCCTTAATGTCACTTGTCACACTTAATATAGTTGGACTTATTTGGTAGCACGTGGCAGATTTCAGGCATGCTCCTCTGTGCCACATTACATAATGGGAGTGGTGTCACAAAAACGCTGCTTTCCTACCGCAGCGCCGACCCCCATGTGGTTCTCATCATCTAACAAGCAACATGTGGGGAAAAAACAGAAGGTTTGGGGCGGGAGATGACATTGTGTTCTGCGTTTTGTTACATCAAACACACTGTGGATTGCTGGAGGGGAAAAGCGTGGCATATTAACTGGAAATTAAATTTTGTCTGGAATCAAAATAAATGATTACAAACATGAGAACAGTAAACTGTCAGGGGAAGGAAACATCCCTGGCAAAAATAGAGTGGGAAAGATCTCACCCCCTGCTCCTTCACACTCAGACGCAGCCCAGACACCCAGCTATCTGCTATAGTGTACCCTCATACAGCTACACTACCTGCAACACTCGGTTACTGTAACCCAGTCCACAACCCCATCTCTGCCTGCTACTGGAATTTTATTTAATTGCATAATAATGTGATTCCATCTGAAATGACAAACATAAAAATTGCTTTAAATTAACGAAACAAAAGTGGAAAGTATCATTTAGTTGGCGTGTGTGTTTAATCGCACGCCATTAAATATTGTTCATCTTGCATCTGACAGCAGGTCTGAGCACGGACCTAGCAATGAAAAGCATACACCCTATACCCGTTATTCAAATCACGGTCCTCGAGGCCCGAGCACTGCTGGTTTTCCAGCCTTCCTTTACCTGTGAGCCAGGTGTTAAGCCTCTGACCAATCAGAATCAGTAATTATTAAACTAATGTATCTATGTGGGAGAACTGAAAACAAGGTCTTGATTTGGAATTGAGGTCCAGATTTGAAGAACCCTGCTCCATACAGACTAAATGGCAATAATAGTAATAGATTTTTTTTCTCACTCAGTTTGCATGAGACCTCAAGTAAATAAATTTTTCCATCTGTCTTACTCAGCCTAGAGCATGTCAAAAATCAGTGTAAACTATTGATAAATTACTTGTTCCCTCTATAAATGTCATATTTAGTTAGATTTAATGTTAGTTATTGTATCTCCCTCCAGTAAGACACGAGCACAAGAGTCCTTTGCATGTAACTGAGCCGATGGGTTATTCCGAATGTCAGACGTGAGAACTAAATACAGATACGGAAACACAAAATTAAACAAATTTACTTACACTATTAGCTAACAAACACTGAAATTCAAATGAAATATAAACTTAAATAACAATAAAGACAGCTTAGAGAATTCATATACAGTTAACACGAACCTCAGTTAGCATTTACATTTACATGGCTAAATACAACTTAAACTCTACTAAAACTTAATTAACACAAATACCTCATTGGCTGCATACGGAAGGATTTAACCCTTTACTGAAAATTAGATGCCGAGCACACAAACTGGTTCCAACAGCAAGTGAACTGGATAAGTGAAAACGTGCTTTACTTCTAAACGTGTCTCAATAATTGTGGACGTTGGAACAACAGTTCCGTGCTATTACCTTAGTTCCGTTACTTTAGTACACGTTGTTATAGGTTTAGCATAATTAAAGGTACAAGAACAACAGTAAGAGAACAAATTCAAACTGACAGATTAATGCCAGTTACAGTTATCAGACCCTGAAGATCAGTACTGAATGGGTAAATAATTTGGATGCAGCAGGGATAGAATATACTCTCTCATATTGATGCTTGAGAATTACCTCAAACCACACAACACATGTAAACGGATTCAATACAATTTAAAGCATTAGTTCTATTATTATCCATCCATTCATCCATCCATCTATCCATCCATTTTCCAACCTGCTTATCGTTCTGGGTAATGGGGGGTCCGGAGCCTATCCTGGAAGCTACGGGCACTAGGTGGGGAACAACCCAGGATGGGGGCCATTGCATCATCATTATTATTATTATTATTATTATTGTTGTTGTTGTTGTTGTTGTTATTATTTTAAAATGGTTACTTGAACACAAACATTATGATACTGTGACAGTCTGATAAAACAGATAAGATGACAAAGGGATGATTCGCATTCCAGGTGGCACACTGCAAGATTTCATTATGCTACGTAGAATGGTGTGCAGTTTAAATGTTATGAATTGTCCATCTCTGCTATTTTCAATTGACCATGGGTAACTGAAATTGAGGAACGTGAAACTGTGAATAAGGGAGCACCAGACTCAGTTTCTGACCCTGTGATGATACTTTATTGCAAGGGTGGCGAATCTTATCCGCAAAGGACCGTTGTGTATGTGGGTTTTCGCCGCAGCTCTGGACTGATTGGCTGAAGAGTCCTCACACCTGGGTTTGAACAGGTGACCTCCACGTTATCCGAAAAACCTGCATACACACCGGCGTTTTGGGGATAAGATTGGCCTCCGCTGCTTTATTGGCATAGTGTTTGTAATGCTACATCATATGTTATATATAATGCTGTTGTACTGAATAGGGAACCATTACAAACTCTGTGGATTGATGACTCCTCTGAAAATCATTACATTGTGATATCCCATCTTTCAGCATTGCCCTGTCATATCTCTTCTGACATGTTAGTCAAAATTAAAATATGAAGTCATTTAATGCTCGGTACTTTTAATAATGATCTCTCCACTGCATAATTAATTTCATACACCGATAAATGATTTTAGCTGCACATTTATTTACATCAGGGTGTAGATAGCTCTAGTGTGGTTGCTGTTCAAAGATGAGAAATGGGAACTGTCACCATAAGACTGCAATGGGGTGGTAAATAAAGGGAGGGGAATTCTTTGCGCTTCTGAAAATATTCTTATTTATGTAGTGTTTCGCTCTTTCTTCTCTGCTCTTTGTGTTTTCTGGTGATGTTTTGCTGAATATACAGTAGGTGCTCACTCACTGCTGGAGATGCGGCTAATAATAATGAACAATAATCACTGGAAATGCCACCTTTTACACATTTTGCATATCTTTGGAGCGAAATGAAATATTTAGCGCAAAGTAACTAATAAAGTATATGTTGCAGCAAGACTGTGTCTTCTGGTTCTAGCTGTTGGGGTCTTTCTGTTGACCCAGTATAATATTAGGTCATGTTTCTCAAGCAGAGGTAATGAGCCAGGTGTGACTTTGTACACAGCCCCTACAAGAACAGGATTAACTTGATTAGCTAAGCTATATTGATATTATGATTCCAAAGATGATAATTTTCTCCTGCAGTGAGATTTGTATGTGGCATGCATAACATGAAAAACTCTGTTTCTCCTGCCTTGGAGACTGTTATAGACTGAAGTGCACAATTTTAAAAATTTAAAATACACCTTGCTGTTAAATCCTGCGATGAGATGTACCGTAACTGTAGCATAATATTGTAATATAAGGGGGTGCGGTGGTTGAGTATATACTGTATATATACTGTATATTGTGGTTGAGTATATACTGTATATATACTGTATATTGTGGTTGAGTATATACTGTATATATACTGTATATTGTGGTATATTGTGGTTGAGTATATACTGTATATTGTGGTATATTGTGGTTGAGTATATACTGTATATATACTGTATATTGTGGTTGAGTATATACTGTATATTGTGGTTGAGTATATACTGTATATATACTGTATGTTGAGTATATACTGTATATATACTGTATATTGTGGTTGAGTATATACTGTATATATACTGTATATTGTAATTGAGTATATACTGTATATATACTGTATATTGTGGTTGAGTATATACTGTATATATACTGTATATTGTAATTGAGTATATACTGTATATATACTGTATATTGTGGTTGAGTATATACTGTATAGGTTGGAAATGCGCATTATTTTCCATGTGAGATACCATCTGTAGCTTTTCCCATTTTTGGCAAAACTGGGGATCATTATTGTTATCAGTTCCAGGAGGATCTAAGTCTTACTGTACAATATGGCATTTTAATGCAGCAAAAACGCAACGATTTAAATTGGTAGGAATTCTACAAGTTAGTACTAATAGCAACATGCTTTAACTGCACCTTCATAATGCTTTTATATTGCATTCGTAAAACATTCAGTGCACCTTCATAATCTCTTCATTAAGTACAGTGAACTCAAACTTAATCCATTCAGAACTCAGGTTCGAATCCTAAAAAGTTGTGATCGAATTTTCCCCATAAGAAATAACTAATTAATTAGTTACCGGTCCCCAAAAAAATACACCTCATTTTTTTTTTTTTTTTGCATTCAAACACAAAATGAACAGGATAAAACAAGAAGAGCGTATACTATACTAAACACATCTAAGCGCATTTATCAAAACAGTAATTTGTAAAGTAAAAAAATAAATGTATCCAAACAATGTGCAATGGCTACCAAAATGACATGATGTACACTGTACTATCTAATATTTTAAATAAAAAAAACACGATGCTATCACAGCGAATGCGAGGCTGAGACTGAAGCATTACCCTTTGTTTCCACTGAGAGCTGTGCCACGTGACTTTTTTCCTCTCATGTACATGTCATCTTAGGTCGGCGTTCACAGTTCTAATTCTGAGATTCAGATGGAGTTCTAGGTCTTTTTATTCCAAACTGGTTGGTTCAACTTTTAAGAAATTCGAATTCTAATGAGTTTGAGTACTGGGGTACCACTGTATTCATAAAACATTCATAAACATCATAATTGTATAATCATGTAATGATTGTTATATATATTAAAGCTGTTAAGGGATGTTGGGACGTTAAGGTGTACTTGAATGTTCTATGAATGCATTATGAATGCAGGTGCACTGAATGTTCTATGAATGCATTATGAAGGTGCACATAATGCAAAGCATTACCGTATTAATTGCATTGTGATCATAGCTATTCTGCCGTAATAAATGTGGGTGGCGCACTCTTTGTGTGGTTAATTATTTTAATTATGTGGTCATTGGGACATGCTGGGACAGGTGGCCCAGTCCAGGCTGGCGCTGCTCTCCCCCACAATGCATGATATGCGCCGGCTCCGCAGGGAAACATCTATGATCTGCTGATCTCACAAGCTTACCTGCTTCACCTTAGTCAATATTTCACTCGTTTATGCTCCATATTGCCACGTGTTTATGGAGTTGTGAAGCACTGAGCGCTTTGCGCTTCTGAATGATGTCTAAGCCATTGACATGGACCACAGTCAGTAAGTCATGAGTGTTCCCACTGAACGCCTCCGGGCTTCAAATTGTTCACATTTTGATCTTTTTTCATCAAGGAAATGCTTCAGGCTGACTCTGAGTAACATATTCTAACCCGTCTCCCTTTCACGTCTCTGACTGTCTCTTTGCAGGTGGAGCGTGAGATAGCTATTCTGAAGCTCATTGAACACCCCCATGTGTTAAAACTGCATGATGTCTATGAAAATAAGAAATATTTGTAAGTATCACTCTCTGCTCCTAAATGCCACATTTTTGAGAAAGGGAGTTCAAGTCATTCAAGCAGGATATTTAACTATTTTCTAGAAATGTATGTTCAGAGCTTTTAGGGCTCAAAATGTTCTGTTTATATGTCTGCTGTGAAATGGCCTATAATATATTTTTTTAAATGAATCCCAAAGGTTTATGTCAGAAGCAATTGGTCCATCAAGGCAGAGGGCATAGTACCTACTGTATTTTAGAGAAGTAACTTTGAAATAGCTTTTTACAAAAAAAATATTGGCGTTTAAACACACATTTTCACTCCTTTGTAAAATAATCACTATTGTAATATTGAACATATTATTTTCTTCTTGCATTTTCTTTTTTAAGCCACCAGTTCTACTAGTATATGTATAGGTAACTTATTTAAATGAAGGAAATACCTGAGTAAATGAGGAAAAACAAGTAAAGATGCTTCTCAGCAAAATATCACTAAATTTTTAGATTTATTTATAAAAATTGTTTTCAAGCCCAGTTGCCCATTCATTTGGTTGCCATAGGGAAGAGTATTGATGCCAGTGACTTTCAGATAAGGTTATTTTTGGGGCACAATTTGCAGAACCTATAGTGAAGAATAGTGGCTATTGTGATGCTGCAATGGAAGCGAAAGGGAAAGACACCAGGAAGAAAATGAAAAAACAGTCCGGCATCAGTCCAGCTGATAATAAGCACAGTCCAACAAGAAGTTCATATAGTGGGATTCTAAGGCCTGGTTACAATACTTTAAGCCTGTAATACTCAAAAATGCACTATGGTGATTCAAGAGATACAAACATTGTAGACAAGCAGTGCCTCCAGTACCTTTTTGCTATTTCTTGAAGGTGCTGTAGTTGGCCTCCTTGTCCGGCAGATCCTCATACTTTCTGCTATTTGTAGCTGCTTTACTGCTTCTTCATCTTCTTCTGTTTTTGTTTCATTATACAGTCACCTGCAAATGTGAAAAATTGCAAATAATGGGCTACTTGGACACCCCTAATTTCAGCTCATAAGTCTGCTAGCCTGAACAATAACATGTCTATTTATTACCAGTTTCTAAACAAACAAACAGTACTGTACTGTGCACTTTGCTTTGTCCATTTCCTTTTTATATAACATGCAAAGCATCTAAATTACGCCAATTAGTACAAAATTAGTGCTGTACACACTGGGAGCAGTATGGGGTATCCCACCTGGAGCTGGAGTCAAATGGGGGGGGGGGCGGGTTTAGGGATTAAAGGGAGTGAGTGAAACCTGAAGGAAAAACGAAGTCCAGGCCGTCCTGCCTACGCTGATTATGGGGAACATGAAATTGCTTCTGAACAAAATGGACAAGCACTCTGTCTTGGAAAGGAGCCAAAAGGGATACCAGGAGTACAGCTTAATGCGCTTCACAGAAAGGACCACACTGGACTGTACTGGAGCGCTTCCAGCTTATGCCAACTGGAGTAAAAAGAAAAAAAAAAGAAAAGGCTAAAGGAGGTTGGATACAATCTGAAGTGCTGTAATGCTGAGCATGTGACTGAAAGAGGCAATTTGACTGAAAGAGGCATGTGACTGAAAGAGGCAATCTGTCTGGATTTTGAGTTGCTGGGTTTGAGCAGAGTATTCGTGCAGTAGTTTCCGTTGTTCTTGTCAGAGTACTCGTGCAGTAGTTTCCCTTGTTCTTGTCAGAGTATTTGTGCAGTAGTTTCCGTTGTTCTTGTCAGAGTACTCGTGCAGTAGTTTCCCTTGTTCTTGTCAGAGTACTCGTGCAGTAGTCTCCCTTGTTCTTGTCAGAGTACTCGTGCAGTAGTTTCCCTCGTTCTTGTCATGCTACCATCCGTCCATGTGGATGCTGCACATGAGTTCATCCACGTCTGTCTCTCATTGCCCGTTAACACAACACACCAGCATTTTCATAGTGAACTCTGCTGACTTTAATCACACCTATCACTGTAATACACTGAGCAACATCACACAGTATGTAAAATACAAGACAAGGGACGATAGGACCTTGGACTTTCTATGCTCTATGCAAGACTGGAGGATTCATGAAGTTTACCCTGCCCTTTCCTTGTACACCTGTGGCCATATTACAGGAACTTCTTAACTTGCATTTCTTATCTTAACCGTTTGTTAACCATGGTAAGTAGGGTTAGGGTATGATTTAGGGATCACATTACAGATGAACAGTTCCTAAGTCATTGTTCCTCTCCTAACTTGAGAGCTTCCTAACTTCCCAAAATTTTTAATAAAATCTCCGCAGAACTTTAGTATAGCCATTAAGCTGTCCTAACTTTCACTGGCCACCACGTAGCGTTAGCTATTGCTAAAATAATTTCATCTGTATGGCTGCTCTTTTATTGCTTTTACGCAGCCAATGAAATATCAACGGGTGGAAATTATTCATTCACAGGCCTATGGCAGACTCTAAAGATGTGTTACAGTTTGATGACAAAAAACACTTGTTAGTAGATACAGGTTACACCACGCTATGATCCTGCAGATACCTGCACAACTACAACCAGCTTTGGAGAGGTTAACCCAGTGGCATTGGACTCTACTCGTTGTGGTACAACAGATAAATGCACTTCATTTTTTCAATTTTTGATTGTCAAATGAAGTGGCCAAAATAGGAATGAATGAATAAATGAACAAATGACACAATTTAACCGAGGTGGCAACAGCAATTAATAATTTGGATGTTCACTACTTGCATTTTCTCGTGGAGCCCTGCTCATGACATAATGATAAAAATGATATATATCGTGCATAATATAACATTTTCTTAATTGGTTCCCAGAGTAAAATGTAGCCATGATTTAATTAAAACGAGGGAACAAATTAGTAAAATGTTCCCATGAGATGTTAAAACTTGGCCATGATATATACACTCACCTAAAGGATTATTAGGAACACCTGCTCAGTTTCTCATTAATGCAATTATCTAATCAACCAATCACATGGCAGTTGCTTCAATGCATTTAGGGGTGTGGTCCTGGTC
>JAABNX020000008.1:25503435-25518597 GCA_015163995.2 Mormyrus lacerda | reverse complement strand
CCCCCCCCGCACCCCCGTTTCTGTCTGCCTGTGGACCCGCGGCAGGGAGAAAAATATGATGGCCGGAAAGCTGATGTGTGGAGCTGCGGGGTCATCCTCTTCGCCCTCTTAGTGGTGAGTGTCCTCTTCCTGTCGGCTGACCCTCAGCCTAGCCCTGGCCTCCCCGAGTGACATGGGAATCCCAGCTCAAGATTCAAGATTCTCCGTTTCCCTTTTGTACATCAGTACACAGAAGTTCTCACTTGTGCCATCCAGTCAGTAGCACATACTGTACCTGAATTAGCTCAAAACAAAGCAAAAGCATGCACAAAATATCAAAGTAGACAAATCTAGGAACTGCAGAGGTACAGAATTATGGAATAAATTAGAAATAAATGGAGCTTAGTATTATTAGAGAGTATTATTGCTCTGTCCAATAAATTGTACTGTGTATTTAAGAGCTTGGAGCATTATCGCTTGATATTGAATTGATGGCACTGATAGAAAAGCAACATGTTGATTGCAATCTATCCAGTAATTTTATTTATTTATTTAGTAACATTGCAGTATTTTCAGAAGCAATTCTTTTGTCTGGTTTGGCTTAAAAACAATATGTAAATTGATTTGTATCATTCATGGAAGAATTATGCACACCCCAAGACATAAACTAGATAAATTAACATCATGTATTTGCCCAACATGGGATTTACACGACTCTATTAAATTATGTCTTGTTCTGCTTTGAACTTTCAAAGCCTAGAGGTTGCTCTAAAATATGCATTTTCCTAGAAATTGCTTTATGGAAATTAAATGTTTCTCATATCTCTCCAAGAGCATAATTTTAGGATGCCTATGTTTCATGGGGTTATGAATATTACCACCAGCAATATCCTCTCCAACGGAATGCGCCTGTTCGCCTGGTGATGCCCATTTATGATGCTTCCAGAATGCCTAATGATTAGATTAAAGAGCAATGTGAGGACAGAAACGATGCTGTTGAGCCATAGAGACACAGGAGTGGATGAGAAATATCAAAGTGTGTGGGCATTGATGACATCACTGTCATGACGAAATAACACAAACCACTTAGTCTGGAATTGACTCGTACTTTTTGGGTGCTTTAGACATGAAGAGGTCTAACATGGCTGTTTGTTCACACTCTTCTGACTTTAACTGATATAACTAACTCCTGTGGGGAACATTCACCCATCTATCCCTCCATTTTCCATCTGCTTGTTCTGGTCAGGATTGCTGGAAGGAAAACATCAACAAACCAGTAAAATTTGTTTCAGATGTTAGACATCTGCAAGTAGGTTATATTTTTCTCCTTTGAAATTGTTTTCTTGGGGGTGAATGGAAATAACTTGAAATGCTTATATTTGTGTATGTGCCCTGTGAGGGACTGGCATCCCATACAGGGTGCACCCCAAGCTTGTGCCCATGGCTGGGATTGGTTCCAGCCCTTCTCATCACCCTGTGCAGAATAAGTTGGTGGATGGATGGATGGATATATTTGTATTTTCAACAAAATATGCAGGTATAAACCAAATTCTTTAGTATAAATAATTAAAAATGAAAATTAAAGACCACATGTGTAGTTGCTGTCTTATGCTACCATATTGTGCAATTAGACACCAGCTTCATCTCTTTCTGCCAAATAAACATCTGACGCTTGTCGCCACTCCATGTTGATCAAAAGGAGCAGCAGCAGAAGCAGCCCATACGGCATCGGGGAATCCGCCGATGACTATCAGCCCTCACAGGCTGCCTTTCGGCAACCTCTATCCATCTGTCTTCCATGGTAGCCATCACAGGTTTCTGGTTTACCTGGAGCCTGTCCCAGGAAGTGCAGGGGAGGGGACAGCCTCAACAAATTCACACGCTTAGGAAAGCTGTGTAAACACTGGGTGAACAGGCAAACTCCCCACACGCACAGAGCTGGTGGCAGCAACCAGACCAGTGAACCTGAAGGTGTGAGACTGCACTGCTAGCCACTGAACCACTATGCCACTCATTCAGGAGCAGCATGCAGCCTTCTGCTGGAGAGAGCCATACACACACAGTAAATACAGCTAGATCTCCATTATATGTGTGTTCTTCTGTGTTTTATGTAATATGTTGTCATGGTCACCACAAAGAATCACTCATCATCAACTGCAAATTGAACAAGAATTAATTATACTGTAAATAAATGCCCGTAAAAAATATGGTAAAAATACCTTAACTGGTGACAGAAAAATACCGTAAAAAAATAATCTGGTAAAATACCGTGTCAATACAGAAAATGAACTGTGAATGTAAATACAAAATATTTCTGTATTTAATACATTATTTGACTGTAAAAGCACATTGTAAATTACCTTAACATACCTGATAACAGGAAAATACTGTAAATATCAATCAGGTAAAATACTATTTTTAGTTGTAACATGAATTAATTTGTAATCTGTGACATGATAATGACGTTAGAATACAGTTTCAAATATGTAGTTCTACAGTTTATGGAAACAAGGTATACCGTTATACATTAAACAGTGCTTCTGTAATTTTACAGTAGAATTTATGCTATGGCGTTGGTGAGCCAAGCGCCGTCTGGCCTATTTGCATATGTCCCAGCATGCCGCGCTGTCATGCTGAGAATGGCCGCTGTCTATGTCATGCATGTAGTTAATGTTCCAGGTTCCATGTATCGTGTGTTCTGTACTGGTGCCCTGCTTAAGTTTAAGCTTTATCCCCGTGTGTTTGACTGTGTATAACTTACCCCCCATGTGTAGTTCCCATTGTTCGTACAGTGTCCCTGTTCCTCCCATAAGACATAATGCCTGTTCTTGTATGCTGTGATACAAGCAGTTGAGGTGGTGATGGGGGTGATTCGCAGTCCTGTTAAGGTTTGGGAATGAAAAAGCTTCAACCAGACTGCATTTGTGATGTAGCATCATGGCAGAATCTATGGATACTACAATACAGTAGAAGATCTACATCTGTACATTTTACAGTTACAATTTGTAGTTTTTATGGTTTTAAAGTGTTAGTTTTACATAAAAAAACATAATATTTTAATCTGAAAAAGTTTGGAAAAATATGGATTTAAACAGTTTATCATACAGAATAATGATATGTACCATATTACATTTAACGGTACAACTGTAATTTTTATGGTGAAATTCTGGCAACCACAACTGCCAGTAATTTACCGTAAATTTAACGGCTTTTTTTTTTTTTTTTACAGTTAGTCTTGACTTTCTTTTAATTTCATAATTTGCATGGGGTTTGTTAGGTTGGACCCTAAAATTACAAGTCATTGAAAAAGTTAATTATCTTTAGTGTCTTTGTTTTCAGATTGATTGTTAATTATTTTGTTTGTGGATTGACAAATGATCAAGAACACATATTTAATGGAATCAATGACCCACAGTTATTTTTCTGTGTGTGGTGCTCTGATATAGCCTGGTTTCTTTGTGTTTGCTGTACTTGGTGTAATTTTACAGGTAATAGCTGCTCTAATGTGTTCAGCCTTGTTATTTAAAATGTTTTTTTTTTGGGGGGGGGGGTACTCTGTTTCACTGCTTCAGCTGGCACTGTCCCTTTAGTGGGGGTTAGGCTTTGGTTAGGCTGACGGTAACATCTGCTACAGTTCTGCTCACTCCTTTGTGCTGCGGCAGCCATTCATCAAAGGCAGACATTTGCTGTATCTGGGATTCTGACAAACAAGTGAAAGTGCTGCTAATTATAGGGAATAGAGGAAGCACTCCTAATTACCAAGAGAGGTCATTGTCTATGCTGGGAACCCAATTTTACTTATTTATACCTCATCACAGTAACTTTGGGCCCTGGCATCTCCATGGTTGTAGTTCCACCCATATCCCTGTCTGCCTGTATCCTATCCCAAAAAGGCTCAAGGTTTTTCTGAGTCTTGCTCTGGATAAGTGGTCATGAAAGATTAGTGCTTATAGCTCAGTTATCAGATAAAGTTAAGTTTCATACACACACTGTTCTCTTGCCACACCCCTGTTTCGTTAAATTGTACTAGAAACAGGTTGCACTTTGTCTGCCTTGTCATGTTTTAATAGCCAGTGATACCTTCCTGTCTCACAGGGTGCCCTTCCATTCGATGATGACAACTTGAGGAACTTATTAGAAAAGGTGAAGCTGGGTGTATTCCACATGCCACACTTCATCCCGCCAGACTGCCAGAACCTTCTTCGGGGCATGATCGAGGTGGACGCCACCAAGCGGCTAACGGTTAGTTGATAAGAACTCGCGTAATTGGTTTGTCTCCATCACTGAAGGTATAAAGGCTCAACCTCTGTGGATCCAGCATTTCGCTTCATATGAGATATCTGTCTTTTTTCCAGTAAAAGACATGCTGTGGCATAGACATAAGAGAATATTCTGGCTTCTGGATTTGTGTTATCTTGCCTTTAAAGAGTATAAATAGTCCCAGCAGGGGGGTATAAGCACTGAGTATTTTTCCTTGATTTTTGATTATATACCATGCTGCAGAAAACTATTTGTGATTTTTTTTTTCTGGGAAAACCTGTGAAATTCTTTTAAAGAAGAAGCTGCAGTCATAAGCTGGAAATAACAAGCTTGTGATATGAAGTTCTGTCTTCATGTTTGGATCCAGCTGAGTCTGATGTTTTCACAGCCTCTCAGGAAAAAAGGGCTAGCTTTACTTATGACCCCACTTTTTTGTCTTTGCAATATTCATTTTCAGCCATATTGATCTCCCCTGTGGAACGCCGCACTAAGCACAAGTTCTACTGTAAAGACAGTGAATAAGCAGTACAATTTACTGCCACTATTGCTGCAAAAGACTGAGTGTCCTGTTCCAGACTTGACCTCTGGATGGTCTTATAATCAGTGTCACCAACTTGGGTCAGCTGGCTGGCGTGAGATTTTCAATTCGACATAAGTCTGCACATGCATTTACATGTATGTAACAGTTTTATTAAGAAGTAAATAGTCTGTAGGGTTTGCAGACAGCCCCCGACACTTTAGACGTAGCTAATTTTAGGTTTATAATGGAATAATATATTTTTACTGTAAGATTACTTGTGTGAACATGAGAGTGTGAAAGCGTGAGTGTCACACCAGATGCGTGATAGTTGGCCACCCTGCAGAATGCTATAGTGCATTAAACAGATAAACACTGTAGAGGTTATTGCATTTGGCATCTGGTTTTCTATGCCGGTTATTGTCTTTGTACAAATAACCCAAATTGGTTATGTTTGATATTATTCCATTTGACATGATTGTTAATAATGAATGTGTTTGAGATAATTTGATGCTGCAGAGCAATTAAAAATACATTTTTCCTTTATGTTTGGATTATCAAGGTAATTGAGCTGTAATGATCAGATATGATTCAATAACAGTAATCGGTTACTCTTGGTTTAATAGAAGAAATTGTTGATTCAGGATTATATATAATTATACATCATCATTATTACTTGATCGCTCGGCTGACACATTTATCTTCCGCTGCTTATCATTTTATCCTCCTTCTATTCATTTATTAATCTTACTTGTGGAATAGTTCACATTACAGTACGTACCCTTCTGAAGGGCCTCTCTCACCTATACGCTCGTGAGCCCTTAGGCATACCAACAAAGAGATCGATGTGCTGCAGGCTGGTTTCACTGCAGGTAACATGCGAAGTGATCATTCAAAATTACTGAGCCTGTCAGAGCAGTTCCAATAAGCCTCTGCAGTAGTTGAGTTAATAGGTACTTCCTCTCCGCCAACATGGCACCTCTTGTAATTTTATTTCCTGACGCTGACAGTAACAGATGCGAGTGGTTTTCCTTAACCTCAGGGAGGGGCGGCGATTCCTTTACTCAGGGTGTTTGTTTGAGAAGCAGCCTAAGGCTGGTTTGGTATTGTGAGTGCAGTATCAAAGTATCAATGAGTGCAGCCCTGTCACAAATATTCTTCATTCCTGTCGAATCTTGTTGCATCGGGTGATCTGTGGGAATTTGATTTACATCGATGTGCTGTTGATTAAGTAAGTTGTTCTTCTGGATGGACGACAGGAATTATTCGCTTTCAGTTGTGACTCGCCTGTTTTACATTCCTGGCTACCAGAAACTGGATTATAGCTGTAAAATGTCAATAGCATTGAAACGGAATCTCAATTCGGAAAAATAACGTGGGTTAGAGGGCAGGAGAGCAATTCCTCTACAGGAGCAGAAAGCCATCAAATTCATTTATTTTAATGGTGGGTAATAAGATTTTGAAATCCTTTGATCAGCTGCTTTTCCATGTTAGTATTTAATGGTTCCTACTGTAAAATGTTTTTATTAATGTTGACTGCTTATACGGACCTTGTGAACTTGACTTTATAAATGGGTGGATGGCTGGATAATTATAAGGTGCAACATAGATAATCAGCTTTCCTAGTATTTTAGATAATTACTCTCGTAGACAGAATCCATAATCATTTGTCTTGGTTTAACTTCAGGATTCTTTGGTGTGACGCTTGCTGACATCCAGATATGATAACCATACCTCTCAACCTGTTTTCATGCTTCCCATGCATACAGTTGGAACAAATCCAGAAGCACACATGGTACATGTGAGTATTTCTTCTCCACCAACGCTGGTGGATGTAGATTAGTGGGAGTATTGGAGGTGTGGGCAACATGAGTAGGCAATAGTGTAGGCTCCTCTAGGCCAGCAGTAGGAGCTAATTTGGGGGGCAGCACAAGGCTCAGCCTGTGTGCCTGTAATCACAAGGTCACAGGTTCAAACCCAGCCTCAGCTCCCTGGGTCTACAACGAGCAAGTTGAGGGAGGCGTAAAAAACAGTTCAGTAAAGTTGTAGTTACTGTTGCTATTACTACTTGCCCAATGGCTATTGACCAACAGTCATATAACACAGTGTTTCCCAACCCAGTCCTCGGGGAACACCAAACAGCCAATCAGGAGCACCAAATACCTGGTACAGGTGCACTAGGAGCTAGGAGGAAGCAAAAATGTGAATTAAATATAATATATAATTATATTTATTATATGTACACTAGTGGCCAAAACTGTGAAAGCACCTCCAATTTTTAGAGATGTAGAGATGTTTTAGACAGAACTGTATTCTAGTTACTTCAATCACTTATTTAATCTTCCAGTGTACATTCTTTGATTGTTTATAAACATTACTGCCAATATTTGTGTAGTGATTTTTAAAGCGTAATGCCAAAAATTCTGGGTGTTTCCACAATTTTGGCCACTAGTGTACTACTCTTTTCTGCACAGAGGGGGCAAGAATGAGCCTGAGCCAGAGCAGCCTGTCCCGAGGAAGGTGTCAATCCGCACACTACTCTCCGCTGAGGACATCGACCCCGATGTGCTGGACAGCATGCACTCGTTGGGCTGCTTCCGCGACAAGAACAAACTGCTGAAGGACCTGCTGGCAGAGGAGTGAGTGTGAAGGGCATGGCTAATCTCAGGGTGGACGGGGTCACAGGGCCAGTCACTCATGTCTCTGCACATTCTGTATCTTAGGTCTCTGCTGGAATTCTCTGGGGGGGGCCAAATCCAGACTTTGCCATGTCGACAAGGCCCATTTTTTATGATTATTTTCATGTCCTATTTTATGACCTGTTTTTTTTTTTATTTTTTGGAGAGGCTTGTTTTGTGGGTATCGGCAGGAAAGTAGCAGTATTATTTGCAATTATTCATGACACTTCAACATAAAACTTTTTTCCTTTGTTTTAGTGATTCCCCGGGTAATAATAACAACTCCACAGGCCAGATATAGTCCTAAGGGCCAGCTTTAGCACCTAACTTCAAACATTGAATTTTCTTTAAACATAATTTCAGTGACACAGAAGAAGCCATTATATTTGTGTTGAAACGCCTGGAAAGTGCCGTATCTTTGAAATAACCTCCTTAGGATTCTGCAGATATGTTTTCTTTTTTAAAACCTGGATGTTAGTAATGCCATCAATCATGCTTAGGGGTACTTTTAGTGGTCATTTTCCTTTTTGTATGCCTCGTGTGTAAAAATGGGAAGGACAGGGGAACAGGCCTTTCAGGGGCGGCAGATTTATTGCCTCCCCGTCTAGTGGCATAGTAACTATCAGTGTACTTTATCTGCAAATGCCTGTTGTTGCCTGTGATGAATGGCCTGTGATTTTTGTGTTTCTCTTATTTCAATCCACTCTCACAGAGCATTTAGCACCAGCACAGAGATGTGGCTCCATCTGCCAATGCCAGCCATGCCTTTTCTTCCCCACGTCCATTTAGCCCAAGCAGCTGTTCATGCCCCTGGTTATTTTTTCAGTATGGCTGCATTACTGGTCTTCAAAATGTTTTTTTTTTTTTTGCTTACAGCAAAGGCATGGGAAATGTCTTCCTTGCGCTGCCATTTGTTTATGATTTGTCTGTGGTGATTAGCTTTTCTGCATTATCAAACACACGTATTAAGCTGGTGCAACTACGATTATTTAGGCATAAACAAAAGTGTGGTCCTGAACAACCATGTGGTTGTCTGAAGTGAATTATGCAATTGTAAAACCTTTCCTATGTGAAACTGCCAATGTACTGCATGTTTATCATCCTCCCTCCAGTGACAACCAGGAGAAGATGATTTACTTCCTTCTCTTGGATCGCAAGGAAAGATATCCCAGCCACGAAGACCAAAACCTTCCACCTCGCAGTGATATAGGTACAGCAGATTGTTATCCCATTTCTCGTTTACTCTTAATGCCTCTAACCTGTAGATGAAGACAAACTCCTTTAATAACTTTACAATAAAGATTAGGATTGTTTTTTTTTTTTATCTTGACATCTGAGCTATATGTTTTATTTATTTATTCATTCATTTGGGTGTAATTTAAAATTCTAATTCAGAATTGTGTACTTAATACTTCCTGAAATCAACACTCCAGTTTCATTCTGGACTCAGTATTTCACTAAATACATTACAGTCACATGCTCCATTAGTCAGTAATTTAAACTTTGTTTGTAATGTTAAAAAATGCTGTATTTCCACGAGTGGACATCTATTTGTAAGGCCATCGCCTTAAGGCACCACACCACAGCTCCCCTCAGCTTCCCTGATTGGTATGTCCCCCTTCCATCAACACTTTCAGACCCCCCCAAGAAGCGCGTGGACTCACCCATGCTGAACAGGCATGGCAAGAGGAGGCCAGAGCGGAAGTCGATGGAGGTGCTGAGTGTGACGGACGGTGGCTCCCCAGTGCCAGTGCGGCGGGCCATAGACATGGCTCAGCATGGCCAGAGGTATGGCTCACCGTGCAAGTGCTATCTGTCACAGGCACCATTCACACATTGGCGCCGTCAGCATTGCAGCACACGGCCTCGTCAACACATCTGTGCATATTTCACACTACATACTTGAAAAATCTGAGCATTCACATGAACCTTCATTCAGATGTACTCAGGGGCCTGTAGAATAAGCATTTTTATTTATTTCTCTTGATCTTTCTGGGACATTTTGATTATATCAAACTGCTGACCTTTGAATCTGTAGTCCTTTAATGCGAGATGCAGAATGCCTGACCATTTAGTATAAATCGGGAGGAAGCAAGAATGTGCCAGCAGGTCTCTTTAGCAAGCGCGGCGTCTCACTGCCTCTTTCGGGTGTCCTGGATGTCTCTCCGTCTCTAAGACAAACACCACCTTGTTCTCGTTTTTCTACTGTGGCTCAGTTATACTGAGATTGCAGGGGATTCATCAGGGGGCATTTAAGGGTCTCCTGTACATAGTAAACCATATAATACTCTTTAGGTTTGCATAATGTCCAAAGGGCAGTTAGACATGTGGAAGAACACAGAGAGTGACTGACTGTCTCTCTTCACTTTGTCCCCTGCTGTAGTAAGCCTGTGTTCAGTAAAAGCTTGGATATCTCTGATGCCAATGCAAAAATCTACAAAGAAAGGTATTCCTTGATTCTGCCCCTTGCCCCCATGTTTCTTGCAGCATAAAGATGCATTGAGACAATTCCATTCTAAACATTAGTATGCAACAACTAAATAACCTACTTAATTCATTTTAAAAGTTTCTAACATGTATACTTCACCTAACATGTTATTTGTGCTGTCAGTCAGGTGCCAATTAAAATGTGTTAAACCTGCAGCACCTAGGCTTGGCCAATTTATTGTGCTTTTTCACTGGTACCAAGAACCGAGCTGTACTGAAACTGTACTATTGTAAGAAATATGACCTGTACCCGAGCCGTACACATTCAGAATATGACCTGTACCCGAGCCGTACACATTCAGACAGGAGCTTTGTCCCAACTCAAGAGCCGCATTCTTGAGCTGGGGGAGTCTTTGTATTTTGAAGGTCGAACAGAAAGCATTGCCAAATGTTCCTGCCTTTACCCTTGAATCGCAAAGTGCTGCTCCTATCATCTAGCTGGAACACATCTACTTTACCCCTGAAGAAAAGTGAATCTTTAAATTGAGTTAAGTTGCCTGAGAGTTGGGTTAAGTTGAGCTGCAAAGGATCCATCTGGTGCATCTTTTGTGACTCGGAAAAAGGAGGACACATTTCTAGACAGTGTTTGAAGGAGCCTTTTGAAATGGGACAGCCTTGTCATGATGCTGTGGCGCATTTGGTCTTCCAGCGCAGTCATAGAAGGATGCAAGCCCAGAATTTGGACACAGCCATGGGCTTGCTTAGTAGCAGGGCTGAAAGTATGACTAAACTGAGCTGGTTGCATCACTAGTTGATTAGTAGAAATGCATGGAGATACCGGTGATCTGCGTCAATATACATGGACTATGTGAAGAAAAAAGGGCATATTCTGTATGTTATTAATTTTTAGTAGTGTCACACATTGCAATGTATTGATGCATTCCAATTAACTCAGTACTTGGAAATTTCTAGCCTCCTGCTTGAAAAAGTACTACAGAGCAGCTGAATGGAGTGGATTCATAATGCAAATTTACACGAGCAAATGCTAATTCCGCTAGCATTTGATGCTAAGATAACATGGCGATTCTCACAGACATGTTAGTGGAATTTAGCACATAGTAACTGACGACGTACGCTGTGAGAACAGTGAATAAGTGTCTCTTTGGTTTTGTGTCACTGTTGCTCTTCAAACCCACCAATGCCATTACCGAGCCGATCCTATTGCAGTGGAAATTCAAAGAGAGCTTGAACCACGCTGTATCTGTCTCTTTGCGGTATGGCTTGGGTACGGGTCAGTTCCTGCAGGCCAGTGGAAAAGTGCCAATAAATTCTCTAACACTTTCTGACCACCACAGACATCCTCACACATGGTCTGCCCTCGTTTTCTGTAATCTTTTTCCATTTTTCCTGTAGTATTTTGTCAGAGAGATGGCACCAGTAATCCCACCAATCTGGACATTACTGCTATTTTACTATTTTTAATTAAAGATTTTGTGTTTCTTTTATACTGTGATCTAATAACAGACATGAGAGGTTTTAAAGTGGAGATTGGGTGTTTCCTTGTAACGTCCCTGGAGCTGCCAGGCAGTTCTGTTTGCTGGACTATCTAGTTTACTGATGGGAAGCCATTTCACGGAGCTTTCATGTCCTTCCTTATTTTCTGGCTCTTGATTGTTGAATAAACAGGAAAGAGCTGAGACAAACATTAGAAGTAAATTCTCTCTCAATCCCATCACATCTGGGGGATATACGTACCTCTCCAGTCTGCAGCTTCCTTGCACATCAGACAGATGCTATCTCACCTCTCCTCACTAGTTTAATAAGTTTTGTAGTTTTCGTTTTATCTCACAGGGTTAATTTCCTTGGTTTTCATCACTTTCTTTTTGTCATTCTCTCTGTATTGTTTTTTGCTTTCTGTTAGTGTGAACACTAGCATCTGGGGTAAGCTTATCACTTGTGCTAGTTCAGTTTCTTTTCTGATCTTTTTGTGATTGACCTCGTGTGAAGGAAGAGGGTTTCTCTGCTAAGGATTACAGTTAAAGGCGTTCAGTGAAAGTGAACTTTTAGACCCCAGAACTTTAAAATACTTTAATAAAACTTTGAAATACTTGTACATTTGGTCAACTGCCAAAACATCATGAAGTTGGTGACAGCTGTACCTGAACAGTACACTTTGCTACATATTTTTCTTATGACCAAACTATAAGCTATTCTTATGTGTGAGAACTAGGCTATTGGTACATCCACCATCATATTTCCAATTCTGAATGGCACTGTATGGAAAGATCCTCTGTATCTTTATTCTGTCGCCTATTGGGTAGGATTTATTTATTTATTTATCCGTCCCTTGCCAGGATTTTTGTCTCTCTTTTAGATACTGATTACTGCTTTTTTCTTTCTGTGTATTTTTGGTAACTTTGTCCCTTTTTACCTACCTTTCCCTTTTATGGACTGATTTGCTTGGCAGGGCATTGTGTTATGGAGAATGGCTTTGGAGTTTTGGAGGTCCTTTTGTTATCTCCCACCCTCCTTTCCCACACCCCACAATTTAAGCACTCCAATGTGAGGACTAATTCCACTTGGGTTCTTGCTGCATTAGTTTGGATCTTTATTTTACAGTATGTGCACATGTTTGTTTTAGATATGAATTTCTGTCTGCATGCAGCTGGATCCCCTTAACAGGTCTAATGATCTTTACGCAAAGTGTCCCCTGTCTATAATATTTTTCCTCAAAACATTTACTGTACAGGGTCTCAGGTTTCTTTTTAACGCAATACGTTTACGTCTCAATGTGCTCAGTAAGCATAATTATTCAAAAGCGGAACTTAACGAATAATTGAATAAATACATCTATTCTAATCCAGAAAATAGTTTGGAGGAATGAAAGATATAAAACGATTCTGGAAAACGGAAGCAAATGTGAAAGTATATTTGACTTTCTTCTGGTCAACACGGAAATTATATCGTACAACTTCCTATTTATATTTGTAATTTACAATGACTATGCAGTGCAGTGACTGCAGTATAGTCCAGTGGTATGGGAGGTAAAGCAGATGAGTGGACGTCAACACTCCCTCTTTACCTGTGTCCATGCTCTTGTTCTAAGAATTTCAAAGTAAACATACCTGGCCAGCTCGCAACATACTATGAATTGTACCCCACTAGTATAAGCTTTGTTTATAAATAGACAGCAGCTCCCTGTCTGTTACAGTTTTACTTTCAAAGCACCATATTTGCTGCTGCAAAGCAGTATTATGGACTTGCGGGTTCAGGCATAACCTTCTATCACTCAGTCTGAATTTCCACTTTGAATGTATGTCACAGTTTCAAGAGAGTCATAAACAGCTCTGTATTGTTAATGCATCTTTCCTGATAAAGCTGCACAATCTCGCTCAAAAATAGTATTATTTGAGCCAGCATAGGTGCTGCAGCCCCACACTTCATGACCGTATCACAGGGCAACACTTGGACTCCCCTTCTGGCCTGGAGGAGCAAAGGAAAACTGGGGTGAAATGAATCAGCAGACGAGCACACAGTGCAGGATAGGGGTCCTTCGGGGCAAACTGCGGGTCCTGTGCCTGACGTGACAGGAGTCCAGGCATTTCTCAATAGCAATAAGCCCGGTCAGCGGCCCAGTAGCTGCATGCCCCCCCTCCCCCGCTTATGTGATGGAAAACTATCAGCAAGCCGCTGTTTGTTTTATAAATTCTGCCGCATTGTTTTGAGCTCGTTTCAGCGGGCAGATGCGCCAGCAGGTAAAAAGCCTCGAATTTCATTTTCAGCCACATGGTGTTGCAAAGCCCATACTGGGAGGCGGGGGGGCTTGGGGGAATCTCATAGAGCTGAAAGTTATCCACACCCTGGCAGCTTTGCTCCCCCCACCCCGCCTCTTGTGATCCCCTCTCACTGTTGGCCGCGGGCCATGCCCTCCCTGCACATGGCCCATGTTTTCCTGCAGGTCGCGGTCCATCAGTGGCGCCTCCTCCGGCCTCTCCACCAGCCCCCTCAGCAGCCCCCGGGTAAGCCGCCCAGCAGCCTGTGTGCCCCTGCATCCATCGGGCTGCACGGCCCGTGCTCTGGTTTGACCGGTATACCTTCTTATATCAGAGACTAATGGCGCCCCTTGGCATAGCTATTACCGTAACCTTATTTGTCAGAAAGTAACTGTGCTAAACTTACTAACTCATACAATATTTCATATAAAAGAGTTAGTTAGATTCTGTTTGTTATGGGCCAGGACTGTGTTGCATATGTCTATATCTTGAATGTGATGAGATAATACAGTACAAGTAAGTGATATGTACTGCAGCATGTGAGAGTTGATGAGTGTTTTAGGAACCAAAGATTGACAAGAAGAACACTCTGGAAAGAAACACGAAACAGCACAAAGCATTACCTCGTTTCCTCATTGTGAGAGGGCCAGTATCACAATAAAAAGGGATGCAAATGCTGTGGCTGCAGTCTGCCTCCATCTCCTGTTATAGGCGCCCCGTTTTGCTCTTCGGCGCTCGTCTTGCTTGTTTGGGTTCCACCAGCACTTTAATTTGATGAGGTCTGCAGAGTAACACTTGCTGCTGCTGTGGTTGTTGTTGTTTTTTTTCATGTTTCCTTTTAACGACCGTCTCGGTCTGTTTGTGCCGCTCTCGCTGCCTCCTGCACTTAGGCTGATTGGCTAACTGCATGTTTTGTCTTTCTTTTTTCCTTCTGCACATCCCCATCATTCCTGGCCTGTGTTTCATTTATGCTTCACCTGCCGCTCATTTTTTGCCGATTCGGTGCTTCGCTTTCACCATCCGGTGCACGGTGGTCGCATGTCCGCTTGCAGCCTGTCAGGAGATTTTTTATTCCGCCCCGCTCGCCCAACCTCTCCCAGCCAGCCAGCTGCAGCCCCACGCATTCTCCACACACCCTCAGGGCAGGCGCACACACCCCCAGCTCATTTCAGCCAATCATGGGGCCACTTCTGGCCAACCCCAAAACCCAGACTTTACCAGCCAAGCCCAAAGTGACCGAGAAGCCCCTGCAGTCGACCCGGTCCAACCCGCTGCCCAGTGCTGGGCCTGACCCTCCCCCGCCCAAATCTGAACCTTCTACCCCATGTCAGCAGTTCCCCTCTGTGGTCCCCAACAGCCCCCAGGTTCGCCGCCCCCCCCTCACCTCCCAGCTCTCTGTCCCCTACACACCCGGGCCACCCATGTCCCCAGTCCGGTTCCACCACTTCCACCCCATGGCCAGCACTGACCACAGCGTCAAATCTATCCCCATCGTACAGGTGGGCCCCCCCCCCCCCCCCCCGGGGGG
>JAABNX020000008.1:25479286-25489312 GCA_015163995.2 Mormyrus lacerda | reverse complement strand
TTCAGCTGTTTGGTAAATTTCAGCTGGGCCACATCATTCTAGATTATTTACACAAGTATTTACACACACCTAGTCACAAAGAGAAGACCTTTGGTCATATAAATAAATAGTACATTTTTTTGTAAAAAGTAGGCACCTTGGTTCTGTGTCCTTGACAAAAATATACCACTAGAGGGTAGCAGAGTCTCAGATTGGCACTGTCCTACGTACATGTCCTAATGTGTCCTGCTGCATGTTTTTAAATCATCTGGAACAACTGCACTGCAGTTGGAAACTTTGCTGTAGGAGAGTTATGGGGTTTTCACATGTGATTGGAGAACAAAGCCAACGGCCACATCAGTTCACACCGTGGACTTTACATAGAGCTGCTGCATCCTGTCCACCAGGGCAGCCTCCAGCTTGGCCAGCAGGCTATCCGACGCGACCCCCCGCCGGCCACCGGACCCTAGGAGCAACTTGCGGAAGGAGCCCTTCTCCAGCAGCGCTGCCATGTGCTGTAGGAAGTAGCACTCGCAGTATGCGCTGAGCTCCTTAGCCCCGTGCACCTGATCGTGACATGTACATTCTTACATGTGACATCATTTAATTCACGGTATGCAAATTACTCAACTAAGAGCATTAAGAAAAACATAGAAAAAAATTTACGTCATATTATTTGCATGAATATAAGCATACATTTTCCCTCATATCCCATATAACAGTCAACCTGCTTTGACCATTGACCTCTGATGTGTCCGTGCATCCTGTTCTTACCTTAGCCCTACTGTAGATATTGACAGCATGTTCAAGGTCAATTCTCCGTGCACAGATGATTTCACAGTGTTTTTGTAATGTCTCCAGCTGAAACAAGTTGGCCACTGACAGTAGCTACAGAAGAGAGGAATCAGAAAACTCCTTGTTAGGTACCTGAGGCAATCCTAAAGTCTCACACATTAAACCTTTAATGCTTTAACTGAAATACCGCCCGATTTCCAGCACATAAGCAGTGAAGGCATTTAGCCATCCTAGCACAGCAAGCACAACAGTAAATCATTGAAGTTCTCTTGCCTCTAGCAAGTCAGACACATTTGAGCTGATGACTGACTCCCGGCCACCACTGTACAGGTATTTCATCATCATCTGCAAAAAGATTAGAGAGCTTTTGATCACAAGGAACCCTCACATAATGGAGGAACAGAGTTGTTATCCAATAAGCTGTTATCTGATACTTACATAAAAGATGTCATACTTTACATCACTGATCTCAATGTCCCTGCAACCAGAAGAATCTAACTTGGAAGACCCAAGCAGGGACTTAAACCTGGTGTGGAAAAACAAACCACAGTCAGTCATCTTACAGGGACATGTTTCAACATGAAAAGGTATAAACAGAAACATCTCCAGTACTCCAGCATCTGCCCACCTTTCGGAGGCAGTGATCAACAGGACTCCATGGGCAAAAAATGGCTTCCCTTCCAGTATGAAGGTCACGTCTGACATCTCTTTGTTGTTCAAGAAATGAAAGTCTGGGAAGAGAAAGATGGAACACGGATTCCTCATGCTGAAGCACTAACCGACAGTTATGCATGTGTTCAAATCTCAACTTTTACTCTGAAATCAGTTGTAGAGCAGCATGTATGAGTTTCAGCTACAAATGTAACTGAACAAGGTAAATTCTGAAACTAAACTGCATAAATAAAAATTAAAAAATGAAAGCATTGCCTATACAACTAAACATACATGTAAGTAATAAATACCTAGCTGTGATGAAAGACTGGTCTTTAACTCTGGGATACTGGGCAGGGGAGCAGGACCGTAACAATGACTGAAGATGGAGCCCAGCAGCTGGTTCAGTGTCTCATTCTGCATAAAGTTAAACCAGATGTAGATTTTCACATCATGACAGGAAACACTTAAGCAGATTGTTTCTTGATTATTGCTTCTCATTATTCACAGTTGTGGTATGTGGTCCTCCCCACCTTGCTGGTTCTGAGAATCCTGAACATCAGTGGGACGCCGAGGCTGACCAGCTCCTTGGAGTAGTCCTCCTCCTTCATGCTGGTGAAGTCCTTCAGCAGGGAGAGGATGACCTCAGATCTGCACTGTTGCTGGGCGCTGCGCAGGGACTCTAGCCACACGTGGCCCTTCCAGGGGACACCTATCAGGTTAAAAAATAGTGAAACACAGAAACAGACACAATGTCTTTTGAAAGATGAAATACTGTAGATAATGTATAAAAAGAAACAGTGTTGTGCTGCTATTTTTTGCAGTGTATAGTCTGACACTTTAATAAAATGTAAGAATGTACTAAATTTATACACATGAAGCACTGGTGATTATACACGGAGCATGCGGTATATGATTGCGATGTGATATTAGTACAGTCTTATTTTCCACTGTTTCTCTTTATGACAGAGATCAACAACAGTTTCCTGAAGTACTGTAATGAAAATGCTGGTGAAGAAAGTCTCTCCCTTAAAACCAGAGAGAGTTCACAAGTGCGTACCTAGTGAGCGCAGCTCCATGGTGACGTCCAGGTAGCCGTGCTCAGCGCTGAAGTAGGCTGCCTCCTGTAGAGCCTTCATGCGGGCCTTGCACAGTTTGGGAATCTCCGCGTCGGCGACAGTGGGACCAGGGCCCTTCTTCCGCTCCGGCCTCTTGCCAGCTGCCGCATCCTTCTCCCCCTCCACTCCCTCGGCCAGGATCTCGGCCAGGGACAGGATGTCAGCCTCCACCTCCTGGGGCCTGGTTAGCAGCTTCCTCAGCACGTTCCTGCAATGTCACACAGGCAACAGTCAGGTGAAGGAGCTACAGCTCAGATCACTCAAATACAAACATATGTGCAAGAACTGTACTGTACAATGCCGAAGCTCACATACACCCCTGAAGACAAACCAAGAAGCTACAGCAGACTCGGTCTACAACCCTGTCAGTCGCATCTATCTGAGGGATGTATATTAAAACTCTAACATTTATAAACCTGTCATACAAAGGGGTATTTCAAACCGATGTGAAAATAACTACATTAGAGGTAAATGACACAACAGAAGAAAAACTCCACGCCGAAGTGCAATGATGATGGGCAGAAAAATTGCAGACAGGCCACATACCGGTGTCCATGACCCGCGGCATTACTGAAGCAGTTAATGTTCTCGTTAAAGGGAGACAGCAGGCTCTGGCTGCCCTGGGCCCGGAACAGGGGGTCAGCCCCACGGGCCAGAAGCAGGCTCACCATCTCATAGTTCCCTAGAGGCAGAGAGGCATATGGGCAGGGTTACACAGATGTTTCAGTGAGGAAAATTAAGCGTGCCACATTCAGAGTTGTGTTGGGGGCAGTTTGCCATTACTGATGAAAAGTCCCAACAAATGCACATATCCCTGACGCACCCCGAGGATGGTGAGCTTGAGGCTGCTGGCTTTACATGCCAATTTCCATCATCTACTGTCATCCTGATAAATTGACAACATACTATTTCTTAAAGAAGAGGCAAGGCCAGCTTGCTAAACCTGGCCCCCCAAAGAGTGTCCTGGGTGAAGGGAGCGATGGACCTACCTGCTGCAGAGGAGAGTTGCAGGGGAGTCTCTGCCGAGCTTTCCGGCCCTTTCCGGAATGGCGTTCCCTCCACGTGAGCCCCAGCGTCCAACAGGAGCTGGACAAAGAAGGCTGACTCAGTCAGTGAATTATCCTGGCTTAAAACTGCTACAGTTCAACAGACTCCTCAAAGGGTGCTGACATGCACTTTATGAAGGACACTGCAACAAAGATTTGTTGCAAAGATCAAAGATTTGTGATCAGAGATCTAAGGCCTCAGAATCCACAAAGGTAAGATTACTGTGCAATATTAATCACTGGCTGGCATAACCCTGATGGGGGCGGGGTCTGATTAATTCACTATCGATTATCACAGCACAAAACTCCTCAATGGCACGTCATCAGCGGGGCACATCATGACTCTAATGTCTTAATACATCTTACCTGCACCACAGAGATGTGGCTGTGTAGAACCGCAAACGTCATAGCTGTCCAGTGCCGGCAGTCAGGGTGTACTGATGGGTGCTCTGGAGAGCAACCAGGAACCTAAGTATGGAAAAATAAGGATAATGACGCCATGGCAGAAACAAACAGCCATGTCAAGCACCTTAAGAAGTTAGTCATCCTAAAAAATATTGAGAAATGGGTCAATAGACCTGATTCAGTTCTATTCCTTTGTTCTTCACTGTGATGAAAGTCAACTAACATGATCTCCTGAAGACAACTTTCATCCAAAATGACCAAAGTCAAGGCATGCCAATCAGAGAAAATATGGAAGACGATCATTTACCGCCAAGTCTACGTTTGCTCCTGCGTCAATAAGCATCTGAACCAAGGCCTCGTCCCCCGTTAAGCAGGCATACATCAAGGGAGTCATGCCCTGTGGGCCAACAAGGAATAGTCAGTGCAGAATTCTGGGTCAGCCAAGTGCAGGACTACATTCACACTCTCAGGGTTTGAAATACACATCTTTTGCTCCAAGCAGAGCTCATACCTGGTCATCCATGGCGTCAACCCCCTCGCGCCCCAGCAGCTTGATGGCCTGGCTAATGAGATCCGTGCGGCCACTGGCCAGCATGCGGAAGCCGAGATCCAGCTGGAACTTCTCTGTGGCGGCTTTGGCGTCCAGACGCCTAAAGGAGGTGATGCAGCAGTCCGGCCTGCGAGAGAGTGAGTGCTGGGTTTAGAGCCAAAGCCTTCCAGCAGGACTGGCCATTGTGGGGATCAGGCTCTCCCTATAGGAGGACACTGCCTTACTTTAGCTGTCTTGGCTCACAATCCAGGCCAGGGAGGAGCAGCCGGGCCGCCTGCCGCACGTCATCACTGTCCACCAATTGGCTGCGACGGTGTTCTGTGTGAACGATGGCCACTCGCATCCACTCCATCAGGGGGGGGAGCAGCAAGAAGGGCCTAATGACAAGGTAGTGGAGGGTGGGGGGAGATTTAGTAAAATTTCCTAATTACTGTAAATTTACAGGTCTACTTTTTCGTCTAAGCAAGTTTCAAGGCCCATGTGTTGAGATGTTTTGGAGATCACTTTGCAGCATTACGGGGCTGCCCATCAGGCCATAAGGATGTGACACGTCCAGCTCCCACCACATCACTCTGCACTTAATAAAGTGTCTTCGACTGCAGCCAATTGGGGAATTGGGCCGCGGGCTCATATTAGTTCACCGGCTGAGGATTGGGGGGTGGTACTGTGCAATGGAATGTCTCCTGTCCATGTCAGTTATAACTGCAAGCCACCAGGGGGGAAACACTGAAGGGCACAGTTCAAAACAACAGTATAAGAGGAACAAGCTTGAAACAGCACCCTGCAGTGATAAAATGTATCTGTTATCCCCAAAGAAACGGAATCAGCCAATTTTACAGACCACACAAGTTCAGCTTGGCAGCTGCGGTGGGCTGACCCTGTCCTCTCACGGCCCAGAGAAACCAGCGCCCTCCAAGGTGGATCATGTGCTGCCTCGTAACACGGAGCCCTGCGCTCTGCTTGGCAGTGGCTTACCGGCAAATGCCAAGACGGCAAAGGTTTATGACGTGATGGCCCGTTCCAAGCAAAGTTGGAGGCATCACCGTGTAGAACCAAACAACAGCTATGAAGGATGTACAGCCACTCAGATACCTTCATCCAAAAGGTTTTAAACTAAATGCTCCTATTGTGTCAAAGATGAAGATTATAAAGTTGGCCGAGAATGCAAGTTGTATTGTCAGTCTTTGGCAACACTTCAGTGTATAGACATGCATTCTTTCAACAAAGTTTTAGAGGTGTTGTGGAAGGTATATACTAGGATTATGATTATATAAGAGGGCTTAGCATTTATAATTACAGCCATTTACAAAACTACCACCTGCCCCAACATTTCCCTCCAGATCAACATAGTTCACATGCTGCATATGACCCTTATGTTGCTTAGAAATGAAATATGAGTATTTATGAACAAATAACCTGTGACTTTCATTATGTGTATATTCCCCACAGGACAAAATGAGTAACCCATACGTTGCTATTATGCTGTGGGATTTGAAAAAGTAATTAAAATTTGCTTAGAGTTTCATGTCCAGTATTTCATTATAATAAAAAAAATTAAACCACTACATGACTAAATGGGGCAGTGAAACTATATCTACAAAACAATACTGCTATTTGGCCCCACCTACGCATTTTTGGTTTTCCCATCCAATCAGTCATCACTGCCCAGAAAATGACCCAACACTAACAAAAGGCTTCAGTTCCTGCATTGCTTCAGTGAGGTTACAGTCATGAGTCAAACATAAACTGGCTGCTCCTAATGACATGCAGTGACCTCACAGGGCCTGCAGTGGTCACCTCTGGGAATTCCGTTATCAGAAAACCACCCCCACATGGAGCCCAATGAGCTCAGAAATGTAATGACTTAAAAATCCAAGAACAGAAGGAGATGGGGGCTCAATGGAGAAATATTTCCATTTTGGGTTTTCTGTTAAGTATCACGATAGGAACCATAGCAGTGAAGGACAACACATATCTATTCAAAACCTGTATCTTACGGGGGAGAGTCTTAGCACATCAACGACCTTCCTCGTTTCATTTAATAATTGTTAGTTTCTATCATTAGGCGTAATCATGCCACTTGATCACGAAACTGACTAAAATAGACATGATACCATGGGTTGCTAGGATCGGGAGATTATACAGTAATTATACGTTTAGCACTCTAGGCTGGTATAGCAGTGGAAGAAATATATGGAGGTAACACATGTGCAACAAGAGGCCTCTTGGTAAGTACCTCTCCCTGTTCAGGACCATTCGGGGTGGCTCTAGGTTGGGGTTCTCCATGGACTCCATCTGTGGGCAGCGCAGAAAGTAGTAGAGGGTGTGCAGGGCATCTGGAGACCAAGAGGTCGGCTGCTGCTGGGTGTGGCAGCCTGGGCCGAAGCTGGAGCTGCCAGGACTCAGGCGTTGCATGTGGTGCATGGCTCGAGACACCAGGTCACCTGAGGAGAACATGGTGCATGCAGAGCGGGTCAGGACAGCAGCCTAATGGGGCTGCGGGGCTCACCCATCACAGTTATGGGGTGTGGAGGAAGCAGGCGGAGCAGCTATGTAAATGGGAAGCGTTACCTACCATGGGGATGGAATACAGAAATCTAAACTAAAAATCATTTTCTTTCCAGGCTTTAGACAAACAACCATCAGATAGGCCAGTTTCTCTCAACTAATGGGTTGCGACCCAAAAGAGGGTCATGAGACAATTTACAACAGATCACAGAATGTGTGCTGGAAAAAGAAGACCACCAACTTTTACAGTGACCAACCTCACCAGTGAATAAACTCCCCAGACTACTGTGAGTTTGGGTCATTAATTACTGACCAAGGAATACTGTGGAATTGGGGGCTAAACCGTTTGAGAACCCATGGCTAGATAGACAGATGAATCTGTGCTGCTTCAGCATTTTCCCAATGAAATTTTCTTACAGACTTCTCCATGAAAATTGTTAGAAAAATGCTTGTGAAATTTTATTATCAACAAAAGCATTTATTTTCATGGTACAAATCTAGCTGAAGATTGAGGTTCTTAATATGATTTTAATCAGACACGGAGACCATATGCAATCAGTACCCCACAACAAATTGAATCAAGTCATGGAGAGAAACCAAACCTATGAATGAGGGCAGCCATTGACAGGAGGCAAGATAACATTGATTAGAGGGGCATCAAAGACCCTTTGTCAGGAAAGAGAGGCTAAAAAGACCAGGCGGGGGATGGAATAAGATGTGGGATGATGAACTTCTAGTTAGAAGCAATTACTACATGTTCGGTTGCTGGCCAGAAAGATTTAAGTGCAGATTTCAGTGTGGGGTGGGGTGGAACTAATGCTGGGAGAGACACAGCTCAAAGGGAGGCTTGTTTCAGGAGAAAGGTCTCTTAGCCTATATCTAGGGGGCCCTTCAGCAAATACTGACCACCTATCCAGTCTCAGAGCAGCAAGACTGATACAAGGGTTATCTGGACCATGTGAGACCATGGAGGGGTCTACTCACTGAGCTCAGAGATGCTGCCCACACATGTGGCAAGCAGGGCCTGTTCCAGGGTGTGCACCTCCAGATGGGCGCGGGCATCCTCCTGGCCCTCGGGGCCAGCGAGCTGCGCCTCTGCGTACGGGCTGAAGTGGGCAGGGAGTGACAGCACACCTAAGGGGAGACAGGGAGGAACCGTCACCGTTAATGACCTCATTACCAGTCAGGCAGGCCTTCATAGGAATGCGAAAACTGGGACAGTTATGACTCAAGCCGATCCACCCACGTAAGACAATAGCATCAACTGTTTTGCATGCTGATACATTCTTTTACTTTTATTATTTTAACACCAATTTGACCATGAAGTTGTAAGTTTACTTTTAGGATGTTAAATCAATACAAGCAATGTATTTGCTGTGTTGCTCTTCATCAGGCAGGGGACTTGGAACCCCCAAAAGATGGCCAAGCAGAATCCCAGCGCCAGGGAATTCATCAGGCCTGCATAACAGCAGCATTGACACAAGCCCCTCCCCAGCCGCTCCCTTTACGCACACACCCAGGCAGCATCTGGTCCTGATTACACCCTGGCTAAGTCTAAGAGATCTGGCACACGCTTCAGCTCATCAAGAGGGATTTTTTTTTAAATTCTATATAAAAATGCAAGCTTGATTTATCTCCACATCTGCTCTGGTTCAGTCCGAAAGCAGTTTGGAAGCATCTGCAGAATTCAGCAAATGAGCAGTATCACAGCTCAAGCGCCCATTCTCACAA
Organism: Mormyrus lacerda; assembly: GCA_015163995.2. NCBI lineage: Eukaryota > Metazoa > Chordata > Actinopteri > Osteoglossiformes > Mormyridae > Mormyrus > Mormyrus lacerda. The sequence continues at coordinate 25,480,529 of JAABNX020000008.1, read as the reverse complement.
TTAGGGAAAGGGCAGGAGCTACAGGAGCTGGAATACCCTAAAGACCCCCCAGGGAAAAGCAGGGCCACAGTGTCCTATATGGTTTCAGAATGAACCAGAGGACACATTAAGATGAGCTTAAAATGAAATAACTGCCCAATCCAGAAACACCAACTGCTTCTACAGGGGGATTCCATCTTACTGAAAATTGCTTCCCTGTTTACGGGAAACTGTTCAGTTTCACTTCAGATATTTAATGTAGGTTCTGAATCGTTCTAAGATTAACATTGACGATTTTGTTAAGCAGAGCAAGGAGCTGAACTTCAAAATCCAACACCTATTCAGTTTGAAGTTTTAAAGTCTCAAGCATCAACATACGCATCTTGTGTTTTACAGGCTAAATAAGACGGTGAAAAAGCAAAAAGATTAGGTTTCAGTCTTCGTGGAAACATACAAATGCAAAGTAAATGAAGCCATCCTGAGCCACACATGGGAACTCTGAGGTTGCCCCAAGGCTCAGGTCACGGTCCCGCTTCCCTCATCAACCCACAGACAGCAGTTTCATCCTAAAAATTCCAACCCCCGTTCTTATAAAACCCTTCAATTTTAACATCAGCATCCTGCCATGCATATCAGCATCGTAGCTCCGTAGGAAGGCCGAACAGTAAACAAGGAGTTCGCCCTGCATTTCTGTCACCGTGTGTATTTAATGAGTGGTCAGAAGCAGCACAGTAGTGAGTGCTGTAAATAAAGCAAGTGGCTGGAGCTGAGCGGCTGCTATCTAAGGTACACACACGTGTGTGTGAGTGTGTGTGTCTATGTCTTCCCTAAGCTACATCTTCTCTCAAAACGAGTGCTGCAGATTTTTCCTTAAGTCATTGATTACCTTAACATGAAACGTGCATGTTACTTAGGAAAAGTAATTTAAAGATGTTTGGTGGGAATACAAAACCAAAACAAAAGAAACTGGTTTCTGTCTAATTGATGGATGCTCCTTTGAAGGAGAGTGCCGCCCGACACAGTGGCAGCGCCTCACCGTCTCCCTGCACTGCGCTTTGGGACACTGTAGAAAACATACTGCAGTGATTAAAAGCACATTGGCTGCTGTTCTTCGTGGGGTTTGAGGCAGGCTTTCGGCCTTCCTGAGTTTCATGCCGGCAGTAATGGAAAACCCCACTCTAACCCTCCCAGTAACATGCTCTTAGCAATGAGTGCCAAGTGAGCCCTCATTTCCTGTCTCTCACACACACACACACACACACAC
>JAABNX020000008.1:25464252-25479186 GCA_015163995.2 Mormyrus lacerda | reverse complement strand
CCAGTAACATGCTCTTAGCAATGAGTGCCAAGTGAGCCCTCATTTCCTGTCTCTCACACACACACACACACACACACGCACGCGCACACACACACACACACACACACCAACTTCCCCATCACAGCCTTAGAACTGCTGAAACACTCCCTTGTACTGACTTTCCTTTAAATCACTATCAAATACAATTTCAACTTTGTTGCATCACTATATGCAGTATAATTCCTAACTAATGATAATGAGGGAAATATTCACTCTGAAGTATGAAACATCTACACTTCAGTGTGCCTGATTGGCTCATAACCTACTTCTGTCCTTAACACAAGTACGTATTGTGAATAAATTAAATGTGAAGATGACACATCTCTTGCAGAAATAATGTGGAGCAGATACTTCAGAACACCAGAATCACGAGCTCGTCCGATAGAAACTTGAGGAAACGGAACCAGTCAAGTTTGCAATTAAACTGCTCATGGGCTAATTATGAAATTCCCTCCTGTATTTGGCAGCTAGGTTCAGGCAAATTCAAAGGACATGTTGTCTCTTGCATGGTCGATACTACGTAAGCTCAAGACATTTCCTCATACTTGTGATGCGGTTTATGCCAATGCTGCTGGTCCTTTCTATACAACATGGATCTAAAGTTGATTATGAGTCATTTAAACTTGGAAATCAGACACATTTCTTCCATAATTCACAAGCACTCAGTACCAAGGGATACCACTGGGGGATGCAGAAGGGAAGCATTTACCCAAATTAATGTCTGAGCACCTGCACCCTAACCCCCCCCCACCCCCCGACCTCGCCTGGGGGAGCAGCCGCATGTCCTGAATCTCTCTCGCATTCCTCGAATCCCCGGCACAGCTGTCCTCGTACTGGCGGTTCGCAAACCCAGGCCTGCGTCACTGAGGCCAGCAGACCAACCGAGGTCTGCTACTGTACATTACTCAGATAAGACACAGATGCATCATCTCTTCATTTCTATTCTTGGTTCAAGAACGACAAATATTCCTTTGACCTCTGTATGCCTTAATCACTGTATTATAGCTTCACCCACAAAAAATGCATTCAAAGAGCCTCCATCTATTTTAAAAAAAAAAAAAAGTGTTAATTTTATCATCATTTATTTGATGTCTTGCCAGTGTCTGGGGCAGACAGCCCTAGACTTTGTGCAAATACAGGAGTATATATTACACGCCCTGAAGCAAATGGCAGCCGTGACACTTAAATAAATACATGCTGCCTCGACCGAGCGCGTGGAAGCTCTACGTTCGTGTCAGTTTCCGTTCAACAGTAGGTTTCTCTGTAGGGTTAGACTTCAGATATGCGACTTGATTTTCTCTGTACAGTTCTTTGTAGGCTCTTATTTTTCTAGGTTAAAAATAAAGAAGTTAATATCGCACACGTATATCAACACTGACGTATTTCTTGTGAATTGGCCAAAATTTGGATTTACTGACATGATAGTTCCTTGTTTTCTTTTAGTGGAAAAAACTGCCTAGGAAACAAAAATCCAGAATTATGTATAGAAGAAATGTCCATCCATCCATCCATCTTGCTACGCGCACAAGTATAAAAATAAAAACTTAATTAAATACTGTACATACAGACTAACTCGTCCATACAAGGTGCACTGAGATCACATACGAAGGTGAGCAATTTAACTGAAATGCACCTTCATTAAAACAGCTGAAATCAAAGGTCATGCGCACTAGTCATTTTACAGACACAGAGCATTCCGACTTCACCGCACGCCTGGCCAATACCGCAAAACAATCTTGAGAGAACATTACTATAACACGCGGCTCTGGGACAAACTGCAGGACCTTTGATGATGAACTGCTTTTCCCTGCCTCTTCATCCTTGGATCAAATGGCATGGCAGACCAGATGTTTGACTGTTGGCAGCTGGTCATTATGCCAGTTCCTAAATAAATACGAAGTCCATTTCGTGTCCATTGGCTGCTCGCTCTCTGCAAGCACTTTTAAGGCATCTCCAAGTCTTGGGTCCAAACTGTACAGGGTGCCCTGATGTCTAATTCCATGACAGTATTTCTCAATGCAGTCTGTGAGGACCCCCAGACAGTCCATGTTTTTGCTGGGAGCTGGAAGAGAGCAAAACATTGACGGCCTGGTGGTCCCTGAGGACCGGTTTAAGAAGCACTGTGGATTGATGTGTTGTTTAAAAAATGCTGATGCTTTTTTGTAAATTTCTTTTTGTGTGTTTGTTTTCTTGGTAGCTTTACTTTAAGGCTGAGAAGCAAAATACACACATTATCTTACTTTCATGTGATCGTGGGGTGTGGGTGTGTGTGGGGGAGGGGGAGGGGCAAGTGGTACACAATTATAGGCTTAATCAGCAGCTTAAGGGTGTGTTTTGCCATCTGGCTCATACTGGTGGATCTGAACCTTATTACAGTCAATAGTGTTTTTAGAATCAGGAATAATTGCCTCTGCAGACCTTATCTCATCTCCAGAGACATTCACAAAGCCTCTATGTGTGTTTGCTAACACGTGCAAAAGTAACATTGGATCTTCTGGTTTTTGTATCAGTGGAGTTGTATGGAATCCTGCAGGAAAGCAGATGGATGCATCTGTCTCACATGGGGTCCTTCACCAATGAGCAAAACTGCAACCTGGCGGTTTGCGAAAAGGACACGTCCCTGCCATACCTGACCCTAGAGCACCAGCCCAAGGCTGCTCTGGAAACAGAAAATACTGCATATCATCCAAAACTGGATTTTCAGTTTCACACTCAGAAACTGACCTAGCTAATGATTAGTTTTCTTAAAAACACACCTAGAAATATTTATATGTGGATGGGACAATCCTGGTCTATGATGTCATGTTTCAGTGATACTGGGAGGAAAAACTTATATATTAAAATTGCACTGAATGAAACATATCACTGCTTGTGAACATATCAATCAGCCTTTGTTGGGTCTAGCATAGTGCCAGGAATAATGAAGGTTACATTCTACCTTTTAGCAGTTTCGAGGATAGTTTGAATTACCCCAATAACATATCATTACTGGGTATTCAATTTAATAAATTAGGGATAACCTAAATCTATTAAGCACTAGTTATCCTGCAACCTGAAAATTCAGAATACTGAATAAATTCAGAATTAAAGTGTTGTGCTGATCATGCAATTTCAGTGATTTTTCATGTCGACTGAGTGCTTGCCATAGCAGAAAACTCCTTATAGAGCTAGAGGATTAGTTTGTTACGACACACTAAACTTCTAAACACATCTGCAGAGAGACAAATACCTGCTCTTCCAGCTTCAGAGATTAAAAGGATAATGGAGAAATGCAGCATGTGGTTGAAATCTGAAAAGTACACAGAGGCCACTGGAGAAACACACGGAGCTTTAGCCAATGTGCACAGAGGGTCTCTGACTATAAGGATTGCATGGAACAATTTATGTAACATTAAAACATTTTTAAAGTGTATAGAAGATACTTTCTGAATACTTGTGGGCGTGTATGCCCTGGAGTGGACTGGCATCCCATTCAGGGTGCAGTCCTGCCTTGTGCACTGCATTTCCTGGAATAAGTTCCATGCTCACGGTCAGTAGCCAGGCCAGGACAGGCAGCCAGATGGATGGATACTCCCCAGCAGTCACCCCAAGAATGTCTTATGAATGTAATGACAATCATAATGGTATGAAAATAGCTTAAATGCTATTTCACTGGTAACAATATCCTACGTGGTAAACGGTAAAAGCAAGTTAAAATGCTTTGCCACTGGGAATTCCCTCACAGTGCAGCAGCAAATTAAATTTAGAGTCACTTAAACTGGCAAGGTTTAACACCAGATCAGATGGGAGACCATGATCACAATTCGCTTCTAGTCTGTGCTGAGTAGCTGTGATGGTGATTCTCTGTCACCTTTACTCAACACTGCAGATCTTTTATGTAAAAACACCAGGCGTGCCATACAATACAATGTCGCACTATCATCAGCAATTACCAGTTAATTGAAATCCAAAAATTATAAGGGTACCAAGGCCATCTCACCCACACACACACACACACACACACACACCCATTTGATCCCCACAATGTAAACATAATCCACACACATGCGCACACACACACTCACACACACACACGTCATCTTGCTGTGACTCTGAAACGGCCTATAAAACTAAAGTCAGTTATTAGCTGTTACATACGGAAGTAACCTGAGTCACACTGCAGTTTGTGCAAGTTACGACACGTAGCTGCCAAAGTCAGTTCCATCTAGGTACTTACCATGTAAACGATCCCCACTTGCTCTCTCCTCTGCAAATCAACCTCACCACTCGTGGAAATGTAGCCTTCTTAAATGACACAGAAGCCACGGCAGTGACAGACGCCGTAACACACCATGACCTCGTCTTCAACCCCTGCCTGACACTGAAACGCAGATGGTCTCAGAGGCCATCAGTTCAGGCATAGTTAGGTGCACAGAAAAGGCCTGTTCATGTAAGCAAACGCCCTAGTGTTCAGTCAAGCACACAGGGCCTTTCCCAGTCTATATAAAGGAAGGCTCAAAGCAGCTCCACTGCTACAGAGGCAAGACAAACATTTACAATGATGTATTTGGGAACAGAGGTGAGCTTGCTAGCCTCCTGCCAGCCGCTCCTGCTTGCCTGTGCCTTCTGACATTCATTTCATTCAGAGCAAGCAATGGACACTGTCTGTAAACACATTGGGAAATGGCATTTTTATCTGGGTGGCACATAATGTCAGTTTTAAAACACTTCACACACAAAACACAGCACGTCAAGCAACCAGGAAAAACCAACTGGATGCCACTGGCCAATTGCTGCATGTCTGACATGCCTTCTGTAATCATGCATGATGTTTTCTTTCTTAATTATCTTGCAATATTTTCTGGGAGCGGTTTCTGATTCCTGCTGAAGAATTCCTAGTACAGTGCTGTTGAAATCAATTTGGATGACAGCATATGGGTTGGGTAATGGGGTGTTGCAGTTTCCTTGAGCATAGTTCTTAATGTGACTTCCTTACGTAAAACACCCTTCTGAATAAATAGGTTACAAAAAAGGCAGCTTGTCAACCCAGATGCATTAAAAAGGAAAAAACCCAAATATTTTCTTACTTGCTACTATAAACATATAGATAGCTCTTGAAAATATATGGTATCTCTCTTTCTCCACTGTGTCAATTAAAGCCTCTTGCTACAACACCAAGCTCTTTGCAACAGGTGCTACTTCAGCACAACACAGTCCTTCTGGGAAGCCAGTGAGAACCATCAAACATCAGGAGATTAGCAAGCTGCCACTAGAGGGTCTTCATTAGGTCTTCATTGCAGCCATAGATTTTGAGTTTCCCGTGTGGAGACCAAAAAGGTGGTACCCACAAAAAAAATCAGACTTTTAGCACATTGTGGGGACATTTGGTCCCGACAATATATTATATACATGATCCACAAACACACACACACACACACACACACACACACCACCATCACCATCAGCAAGCCACCCCTCGTAAAACTTTAGTGTCAGATGCCAACAAGAGCAGTGACAGATAAGTGTCAGTGAACTAGACAACCTTCACCTTTTCTTACAGCATTTGCAAGTGGAAAATGCATATTTTGACACTTTTTTGATTAGATCATTAAAATTAGGGTCATCACCCACATGGATATTTAATGATACTTCAGCATCTTAAAGCCTCTGTGAACGGCTTTTTTGTAAGATGCCATACAGGGCATAATACATTAAAATGTCCAACACAAACATCGCTTTCATGCATATTCCCACACTGGGAATTGTGGTGGCTGTAAATCCAGCCTTTTAACAAGATTTTTCCAAACTTTCTGGGAGAAACTTATTTTGTTATTTTGCTTCAACTCAAAACTTGAGCCTGAGAAGATGCTAACTTCTGAAAGTTTGCTGGGCACAAGGCCAGAAGCTAAAGACCGTACCGTCCCCGACAGCCAGACTATCCGGAGGCAGCCCAGCAAAAACATCCAGCGAGGTCTTGCCTCCGAGTCGAGTGACACGAGGCCAGCATTGTGGAGGACCCCTTCACTTCCTCTCTGTCCTCCTCCCATCTGGCAGAAAATGCAGGAGCATCCAAGCTCCACTGCTAGGATCGGCAACAGCTTCTTCCCCAAAGCTGTGAACTTTTTACCTGCTCCTTTATAATCTGGGCTAACTATCAGCACTAGTCCTTTCCTCTCTGGACACTGCCAGCACTACACCTTTTCCTACATATGCACTATATCTGTCATATTGTATTTATTGTTTCTACAGTAACCACTACAGTATATCTGTTGTATAGTGAGGGTACCCCTACAGTAGCTCCCCTGTGTGTCCTGTATGTGTATTCCCTATTTTTATTTGTTACAGTAGCCATTATTCTCCTTTCCCCCTCTCCTTCATGTGTTGCGCTTGTCTAGTTTACAGTCTCTGTACAATATGTATGTATACTGCACCACGGTGCTGGGGAACGTTATTTCGAACCACCGTACACTGTGGATTGTATACAGATGGTATGACAAACACTCTTTGATACTTGCAGCTTTTAAATACAGAGTCCTTTTATATTCTAACTACTTCACAGGTTCACACATGGCTATGCGATTCAGACAGAGAAAAACTATGCATTTTTGGGGTTCCATTTACTTTCTCACATACTATTCCTGAACAAACATCCCTTACCAACAGAAGATGCGCTGAGTGGGGCATTTGCTTGTCCCTTATTTTTCAACAAAACCAAGTGCAATTTCCATCAGTTCAAAACCAAGAACGTCATGGCATACAGTAAACCTTGTGAAAAGTTAACCAAACCTTACATTCCGGTGTACTTTGAAAAATGCAGCCATTTTATAATCATCACAAATTCCATTTAACACAGAACCGTGGGGTCTATTATGCTACCTTAAGCTGCTAAACAGTTACCAAAATACTCCTCAGGAGAGTAAAAAACTACATGATTATGAATGTTTTCAAAGTTACAACAGTTCTATTTTTCAGAATTACACATTAAATTCCAAACTACGAGTTCAGCTATGTGAAACTTTTGCCTATCTGTGAATGGGGTAAATGACACAAAATAGTCCATCATGCCATTAAACAGAGGTGATGTGCAACACTGCAAAAAAAAGGGGGGGGGCGCAAAGGGTATCTTTGAAGTGCTTCTGACCTACTCTGGATTTTCTCATACGGCGCTAGCGAACGGAGACCTGAATTCCCCCTCCCACCTTTCCAGAGAAACAGTAGGAGTTCGAGATGCGCAATATTAGTGTCTTCCACCTTTGATTAGATAAGCCGATTCAAGTATAAGAAAAAGTAAACACCTCTTTAAACCACATCGTGATAATAAATACAACAGACCAATACATAAAAATTAGACAATAAACCAATACATACATCCTCATACTATTCTTGTACTATAGTAAACTCCAGACAAACTACACATACAGTAGGGTCTCTAGGATAGGGAGTTCTCAACCTTTTCATTAATCTGGATTTCCACAAAACTTTATTTTTAGAAATCCTCGGTGTTCTTATCCCAAACATGTAACGTATCAAACCGAAAGTAAACAATATGCAAGTCTGCGCATTTTATATATTGTTAAGTGTTTCTTTTTTATGAGTACTATAAGTTTACTGCTTTTTACTATACGAGAATAATCATTAAATCTAATTACATTTTGATTTCATACACAGATTAATAATTTTTGGAAAGTGTTATGTAAAATAAAAATTTGAATACTATAAAGTAGTTCGAACCGGATTGATAGGCCAACGAGAAATTTTTGTGAATTATATTACTGTGTTCACAAATACAATACAATACTTCAATACAATTTGGAGACCCAATGTTAATACTTTTGTATCAGAAATACATATTTTTTGCCAGTCTCGTTTTATTTTTCTACAGCCATTACTATAGCAAGCTCTCATGTTCCACAACTAATTTGTTGCAGAGCTAAGTTTATGGATTCCGAATCGCCATCAATTGTTCAAAAATGGTAACTCTTCAAGACGAATTTATAAACCAATGTAATGATATGGAACATGATATTATTTTAACTTTAGTCGCCGAATGTTAAATACATTTTTAAAAAAGAGGACTAATAACATTAGGATGTTCTGTTTCGGGACTAGCCGTACTTGATTAATTGTATATAGATAATGATACACTCGTATAAACCATGGAGACTGGGAAAAACCTTTGCAAAATGCTCCTGCTAAGTATACTTCCAAAGTATGGAAATATTTAGTGGTTTTTTACAAAAGGTAAGTGTCCGTGTCCTTTTTAACTTTCCTTGCGGAGTTTAAATATAGGGAAGAAACCATGAACTTCGAATAAAAACTAAACTTTAACCACAAGATATCGGTACTGTAGCTACGTGTCAAGAAAAAAATAAATCGAAGAATGTGTACACCTGCTTGTATATACTGTAATAGCAATTCAAGTGAGAGTGGTACCGTGATTTCAGTATGTATATCTCATCATTGTGTTCGGCAAGCCCCTGGTATGAAAATGACTGTGAGCCAGTTTAGGGGAACCAGAAGTTTATTTTCAGAGTCCGGTTTTTCCATCTGCGTAACCACAACGCCACCAAATATGATATTCCCTTTCCCACGCACTTTCCCACTGCAAATGCTGCGAAAGCCAGTTATGTTTATAAATAGGCTGAACTCTGGAAATCGTTCCACGCTCACACCTGCCCTACATTTCAAGGAGGCAGAAAGAGTGGGATAGCTTTTAAACCCATCCCCACAAAACAAGTACATTTTCACCAGCAATATAACAGTTAGCTTCCTGGTGAACTGCTCTCGCCTGTTCCGCAGCTTCTCCGCGGAGGCGTTACCGGGGATTTTAAAGAAGGAAAATCTCAAGATGGTTTGGGGCGCGGCACTTTTTGCCCAGGACTTTTTTCAAGTTATTTAAACTTCCTTAATATTTCTTGCAGCTTCGCATGAATACATAGGCCAAGACCAAACAGGGATCGTGCCGACCTCGATCCATCAAGCAAACGCGAGCGGTCAAGCTGAGCCTTAAAAGAAAGCGAGTGGCGGGGGTGTTACTGGAGACCTGAACGTCATTTCTGCCTAAAGACTTCCAGATGTGTGGGGTCTGTATGGGAAAAAGCGCTTTCGTGTAGAGGTGATGGGCCCGCTATAACTACCGCAAAACACCTGACTGCCGGGAAGCCCCTGTCGTCTTCTCTTGTGACCAATCCTGAGGTGTTCAGCACATCCCTGGCGATGGCGATGAGTCACTCTGACTTATTGGTATGTCATTATCCAGCCTTTTCACATGTGACTGCGGTTATGAAACTGCGTTCTGAACCATGTGGCTCGCTTTCCGGAAACTGAAAATCCGGTGACAAATAAATAAAATATCCACTTATAACCAAAGGATTGCCAGGATAGTCTGAACTTCTATAATAAAAATCTATATAGTGCGTAAAGGAGGGGGAAGGTTCGGTGTACCGTGACCTTTCTATAAAAGGACCCGATAAGCCATTTAAATTATGAATATACTGTCAAGACAGGAAAACTCCACCTTTAATCTTTACCTGGTATAGTTTCCGTCATCTGTGGCTAACCTCGCAATTCTGTGACACGACGTCTCACAGGTAATGAGGCGAGACATAATGGGAGGTTTTAATTTCCACTCACTTTCTCAGATTTCTCTTTAAAAACACTTCACATCGTAGACTCTCGGCTTCAGAGAAAAACAAATGACCATTGTTGGCCATGTTAAATTAAAAGCTGGTAAACCACCAAACATATCCTAATTACAATGCACACACACGGGTTTGGTAGTGGCTTAGGAGGTAATAGAGACCAAACTAGGGGCAAGAGCTAGAGGACAAGCTTTTAGGTGACAAAACAGAGTCAGCAAACATCTAATTTGTGCACATTTTTACCCACGCGTGCATTTCAATGACCAGTAAATCTGCCATCTACCAAATTAGACTCTAGTATAATTTGACACTCAATTTCGAATACCGTATTCATTTCAGGTACTGTTGCGGGTTTCGATGGAGGTTGATTATCATGCAACCCCATAAACCTACCTCTCAGCAAGCAAGGAAGCGAATTTGGAACATTAGAATTAAAGCCGTTAACCCGGTTTTTAACACCTGGGAGTACGTCTTGACGGGATTTTCAGTAAGCGATCCTTATAATGAGTATAACGAGAAATGCACCTGAATGTTTTGATTGTACTGCCAAAAAACAAACTCACCAAGAATAAAGTTTTGCATACGTATAGCATGTTTTCTGTTGTAACGTGATCGCTTACCGTTGGCGGTCTTCCCACAAACAAGATGCTCGTAGTTTTGCAGGACACCCCAAAGTTCAGGGTCATTTCTCATGACGCCCTCCAGCGACTTGGCTGTCACCGTGATGCTGGGCAGCCCGCAGTCCGTGCTCTTTTGGTGCTCGGCCATCAACACCCGCACAGCCACCTCTTCGACCAGGTTTTCCATGCAGGCAGCCAGGCATATGGCTCCGTGCTCATGGATGCGCACCGATATGCGTGTGTCCACCATCCAGCGATAGAAGCGTCCCACAGAGAATTGCAGTCCACAGCGGGCGGACTTGCCCCTCCTCAGCCAGTCGTCGGCGCTCATGCTGTAGAGGGAAATGGCTTTGACGGTGGCCGCGATGCAGGCTTTGGACAACTCCCAACTGAGTATCAGCCGGATAGCGCTGTGCATTTCGAAGCGTGTGCACCGACAGTGTATAACACTGAGGCGCTGGGCTTCCCTCGCAATCCGTATGAGTGCCCTTCGTAAGAGAGAGGACAGCCTGCGCACGGACTCCGAAGAGAACGCCGAGCAGTTGCCGGCCACCTTCTTCAGGATCCTGCCCACTTCTTCGTCCGTCCAGGGGAACTCCTCCAGGTCCGGCAAGCGGGGACACTTGGAGAAAATGTCTTCTGCGTCTTCGGGCAACGGAGTGTTGACCGTGTCCCAGCTGCCGTTCCTGCTGTTCATGGAGCCCGAGTTGTACCACCAGTTGCTTCGCTGCGGAGCGCTCGCCAAAGCCTGCGAGTTGGACTTGGAGGAGGAGGAGAGGCTCAGGGACTTGTAGGAGTCCCCTGCCCCATAGCCTGAATCCAGAGTCAGGTCTTCCAGTGTCTTCATATTCAAACTACACCCTGCCATGACCGACTCCCAAGTTACGGCTCTCTTGTCAAGTGTCCAAAGACGTCCAAATATAAACCTCCTCCTGTTAGACAGGACGCCGTTTCGTCCTTCGGGTATAATATATAGTTGTGACCAGCAAACATCATCCAACAGAAACTATCTGAACGATAATTACATTTGATCGCTATTTCTTCTCCTTTAAAAGCACTCGCACCGTACCTAAAAATACAGTGAATATTCATAAGAGCCTGGCTCTAACTCCTACGTCTGCTTTCATCCACTAAATAGTTTCCATACGTTAGAAATGAGATTCTCAACCGATAGGATCCACAAATAATCCTTAGTAAGTATTTTGCGTCCAGTATCGTTTAAAATATCACATCTCTACAACATTCTTTCGTTATATAAGAATGAGCGCTCAACCTTCTTTTAACTCCTACCCAGAGTGGAAAGGTTCGCAGGATTGCGCAAAACTTTGTACAACCAGTCAGAAAACGGAACCTTTGAAAGGGAGCCAATCGGATAAGTTATAGGGCGGCGCAATAAGCGTTTCCTTGTTTTCATTTTCTTCAGTGTCATGCATTTCATTAATAATGTATTGAAAGTTTGACGTGTCGATCATTTTCATGATATGCAGTTGCAAAATGAACACAGCGTTTGTATGGAAATGAGATAGAACGAAAAATGATCTGTACATGAAGTTGCCGTGTAAAAAGACGACAGCGAAACATTACGCAGACTACTGTATTCTACTCTTAGACTATATCCTATACAAGACATATATCAAAACCAGACATTTCTAAATTAGTAGTTTTTTTAAATAATAGTTATAGCGTATTTTATTGCAGATGTGTAGGAATTAAACCATTGTATTCTACATAAAATCAACACTTTGGAGTGAAAGTTATAATGGATACGTTTTTAGTAGCTGTGTGCTATGAATTTTCAAAAACACAAATGTGGTCTGAGGTTTAACTTCAGTTTTATTTTAAAAAGAGAGAACTGAAAAAAATAACCAAATACAGTACATTAATAAAGTTCTACACAATTTCACAGAAATTATCCTTGAAATGTACTGTACATCAAATCCTGTTTTCCCTTTATAATCAGTTTTAAAGAGGCTAAAAGAGGCTAAAAAGTTTCTTTTTTTTGACTCGGGGAAGACAATGGTTTTGACAATCTTAGTCAGTAATTTAACCTTTAGATACTTGTACAGATGTAACGGGTCTCACTAAGCACGTAAAACAGCTACCGAATCCATATACATATTCATACCAAACCATGATCATTTTTGTATCTATTTAAGTCCAAGTTACAGTAAATAACATTTACAATATGTATCAAACAATTATACTTTCAAGTGAAACATACAATTAGACATAGGATCCCTCACCTTCTCAACAGATATTCAGATATTATGGGAAAACTCCATCTCAACAGCCATGATGTGCTCATAACTCATATCAGCATTTCTACCTGAAGAAACTAGGCTTACCTGTATAATCATTGTATAAACCATCAACCCCTGACCTTAAAGTAACTCAAAAATGTACAGATATCATGGCTTTTGAAAATTGGACTTCCCGTTTTTTTTTTTATCACGCCCTTCAACTCTCAGTGACATATGGTCAAACGAGCCTTTCATTGTTTAACTGTATCATTATTTTGGTCGGTAAATCCCTTGGTAGTGCTGAGGTAAGCATAATTCAATGCTTACATATGTTGCACATATATACTGTATAGCTCATATAAATTCCCCTTCCAAAAATGTACCTTTAAACAAACTTCTTTGAACTCCTCGGGGTTCAGAACCATTGATTACTACTGGCTATTGCACACATTCCTGTGCTGTGATATTTTTTTCCCACGTTTGTCACCCTGTAAACTCAGCCCAACAAAGGCACAAAAGCATGAATTGGCCTTCTTATGTTTGCTGAGCAAAGATAATGCATCTGTCCTTGAAAAGGTAACAGACAGCTTCACTGTTTCGGTGTAGCTGCAAGATATCGATTTGGGATAAACAATTCAGAAAATAAATATTAAATCACAAAGCAACTGCTATTCCTATAGCAAACATTTTTACATATGAAAGTGAAGCATAAATATGATCGTACAATGGACTCATTTGACTTTAACAGCAATGTTCAGTCAGTTTCAAGTCTGGATTTCTTTAAAAGAACCCTTGCCAGTTGTTTCCTGTACTGGTTTTGTATTTGTTTGGTATTTCTCTTCAGAGTACATGGACAAAAGAGGACATAATGAAGCCCATTCACCTTGCAGACTCTGCCACACACTCTAAAATTAGTGACCTCCTGTACCCACTAATTTAGGGTAAACTTGCAGCACAGCACTAATTTGTGGAGGTTCCCATGGGCAGGTAGTTAGGTATAAGGCCATAGTAGACACATGGACACATGGAGCCCATAAACAGAAGACTGACAAGCACATATACCAGCTAATTCACACCAGTGTATTCCAATAGCTACACTGTGTATTTTTCCCTCACCATTTCTCTCTTATCATAGATACAAATTTTACAACAATGAAAAGCTTCTCAATATCTGTTATACCCCTACATTAACCTCCAACCAAAACATTTATATTTCCTTGTCTGTGTTTCCACAAATAAAGTAAGAATTTTGCAAATAAATTTGTCCAATTGCTTAATCGAAATTGAATTACTCTGATTAGACTATTAGTTTTGGAGCAACATTAAGAATAATAAAATCATAATAATAGTAAGATTCTTTGTGAAACTTCTTGCCTCTAACATGTTTCCTTGGAGTTTGTCAACGAAAGTGCTGCAGCTGAGACTAGAACTCAGGCCGCAGGGGAGACACAGCTTGTCCAGCTCCTACTGACTCCAGAAAAGCCCTCTCAGATGGGCTGTGTCAGGAAAGAAACTGAATTTTCTTCTTTCATGGAGAAGCCTTTGTGTGTCGCTTCACAGGAAGCTAGCCTTTGGGGCTCTTCTTCTGTGTCTCAGTGTTCCACATCCCCCGTTTGGAATGGTAGTAGTGGAAGAAGTTCCGCAGTCTAAGACGTTCCACTTCCAGGCCATTCTGCAATACCCTGTGAGGCATCGGAGCAGAGATGAATGGATGTATTGTCCCTGGGCAGAGCAGATGGTGCACTGGGGTAGCAGGTGGTAGTGCTAAGCAATTGGAATTGTAACCTGGATGTTCGATGTTCTGCCCTCTTGTTGCATTGGTCCAGAATGGATGTCTAATACAGTGAATTTATAAATGATATATATATGCAATAGACAGAATGTCAATGCATCTGCAGAAAATACTGTAAGAAATCTCATGTGACGAAACTCATGTCAGTAAATGGTAGCACATGCACTGTAGTGACCCAAATTCAATCAGGTTTTGGTTTATTGAAGATGACATACCTGTCAAGCAGCTCCCAGTCCTCCCCTCCCCACCTGTCTTTAAACTCTTCTGTGTTCATTCCCCCAATTTTGTCAAAGTCTGACTTGTAAATGCCGAACAAGCCAAAGCCATTTACTTCCCAGTACCCTAAGGGGCACATTGAGTAAGGAAGGAAAAAACAAAACAGAAAAAAACAAGCAATTAATTTCCTGTCAAAAGTCACTGGACCCGATAATGTTCTCACTCGAGATAATGCTCTTTAAGATGCTGGAGCCATTGGCTTTGGAATAATTAACTGTCAGTGGCAGGCAGAAAGAGCAGTGTGCGAGTGGATGGCTACTGAATCACAATCAAGTCATAAAGGGTGCTTCATGAAGGACCGTGAGAACGTGGATCCCTGTGAAACTGTGTGGGTGTGTGGGTGTGTG
>JAABNX020000008.1:25432951-25464152 GCA_015163995.2 Mormyrus lacerda | reverse complement strand
TGTGTGGGTGTGTGGGTGTGTGAGTCCTTACTTGCTGTTCTGTTAAGTCTCAACTGTTTGCCCTGCCAGTTCCTGTCATGTGAGGCCATGCTAAGAGGGAGTGTGTGCCTCTGAGTTTATTACCATCGGGCTCCTGGGGGGAGCTGCCACAGGCCAGTCTCATGACGATGGGCGCAAAAGCCAGCAGGCCCTCGATGCAATGCTTCCTTATGCTCTCCAGTATGTTGAGGGGGAAGTGGATGTGCAGGTCACACAAGAAGAGAATACTGTGACTATCCTGAGAAGCACACAGAGGCACAAAACACAAAGTATACACTCAGTATTTGCAAATGATACCTTTTACGTTTTTAATATAGGTACTGTTTCAAGTGAATTTATCCATAGACTGTGATCTTAAATTATGGCGTTTCAGCTCACCTCACTTGCTGCAATCGAATGTGTCAGGTTGGAAAGAGTACATCAACAAAAAAGTGAATCACATTTTAATTTGGACGCTTCTATTGATCTATTTCCTATGACTACTTAAAGAGTCACTGGAGGCCTCAAGCCTATCCCAGGAAGTGTAGGTACAAGGCAGGGGAACACCCTGGATGGAAGGCCAACTTATGATAGGGCACAGACATAATCACACACTATTGGCCACTAATTCCTCCTACCTGCTAGTTTTAAAACATGTGAACTCCATCCCAAAGCCAGGGATGGAACTGGAACCCCATCATTAGAGGTTTGACACAACAGTGCAAACCACTGGACCACTATGCATATTCTGTACCTTGTAAATGGTTTTCACATACGGACACAAACACACACACACACACACATACACATTCTTACACAAACATCCTTAACCCCTACCCAGCCCTTACCATAAGTAACCAAACAAAATACAAGACTTTGGCATTTTTAGTTTTCTAATTGCAATCACAGATTTTTATAAAATTGAGGTTATCCTTGTAGGGACCAAAAAATTATATGATAATAATGAACACTGGAATCGTATAATGTTTGTTATTAATGTATAATAAAGCTGGTAAAGTACACTATATGGACAAATATACTGGGACACCTGACCATTACACCTAAACAAACTTTTTATGACATCCCATTCTAAATCTATAGGCATCAATATAGAGTTGGTCGCCCCTTCGCAGCTATAACAGAAGGCTTTCCATAGAATTTTGGAGTGTGTCTGTGGGAATTTTTGCCCATTAATCCAGAAGAGCTTTTGTGACATCAAGCACTGATGTTGTACGTGAAGGCCTGGTTTGCAGTCTCTATTCTAGTTCATCCCAAAGGTGTTTGATGGGGTTGAGGTCAGTGCAGGCTCTGTGCAGGCAGTCATGTTCTTCTACACCAAACTCCCCCAACCATGTCTTTATGGATCTTGCTTTATGCACTGTGACACAGTCATGCTAGAACACAAAAAGGGGCCTTCCCAAAAACTTCCCAAAACTGCTCTGTTACTTTACATGGGCTGCCACTTTGTGGCTGAGTTTTTGTTATTCGTATATGCTTCCACTTCACAATAATACCACTTACAGTTGACTATGAAATATCTAGCAGGGAAGACATTTAACAAACTGACTTATTGCATAGGAGGCATCCTATGACAGTACTACACTTAAATCCATTTAGCTCTTCAGAGCGAACCATTCTTTCACAAGTGTTTATACAACTGACGGCAAGACTAGGTGCTTGATTTTATACACCTCTGGCAACAGGTCTGAATGAAAGACCTGTTGAATGAAGTGTCCCAATACGTTGGTCCATATAGAGTCTGTTAGGATGTTGAGGTATACTTACATGCTGCTTTTGAATGTTCTATGAATGTATTATAGATAGAAGGGGCACTGAATGTTCTCCAAATGCATTATAAAGGCATCATGAAGGTGCAGTTAATGTAAAGTGTTACCCAAATTAGAAATATATATGATGCTTCATGGCCTGTTTCCATAAATTATACAGTACACTGTCCCTGTTCCCCAGACACAGAGGTAAAAAAAAGGATTAGGAAGCGCAAGCATCATAAATTAGTGCTCATTTTAGTCAGTAAAAACATTCCCCTAGGAAGCCTGGCTTCCTTGATAACTCTCACCTTGACAGAATCCACTCCAACTTGCAAGCCTGCAGACCGCTCGAAATTCCCGTCACGTCTCAGATATTCATATCTGCCAAAAGCACACAAACAGTCCCTTTCCTCATTCATTTTAATCACATGAATGATGTCTACAAATCATAGCATCTATCTATAAACCTTGGGTGTCATTAGGCCTATTTAGGGTGGGCTTCAGCCCCCGCAAAATGATGAAAATATATTTTAAAAACAGTCATACATAATGCACATACGAAAAAGGTAGACATCCTAAAGACTAAGGAAAACAAAGGCATGGAATCTTCCAGAGAAGCGAGTGAAATAAAGTGAGCCAGATAACAGCACAATTACTGTACATGAGATAATGAAATTAAAGAAGCTTGTTTAGGTTTGGTGATAAATTTTCAGCTAATTCCTTCCTACAACCCTGGGGACTAAGCCTTTCAAATCTAGTGATGTCCCTGCTGTAAATTCCTGCAGATTAAGGGGAAAAAAAATCTAATTTGATGCCTCTGTCATTATTTTATTCACTACATTTATAATAATTAACGTCTGGCAGGATTTACCTGGGCACCGTGCTGTCCTTGAGGGCCTGCTCCACGTCCATGTCATCGCTTTGGAAGTCAACTATAATGATGCTGAAGTTGTCATCCTTGGTCTCATGGTACAAGAATTCCATGTCAGAAATGAACTGCTGCACCCAACGTGCCTGGTTCTTTACTACACAGAGATGGAAACAAGATGAGATAGGGGCTGTAGGTCAGGACTCTGGTAAGTAGGCTACTGGTTCAAATCCCAGGGCCAGCAAATTGATTTCACTGTTGGGCCCCTGAGTAAAACCCATAAACCCATAATCGTTCCAGGAACTGGCTGACCCTGCTTTCTCAACTGCATGTCATCTTGAATTAAAGCATCTGATAAATCTATGGCAAATGAAGATAATAACTCTGAGAGCTACCATAGTACTACCATAACTTATCTAGCCCTAGAAACAGTCTCAAGCAAAGAAGTAACAGAAGAGTGCTCAATTAAACATTCAGGGAGCTCCAGGTAATGTACCTGGCCTGTTTCATTAAAGATGTCACATAGGGAACTGTTGGAGCCTTTCTAAAGTTCCAATGAAAGTTGAAGTGAAGTTCCTTGTAAACACAGCATCTACCAAGACTTTTTGCTACGATATTAAGCCTCTGGGGTCTAGGGGTAGGGAGCAAACTTTAACTGACTGGGGCATGATCACACATTTAATTCAATATCATAAACTTAATTCATGGCAAATAAAGTATTTCTTATATATCTGTTTTGGCATTAGACTCATCTTAATCTTGTACTTTGTAAATATGTCAGAATTTTATGAAGTTTGTAATTTGGCATCAAAGTACAGACATTGCAAAATGCAGTTTGGAACACTTGCAGAAACATTATAAAAGTACACAGTAAGCAATGGTGGAAGTTTGTTTTGATCCCAGATATCTGATCACCAAAGTCTTGTGTACATGAAGATGACTAAATGGTGTAGTTGCAACATTCAGTTGGATAAATAAATAAGAAAAAACTCATGTCACTATTTCTGGCTCCTTTCATTGAGTATGTAGCAACTTTCATGTGTATGAATGAGCCATTAACACCTGGCCACACTTTTATGGTTCTGATGGGGATGTATCTAGATCACGTTTCACCGTTGCGTTGTTCATCAAATTACCATGCAAATGCGATTTGAATATGCGGTAATGCGGCTATTTATAATGCGAATAGCACGCGCCCCCGATGCAGGTAAAACAAAGTAAGGTGACATGGTTCACTTTTTTTGCCAATTTAACCTAATTTTAAAAACTTTAATACTTCGACAATGAACATTTTGAAAAGAAGACCGGTTACGGATTTAGTCAACGTTTTTTCATGTGTCTACAATAAGATTTCAGCGAGTTATGAACTGAAATACACAAAAAAGATATGCGGCGTTGCCGACGATGCCGTCGACTCCAGAGGGTCAACTACACACCTGGCACCACAAAATGTACCATGACATCACGCCTCCACTTCAACGTGTCCGGCTGGCACAGCAGGGGCTTGACGTAGGCCGTGCTTGCTAGAGGGGTAACGTGAGATGGGGCACCCTGGACACTAGGAAGGGACCCTTCCTGTCCTGTGGCATTGGAGAGGCCGTGGGATGAGGTGCCGGTGCCCTCGCTGTTATCCTGGCCATCTTCAGGGTGACCAGGGTGCTGCAGAAGGTAGATGTACTCGGAGAGGCGCACCACCTTCTTACCACGCTCCATCAACTCCAGTTCCACCAGGTAACGGTTCCCCCGGGCTGAGTCGCGCCTCTTTTCTACATTGATGATTCTAAGCAATGTGTAGATCCTGTTGATGAGACAAGATATTCTTACCACCACATGACAAGCAAACTAGCAAGTAGCTTTTAGCTCATTACATTAAACCACAGCTTGACGTTGGTCCAGTTAAATCCATTTTTAAACACCTTGTCGACACCACAAGCCAGCCGCCTCACCTGCCATTCAGCTCATTGAGCTTTTCTATGTACTGGGCCAGCACGTCCACCACCTCGCCCTCTCCCAGCTGCAGGTTGCCGGACACGTTGCAGCGCAAGTCGTTCCAGTCAGAGCGTAGTACCTCAAAGTCCATGGTGTTGACGGAAAACGTGCGCTGCCAGTTGATGGCCTCCTCTGGCCAATTGGGACGGGCTTCAGCCTCTTCGTAGCTGTACTCGGACAGGCCCCCTTCTTCTGTACCCTCCCCTGGCTCAGGACCTAGCTGCTCCTGGGATTCAATTTCTGAGGTCTTTGTTGAAACATTAATGCTGTCTGCTGTGGGAAGGGTGCCCACAGAGGAATTTAGGCTACGGGTTTTGGGGCTTGTTGGAGTAATTGTAGAGGTTTCCCCATCAAGCAAGATGGAGGTAATGTTTCTAGTGCTAGTCGTGGAGGCTGTAGCCTCCTCTCTTTCTGCCTGGAGATCCTCTATCCTCCTCTGGTGGTGCCTTCTTGAGGTTACCTTGTTAGATATCTTATGGGTGACTGTGTGGCTAAAATTTCCACCCAATAAAGAGGTCTTGCTGTTCCTTTGAGATGATTTGGGCCACAGCTTGGGGCCTCGGGCTGCACCTCTTTCTCTTTTAGGTCTGGTTCTCAAATTGACCAGCTTGGTGATCTTGCCATTCTGATACAGGAAGAGTCCGGGGAAGATCTCCCTTGCGTGTTGGTGGACGAGGCCCTTTCTGCTATTGGACGGCCGAGGTCGGGTGACATAAATATGGTCCTCTTTGCTCTTTGTAGCAAAGTGTGTGCCGTTTGCTCTAGGACTAGCGGACATGCTCCGGCCTGCATTAGCAGATAAACTGAGTGTCTCCTTGGTCTTGCCAGCCGAGGCTGGGAATGGACTCCTGTGGTAGAAAAACCGAGTTGACTTGTTGAGCTTGGATGAAGCTTCTGTGCCGCCTTTTCGGCTCAGCTCCCCAGAACCTGTCCGGGACCAGGAAAGGGTGCGGCCTCGCACTGCCACAGCCTCGCTGAACGCAGGTCCTTGGCCATGCTCTGGCAGCTCCCTGCCCACCGGGCCCTGTGGCTCTGCAGGCGCTATGCTGCCACTTCTTTTTCCATCCAGCTCATGCTCAGAGGAATGCCGGCCCCAATGGTCGAGCACAGGTGTCGCTCTGCCCAGCCTGCTGGCTGCGGACGGGAACGTGGTTCCCACGGAGGCCTTAGGGTTCAAGGTGCCGTCCTGCTCCCCCGCCCTCAGTGGCTTTGTGTCTCCTCCTGTGGGCTCATCCTCTGAAGCAGCTCCTTGCTCCTCCTCCAGAAACTCTGAAAAATAAAGAAAGAATAAAGGCACACAAGTGGCAGGCAGCTGGCAGTTACTCTCTTTAATTACTGCCTAGACCTCTAATATCCCAGAAAGCATGCACAAATGGTTTTAGGCAGATGGAGTGGGAGCACAGCTGTAATAATAGTGCCTTGGTTTTGGCACTTCAGCAATCAGGTCCTTCCTGTCTCGCCTACTCTCCCCGATCCAAGAATACACACCATCTGTGTTAGCGAAGAAGTACGGCCTGTCGTCCTCTTCCTCATCCATCTTCATGTATTTGTAAAAGCCAAACCTGTTAATGTGGACAAAAAGAAAAAAAGAAGTTGGGCAAGCAATTCAACATAAATCTAAAACTCCTTTGGATAATGGCGGTGGGGACGTGTTTGTGGTTCAAAAGTTCTGCTGGTGTGCATCACCAATGAACAATACAACTTCATAGAGTAAACGTGACAGCATTTTTCATTTCTTAATTGCAGTTTATAATGACATGACTTGCTTATAGCAAGCTGCTTACTTCTCCAGGTATATGGGCGATTCTCTGTAGAAGCACTTGTTCTCTTTCTCCATGTGGGTAAGTCGTGTGAAGTCATTGGGATAGACAAATGAAAGGTACACCTAGAGAAACAACAAATCATTATTGTATAGTCCCATTCCATTAGATAGGCTACTATCGCTTTAACTTAATGAAGATGGTAATGCATTTTTAATTTTTATTTTTTGTTGGTGCATTGTCAGGGACTGATCAATAGATGGCAGCAGCCCCCCAATTCAAGCATTGCCATGAGTACAAGTATTGTGAGACAAAAAAAGTAATTTCAGGGATTCTCATCTTTTTTTATTCACATGTGTGGCTTGGTATTTTGTTAAAGCTAATGAACATTCCTCGAGCGCTGTGATAAATGCAATTAGACAGCATTAATTCCATAAACAGGGCATTTTCTAGCTTGACAGTGAAGGATTTGCTTCCAATGAGAGAACCACTACTATAAACGGTTTAAAGCTTCTTGTTAAGGAACAAGTTCTTGTTATCATCACATGTCATGAGGCAATACTGATGGATTATGATTTTTTAAGGTATTCTGTGGCAGTGTATAATTATGTAACATCTATGAGGCAAAAAAAGTAATTAAAATACTGTGATTTTAGACTTAGTAGGAGCACCCGTGAGATGATATTTCCTCACAGAGTGTGCAATGCACACACACACACACAGACAGAGTAAGACTGACAGTTATCATGATGTGACTTACAAACTGCAGGCCCTGGTAGCGTGCGATAGGGAAATCCTTCAACACATAAGAGGGGGAGTAGGCGCAGGTGGGCAGCACGTCCTTGAGGCGTGCCACTTCGATCATGGGAGCTGCGGGGTGACAGCGTGTGCAGGATGAAGACATGATCAAGCAATGCAGTCAAAGAGGACAAAAAAACCGCAGTGCATTGCCTTTTAGCACATTACGGCTCTCTTCACACAGCACTTAACAATTCATATTCTGTCTCTGAAGAGTCATAATCACAGTAAGCAAAAAACAGATATTATCCACCATATCAGACACCAGTCGATTATAGTGAGCAACACTGCAACACAATACCAAATGGATAATTAAATTCAGGTACCAGGCACTTTATTAATGCAATTTAGCTGAAGTCCTGTTACCAAGTCCTGTTATAAAGCTGACTAGTTATTAACCTTAACCAGCGCTACATGCTCATTAGTAGCTTCACCCAGCATATCTTGGGTGCCCAGCAGTGTTTACCTCCCATTGCTGTTCTTTCAGAGACAATATCTTTCTTCTTTCATGCCCCGACAGTGGAATAAGCTTACAGGAAAATCGTCCAGCCAGCAGTACTTCTGCCCCAAGGATTTCAATAATTCATAATCCCCCCCCCACCCCCCACGACCCTCCATACAGCGATTAACTTGCTACCACATTTATGCCCATCACAGGTTTTTGTCACCTCACACCCACTCACTTTCGATGTGATTAAAGTCAGCACTGTCACAGTGGCGTTTACACGTAATCTGCTGCCACCGCGCCTCCATGCGGCAACTCCAGATGAAAGGGCTGCACTGTGGGAGGGAGAAAGAGTTACTCACTGCTAAAGAAGGTATCCCTGGGGTCAGGTTTCAGCATGTCGGCGCCATGGCGACCGGTTGCACGGGACGCCTGCGGCATGCGGCTGTGGCTGGCCAGGGTCTGTGGGATGTGAGCCACACTGTTCATCTTCAGGCTGGATTCGTCTGACAGGAAGACACAGTGCAGAACATCGCATAATAATAATATCCACTTAGGCCTTCATATCGCCTTCAATTGCTATTATGCCAATTTCATGCCAGCACACTCTGCAGCTACGGTAATTAGAGGACAACTTTCTTCTGCTTAAATTTTTATACTTAATAAAAATGTGTTTCATTCCTCTATCCCAATTTTTATACTTAATAAATGTTTAAAAAGGAGAGTTAAAAGGAGAGTTCCTTCAGAACATGGCTGCCGAAATGTTATTAAATACACTGTAGTAGGTGGAAACAGGAAGAAAATTTACAACAAAATCATCATCTAATATGAGCCTTCACACACAGCGCATGAAAAATTGAACTCTGCGTGAAATGGTAAGTAAGGAGGAGAAGGTGAAAACACACCAACACCATTTACTGAGTCCTTTCCTGAGCTTGAAAGTAGTGAGATAAAGCGGACCATGTCATTTGGTGGGGGGGGGAGTTGGCTGAGAAGGATCATGAAGATCATACTCATTCTTTGAATGGATGCACCCGAGCCGCTGATGAAACCTCGGTACATTTAATCCTGCCCATCTTTAGCCTGGGTTTTCAGGCGTGATCTATAAGGCATTAGGGGGAATTTGACAGCAGGGCTTTTCTCAATGAATAAAAAGACTAAATCACTCTGCCTCAGACAGAGTTAGAGAGCCTGGTATCGTTAGTGTAAAAAAAAAAAGACAGAATAAGGTTATTTGGTGGGTGTTTAAAAGAATTTGGAAGAATCACCTGGAGTGCTTAGAGAGGATAAATTAACCCCTTTTATTTAAGCACTCTAGTCCTTTTCAAGAATACATCCCATATCCAGCTTGTTCAGAAGCAAGTCTATACTACCTCAGCTCAGACTGAAGGCAGAAAAGCAATAGAACATTTCAGGAAATATGTCATCTGTTTTTATCAAATATGTAATATGTCTTTGCATAATAAAAATTCATTTTGAAGGCAAAGAGTCACAAAAGTAAAGGCTCAGCAACAGAAACTGTGCATATATCTCTACAGTTATGGGCACAGAGGCCATTAAAGGGAGTCAATATCAAACATCTCTCTCCTCTCTCCTTTATTATAGTGTGCCAGAAGTTCTATTAAGTTGCTCAATTGTGGTCAGTCCTCAAAGCGCAGTGTCTTCACACCAGAGAATTACACAAAAAAGAATATTGGTAGCTTGGAAAGTAAGTCATTTTTATATGAAGGGACCTGGAGCAGCAGAGTGATCAAACAACAAAGGTCACCTCAGAACACCCAGCATACTGTAAAATATGGAGAAATTATTATTTTTAGTTTTTTTTTTTTGCAATTTTCCATACATGCAAAGTCACAAACCAAAATGGCAGAAAATTGCAAAAAGATTACCTGTGTAAAGGGAGATATAGACAGAGTCAATAACCTCATACTTCAGTCCGGGCAGAAAGGGGCGCCACTAAAAGAGGGAGGAAAACAGGGGATAAAGCAGGGCCTGTGCTGAAAATCTTGAACATTAATACTGATAAGTGCACTACTAAAGCTCATACACTGACACGGATACCATTAAAGTTTTGGCATTGAACATTAAATGTCAAGGTTTCACATTTTCAGCATCGACAAAGCGAGCTTCACACACTCTCGTAGCAGGATGACCCACCATGAAACCACCACCCGCAAAGAGCCTCCCATCAGCACCACATCGGCCCCAAAACCACCCCCGGCGAATGTGAAGGCCGGGGCTTGCGGCCGCTAATTGCCCCAAACGGGGGGTGGGACTGTTTTGAGAAGGTCAGAGAGAACCAGTACCAGCCTACTTGGGGGAGAGGTACTGGCCTGTGAGCTAGTGACCACTGCTCTCTCACCTCTACGACCTTTGCATACAGTATCTCCCCATATTCCTTATACAGATCACACTCCTGCAGGAGTATTTTGCTGGACCCTCATCTCCTCATGCTTTCTTGCTGCCACAATAAGAAAACATGTCTTTTGAATCTCCAGGCATATTTTTCTCCTTGGCTTCTAAAAGACAATTATTTGTAGGAAACTGTTTCAATTACACACACGGGGCAATGCATTATGCAGGCCACATTTCTACCAACAATAATCTGGGAATACAATAGCCTGTATCACTTCCCACCATCCTGGCTGTGGGTCAAGGAATACAAGTCATTTTCCACAATAATGGCTGGAGGAAGAAGAGATCTGCTCTATTTATGCAAATACAGTCAGGTGGTTGATGCTTTACAAATGGCAAAGGCATCTTCTTTTGCTCTTCATTCATTACTGATAATAGTATCTATTTACAAGCTCTGCTTTACTGAAAATGGGCAAGTAGTAAAAGATTTAGGAAAATCGTCTCTGCTGTCAGGGATTAGAAGGACTGTGGCCTTATCATGACTGGTGGTAGTACTTTACTTGAAGGGGCTCAAATAACTTTGCTACCATTCTCGAACAAAAACATTTCCTGCGTGAATCATGATTGTTGATGGCCGTGTAGCATTCAAATTTTTTAGAGGACATCGCCTTCTTTTGTTTAACTTACTGATGATATTAGGAGCGGGTTGGTGGGGGGAGGGGCGCCACTCCGGCTTGGATCATTTGCTCACTGTGAAAAAGCATTTTTCTCATGTGTCTGTGCTGGCTTATTACATTTCGTTTAGGTCCGTTCCACTCGCGGCAGATTTCGTGCCACTGCCGTTCCTTCTTCCGTTCGGCTTTCATGCAGATGGCCCTTCTTGGCTCATAATTAACTTTTTTTTTGGAACACGGTGCCGTCCGGCTCTTTACCTTTGCCGCAGTTATACGGAAACCGTGGCCCGTTCTCACCACTGAACACAAAAGCACACACAGCTGGCTGACTTGTGAAAAGAGGGATTTTTGCAAAGAAGAAAAGAAGAACTGGTCTCAGCTTTTAAGATGTAGGCCATCCCTGTACATGGTAACTAAAAAATCAGATATCTTACATTTTCTGATAAAAAGAGAATAGCGGCAGTAGTAGGAGTAAAGTGATGCAGATACTGTTTAAGATAAGTCAAAGAGATTTCATACTCCAGGCTATGGCTGCAAACTTCAATGTATGTTGCTTGAACTATTGGAAATACTGCCATTAGCATAACAGCTATTGCAATTATTATTTCTGAATGTTTCAAACCATGCCTGGTGTCTGCACATATCAGAAACCAGAGAATGTGCTAATCGCAAGGCATTCTTCAGTACTGCTATGTGCTTTACAGTGTCCTCCATAATGTTTGGGACAAAGACACATTTTCCTTTGACGTACCCAATTTTAAATCAAACAATTCAGATGAGATTAAAGTGCACATTCCAGACTTTAACAAATGTATGTATTTGCATACAATTCAGGTTCAGCATGTAGAAATTACAACACTTTTTATACATAGAGCCCCTATTTCAGGGCACCATAATGTTTGGGACATAGCCATGGTGTGCATATCAAAACAGTCATATTTAGTACTTTGTTGCATATCCCATGCGCTCAACAACTGCTTGAAGTCTGTGATTCATAGACATCACCGGGTGCTGAGCATCTTCTCTGGTGATGCTCTGCCAGATCTGTAATGCAGCCACCTTTAGCTGCTGCTTGCCAGTGCCTGTGGCAGCCATACACGCCACAGCCATAACACCCTCTCCAACATGGGTAACCAATGAGCTGCTATGCTTTGAATCTTGAACAGTTCCTTTTTGTCTCCACACTTTCCGCTAGCCATCACTTTGCTACACTTTAATTCTTCAACTTTATTTGTATAGCACATTTAAAACAACTATTGACCAAAGTGCTTCACAGGTTCAGCCAGCAATAAAACAAGGAACAAGAGACAATTGAATACACTAAAATTAGATAAAAAATAAAATAAAATAAGGCACAGTAATGCTGCCCTGAGATGTCTGGGTGCAACTCAAACCAAAAGCCAAAGAAAATAGCCTAGAAAGGCCCAATCCCCTGTATTTTTGAGCTTTGTCCTGGGAACATCCAGAATCATCTGATTAGAAGACCTTCGCACCCTAATTGGGGTGTGGATACTTAAAAGAAGGGGTGAGCCCATTTCAAGCCTTAAAAACAAGCAATAAAATCTTAAAATCAATTTAAAAAAATACAGGAAGCCAGTGGAGAGAGAACAAAACTAGGGTAACGTGCTTGTGTTTTTTGTCCCCGTAAGACCCAGAGCAGCTGCATTTTGGGCTAACTGTAGTCTCCGAATACCAGAGTGCTCCAGGCCTGCAATAAGGGAGTTACAGTAGTCGAGCCGAGAAGAAATAAAAGCATGGATCACTCTTTTAAAATCCCTACGAGGGACATAAGGCTTGACTTTGGCCAACTGTCTGAGTTGATAGAAACTTGTTTTGACAACAGAACTAATCTGTCTGTCAAATTTAAAACCACTGTCAAGAATAAAGCCCAAATTCTCTGTAAGAATCTTAGTCTCATCTGCTTACATAACCTTTGTCCAGAATTCTGCAGGCTCTTTTAAGTATTATTTCACAAATTATACTCTGACCGTCCTGTTTTTGCGGCTGAGTAGTGATTTACATCTTGCAGTGTTGCCTCTGTTCTGTTCATGAAGTTTTCTATAGGGAGTAATCTCTGACAGACACACCTGCCTCCTGAAGACTGTTTCTGATCTGCTGGACGGGCGTTCGGGGATTTTTCTTTACCATAGTGAAGATTCTTCTGCCATCAGCAGTGGAGTTCCTCCAAGGGCCTATCAGTCCCACTGTGATCACTGAGCTCACCAGTGCATTCTTTCTTCTTAATGATATTCCAGACAGTTGATATTGGTAATCCTAAGGTTTGACAGATGTCTATAATATTCTTTTTCTTGTTTTTTAGCTTCATAATAGCTTCTTTGACTTTCATTGACATAGCTCTTCTTCTCATGTTTAACAATGGCAACTACAGACTCCAAATGGTAGAAGCAAGCCTTGGTATCTTACCCCTGCATTAATGAAGCAATGAAGCACACCTGAGTAATCACAACCAACTGTCAAGCCAAATGTCCCAAACATTATGGTGCCATGATGTGAAAGGACTATATATAAAAAATGTTATAAATTGTTAAAAATGTAAAATTGAAATGTATACAAATGTATACAATCTATATGCAATATAGAATGTGCACTTCAATCATTCCTGTATTGTTTGGTTTGTAGTGGAGCAGAGGGGTCAATCAAGGAAAAATGTGTCTTTGTCCCAAACATTATGGAGGGCACTGTAGATGTGATCTCATCTCGCAACGGCTTTGTAGTGAGCCTCTAGACAGTGATATCTCTGAGAGATTGAAAGCCGACAGGAAGTTACGTATAAAGAGCGTGAATCAGAGTAGAGGCTGGGTGGATAGGGAGAGGAACACAAAGATGTCATTAAGAACGTCCCACGCCGCAAACAATGGGGCCTCAGATGGACGCCGCTGAGCTTCACGCCACACTGCATGCGGGATCCCCTCAGTCTCATCCCACAGTAATCCCAGGCTCTGGCTGCCGCACACTGCCTTCCCCACATTCAGTGCCCTAGTGCCACACAACTACCTACTAACTTCAGCCTGGAGAACAGCATCTGTGCCGGTCAACACTACACAATCTGCTGGGATCTGCAACTGTGATCCATGCATAATTACAGTTAGACTACTAACGGATGATTCATGTTGTACACAAGACCTATAGTTGAGCGATGGAAGAAAAAACAGCATTCGCCATTAGCTAGTAACATATCGAGTGTAATTTAATATTTTCCTGTTTTTTTTTCTGTCACCTGCTAATTTACTGCATGAAATGTTGCACAACCCCATACTCACATGCACATACGCCAAGGGGAGGTTCACGCCTTCTATCACCATGAGAGTGAGCCGAAGGCATCAATGGAGGACGGGAGGGAAGCCCTTCGTGTCTGAATACAGCCGGCATCCCAGCAGGCTGTGCCTGTGTAGAGCTCTCTCTCAACTGAATGCACGAGTATTTCTTTAGGAATGGGGCACACTCAATGACTTCCACATACTTAGTGCTGTATTTCACCCTCAAATATTGAGGGACACAAATCACAATAAGCCACAACAGATAATTACCTAATAATCTGGCTGCCTAAACTAGATTAATGAGTTTAAATGTGAGTAATAAGACACAAGGCCAGGTATGGAGTTTGATGCCACTGAGCTAATGTGGCAGCGTGGGAAAAGATTTTTTCCTGATAAATGGATGTCTGCTCTGATTTATTATGGCGTCTCGCTAATTTATTTGTGAATAAGCTGTGGTGAATCTGTTTTATCTGAAAATATTGAACTATATGCCGGCGGTAAATCAAAGGCAGGCAGTGTAGCAGTGTGTGAGGGAGACTGTGGCCAGGATTTATTGCGGCCCCCACCTCAGATCCCCATCATTTCCATACAGACAAACTGGAATGACTTATTCTATCATTTCATATTTTGACAAAATAAAAAGACAAAAAGGAAAGTATGAAAGGTTAAGCTTAATAAGCAACTCAAACGGTTATAAACAACAGGATTTAGAATCAGAAGGATCAGTTGAGAAGATATATGAAATCTATGGGAAGTAGCCCAATACACAGATACAATATCAGGGCTTCCTATATGGATTCCTATATAGGAGTATAATGATGCATGGAATGGTCCATTGCATATATTTGTGGGAGCAGGGACAGGGGGCAAAAGTGTTTCTGTAATGTAGCTGCCTTGTATCTACAATAAGAAGGTAAAGATAGTAACCTAAATGTCATTTTCAGGATTTCTACTATAGCTCTAATACAAGACAAATGCAAACACAGAAATCTTTTCCAAAAGTCAATCATCCCCATCCTATGAAAATACAGCCTTCCTTGTTCTTAACACAATGCATTCAGAGAGCAGAGCTGTCTTACTGTATGTCTTGTTTTATTAGGACTGATCTCGTCATTGCAGTGGGATGGATGATCACGGAACTGATAGAGAAGAGAAGACTCTCACTCAGCTTGCACTTCAGCAGGACAAGAGTCTTTGCTGAGTGATTACATGGGCCGGAACTGATGGAGACGCGGCCAACACACAGCACTCAAAACAAGGCCCTTTTAAAACAGAAATCAGAGGAAATCTTTTTCAAAGCATGGGGAGAAACATAGTCCTCTGTGGATCTACCCAAATGTTCACTGCTTCATATTGATACTCCTGGTACATCATTAAAAGCAGCCCTGAACATTTTTTTTTAGAAATGTGGCTTTTACCCATTCATGTATTTTCAAAAGAAATGTTCTCGAGCTTAAAAGCGAAACCGGGTGTTTGATTCCATTCTGGCGGGACCGAAAGGTCATCCACCAAAGAGCTCAGTGCCACCATGTGCACATGCTGTGATTTCTGCAGAACTGCACTTGTCATTCATGTAAGTTCTGCTCAGGTCAAAAGCTCAGGTAATGTTTATATATCCAGAGGAGCATTATTTCTGAAGCCCTGGAAGCACGTAGAAGGACCAGAAAAAGATGCTATTCATTTTTCAGCCGGTCGACTTACCCCAACCTCCACGTGGTCAGACCCCTTATCATCTTGCTTGTGCAAAACCTCAAAGTAATAGCGCCTGGAATACATCAGGCTACAGAGAAAAGGGGAGAGAAAGACAGATTTTAATCAAGATTGGAAAGGGATTACAGAGAGTTTTTATTTTTTTCCAGCATAACGCACTGAATCTTCTATTAATGGCAAAGGATGCATAACTATTGATTGGAAGGTTTGATGGAATTCAGGTGTAGAATAAGGAAACCGATGTATTTAACCTGTTTAATGAAGCTACTCAAAGCCTAAACTTCACAGAAAGAACCTGTTACTTTTATCAACAGCCATATGTCTACAGAGAGACATTACGTATTCAAATAGCCCCCTGTTAAACCCGCACCTGCTTCCTTAGCAGAGCCAGCAATAAGCAGTACTGCTAATCAAAGGCCCCTCTGGATGCCTGCAGGCTGGTCTTTGTAACATACACCATTGATTTAACATGTCTACATAAGCCACACAGATCATTAGTTTCCTTCAGATGGTGGAATATAGTCCATGAAACGTTAGTGTGATTGAGAATGGTGCCTGTCAGCACCAATCTGGAAGGCAGGTTAGAAACCTCACCACCTGTTTGCAGTTTAATGAAATTAGCACCGCGAGTCAAGGATCAGGCTCCGTCTTACACGGCAGACTATGCCTGGCTGCTCCACCTTATTCAACTCCTTTAAGGGAGACACCCGCCGTTGAGTTTCCTAATAGCATTTCACGAGCATGAAATGCAGTATTTACAAGCCCTATGTCATCATGAGACCCACAGTTGCACAATGTGATTGTGTGTATCTTTTTTTAACAATAAACAATAAATGAGGGTTAGCCATCCGAGTTCAGACCTGGTTACAGTTCAATATAACTGCATTTTTAAAGGAAGTTTAATTTTTGTTGGAAGCTCAGTTTGGCCCCATTTAGGTTTCCGCTCACCACCTGAGGAAATCTGTACTCTAAGTAACTTGCTGTGCCGGTTGTGCTTGAATGTGAATTTACACACAGTAACACATAGTTTGCATCAGAGAATTCCCCATGCAGAACACAAACACTCATAAACATGCAAAAACAGCTACTATGAGCTACCGTGTAAGTGAATCCCTGCAGGCTAATCTGAGCACTGTAATGTTTTATCAACTGGTATGATTTGGCCTTCAATACCAGATAATGTTGCAGAACTTGATTACTGATTACAGTGGATTTTACAGTAACGTACAGAACAGGAAACAGATTTGGTTTTTAACAGTACACAAAAGTGGGTGAGAGTTAGGTAGGAGTGGGAATGATGTAAATACCAAGCAATAGAACATACTATTTCTGCCAAAGTCAAACACTTCAAATGTGAAATACATAATCATTATTATGGCCTTTTTTTACTGGAGGGGACACAGATGTCATACGCAACAATCCTCTGTCTAAGCAAGGTGAAGTATGATTTCAAATCCATTAGCTCTGATTAATGGAGACACACTCTGAAAAATAACCTTTGTTGTGGAGAGACAGACAGATCTTGCATTGGGAGGATTCTCCTGACATAGTGGCAACAAAGAAAAAGGTACATGTTGTGATTTTGTGAAGCTGTCAATCGAGACACTTTCCTTCGGGAATTGTAAAAAAGGAATGCTGTAGTTCTGTCACCTCATGCCTAGAGGCTTAGATTGCAACCTGCCCTGTATGCTCTCCCAAAAATTCCTCCACAGGAAACTCAATCTTCCCAAACTCATACACCTAGGTGAAGTGGTATGTATAAAATGCCCATACTGTGTGTGTGTGTGTGTGTGTGTGTGTGTGTGTATGAGTTACGGGGTTACGTATATATTATGCTGTGGGGAAACTGAGTAATTAAAGAACTAAAAACGGCAAAAGGTTTGCATTTTTTTTTTGGTTACTAAGGGTCAAGATTAGGGCTGCATAGGGGTTAAGGTTGTCATTTCTGGGATTGTGGATTTTCTCAAATGGGATGGTCCCCACAAATACTGTATGTGAATATACTGTAAATGTGTGTCTGTGTATATCCCTGTCTTGTAACCCATGCTGCCTGGGATAGGTTTCAACCCCCCTGTGACCTGTGAGTCATCACAGTATAAGCAATTGGAAAATAGATGGATGGAACTGGTAGGAAATGAGGGAATGTGAGAACACACTGAGTATTTCATAACAGGTTGCCTCATCTGTCAGTTTTGTGACCTTCACCCCCCACCCCCTGTCCCCCAGCCCATCTCCACAGGTGGAATGTGAGTAAATGAACAAACCATAAGGCAAGATAATAAGCAGTTCATGTTAATAGTGCTGTGCGCTGCCCTGGGCAATGTCAGGTGCCTTCCTTCTCTCTCCTTGTTTCTCTCTCTCACACACACACACACCCACAGACACATACACACACAGACGTTTGTATTTGTATCTTTGTGGGGACTCTCCATTCCTTTCTATAGACAAAACTCTAATCCCAACATCACTACTTTAACCATTACCCAGCCCTAACCTTAACTATAAATGACCAAACAAAATGCAAGGCTTTTGGTAATTTTAGATTTTTGATTGCAGTTACAGATTTTTATAAAATCGAGTTTCCTCTTGTGGGGGCAGAAAAGACATCAAAATAACAGGTTTTTATCACATAAGTGATAAGAGAAGTACAGAGGTAACTTTTAGAAATGATGTTCTCAGGTAAAAATATACAGAATTTTGTACATGGCATTTGCTCAAAGATACAGTCTATGATGCAGCCCAGAAGTGAAGAAGAGTGCCTGTAAAGCGGCATGTCTGAGGTGGTGCATTGCCAGCAATCTAACACATGTAAAGGTATATATGAGGTAAATACTATTGTGGTATGATACCGTTTACCCCTACTGTGATGTAATATGATTCGACACAATATGATACAATACATTGCCAGACACGCCTTTGAATCAAGTGAGACAAGCTGAGAGACATGCAGAGAATAGGCCACAGTCGAGAACTAGAGATAATAAAGTGCACTTGAGAAATAGTACAGACGGGGAAAAATGATAAAATTATTGGCCACATCTCTAGATAATAAAGGAATTGGGCATCTCCTATCTACTAATTCAATATTTATGTAACCCTGACCGTGTGCTGCTTCCCACTCAGTAACTCCAATGGCCAGACCAGGCCCAAGACCCTCCCATCCTGGCACTCTGTGTTTATGTATATTGGTGATGTGATGTGGCACGGTAAGGGAGGTGTCAGCCCAGGTGTGGCACAACAGCAGTGACCGTGGTGACAGCCGTACTTCAGGTATTCTGACCTGGGGGGGAATTGCAATAAGATCGGAGAGGTAGCTGATGGTGAATACAGTATAGAGGTGAATATGATATTTTTAACAAGACAAAACCAAACACTTGCTTGTAGGTCTAAATCTTAAAACAAAAAACATTTTTATTTAAACAAAAAAGCACAATTAAAAAACAAACAAACAAACAAATTTTGCACTGCATTAGATTCTTCCTCCCTTTCCTATAAACATAACAAGTAGGTGATTCTTCTCCTTTCACAGACACAGAGAGCTTGCTCTTGTGCACAATGGTTTACAATAGTCACATTGAACTGTTCAATGTAGGCTCCATAAAACAAAAACAACAAATACAACAAAACTGTAACAAGTAATATTTAACCAGTTACTGGTTTAGGTATATTTATTTGCCCGGAAAGAACTCACTGCTAATTAACTTCACCGTAGCGCACACCATGACTTGGTGAGGTATAGATAATTTTGAAAACGGCTAAACGTATTATATTTAATGGAATTTTTTCAGATGAACAAAACTCACTATTCTACATTAATAAATCTGATTTCACCAATGCAAGGATGTTAGAAACAATACATCCCAAGTTCATCCCAAATCGTATCTGGTGCACACTTTTTTGATCTGGTGCCCCAATGTCAATCGGTTATTTTACCACTCCTATTGTAAAGTGTGAGGCTGACCTTTGTGTGTATCACTCTCAGAGCGTGAAGGTGCTCCTGTAAAGCGTAAGGCTGACATTTGTGTGTCTCACTCTCAGAGCATGAGAGTGCACCTGTAAAGTGTGAGGCTGACCTTTGTGTGTCTCACTCTCAGAGCGTGAAGGTGCTCCTGTAAAGCGTGAGGCTGACATTTGTGTGTCTCACTCTCAGAGCATGAGAGTGCACCTGTAAAGCGTGAGGCTGACCTTTGTGTGTCCAAATGTGCCTGTGAAGCATAAGACTCACTTATGTGTGTCTCACATGCAGTGCATGAAAGTCAAGAGCTCAGAAAAATGCACATCTGCCAGTTCCCTCCTCCACTCAAAAGGCTTCTCCCGTTACAACTGGGCCATCAAAATGCATAAAGTTGAAGCCTACAGAGCAGGAGATGTATTTAAATGAGCTAATTACTGCAGACAGGGCCAAGGAGCCGGCAGATAGATCCCTGGCCATCTGAAGGAGGTGCGAGTAGCAAAGCTAAGATCCACATCAGGCTGGACAGGGCCCAGCACTACAATTAAATCCTAAATTAATTAATCAGCTCACGTGGGAGATAAACTGCTATTGTTTCTTTCATACTACCACTCTTCAATGCATTTAACTAAACGCATAATCACCACTGTTCAAGGCCACTGAGACAAAGCTCACAGAGGGAAGGAGATTGTCTAGTGAATTTGTACTTGGTCAGATTAGGTAATAGGTACTCACATTCCGGAAGCGAATTCACATTTCCATTATCTCATCAATATGCAGCGTTATGATATGTATATATAGCATCTTGTACAGCCGCATATCTCAGTTCTCTTCTCACTGGTGAAATTTTACCTTACGGCATAGCATGCTGTTCAGTTTGAAGTACTCCATGTACACAATGGAATAAACGCATACACACCAAAAACATACATGTGTGGAAACACTGTAAGTTTGGGAGAATTTCAAGCAAAGAACCATCAGGCAGACACTGCTCACCATATGGCATAAGGTCAATGGATTTATTAATGTTTTTCTTTTACAAGCTTGGGAATTGGGGTTCCTGCATAACTCATTGTCATTATTGACCTGTTTTCCCAGCCCAACCACAGGGAATCGGTTTAGTTTCTTTCTGCTTGGTTTCATATCCCTGCACGTGCTCCTCACATTATAACCTCATCACTGCACAACGTGTTAAAATGCACTCTTACTGGTGTCAAATTCTATCCACAAGTCATTGCTCCATCCGTCATTCTGGAAATCACACCGATAGTTTCCTTTGTCTCTCAAAATGTCAGACACTGCAGCTTATAGTTGTATTTCCACGTCAAAGTCACATACCACTGCCTGTATGACAATGTGGGACAGTGGCTAAGTGCGAATTTCCATGTTTAGTCGAATCATTATCATTGATAAGACCAGAGATATGGATAATGAAACAACTAATTTTCATACTAAATGACCCTATCAATAGAGCAAAAAGACACGATCAGGATAGCAGATCATGAAGTTATACTTGGAACCTTAATAAAAGGAAATTGTTATCAGCATTATTACTACTAGTAGTACTACTACTACTACTAATGATAATAATAATTAGAAGAGCAAGGAGAACAATAACAATAGTAGTAATAGTATTGCTGCTGTTCAGTAATGCACCATTCACGTTTCAGGCATTCTGTTGAAGATATTGGATAGCCATATCTCGTAAAAGTCGGTTTTGCGATGCAGTGTGGGCCCAACTCGAGCAGTTTGACATGGAGAGGAATATTCCAGTGACGCATTCTCTTCTCCCAAGGGCTTCTTCCAAACACTTGCCATACTTTGTTCTGAGACTTTCTCAGTGTGCATGTAGATGGTGTTTTAATCATTTCATGCCTGCAGTCGGAGCCATTCCAAAAAGCTTCTGACAAATGGGGCGGATTTAGAGGGGCGCCGGATGATTCAGGTGCTGGGGCACAAGCATTGCTGCCCTACCCTCCCCTCTTTGACCACAAGTGCAAGCAGTCAGCAGATGCAAGCAACACCCAAACACACAACACCCTCTGCTCTTTTCAGTGACACACAGTCTAATACTCAGAAATTGGACCTGACTTCTTGGCCTGGGTGAAGAAAAGGACACTTTCACACTGTTCCAACAGTGTCTGCCAGAGAGAAATCATTATAGCAGCAGGGTGGGATCATTATGGCCATTCTAATGATGAGGAGCACATGGCAATCCTGTGTCCTACATTTATGCACATATGTCTATAGAACTGTTTAGTTAAAATACCATTGGAAATAATAGCACAGAACCTGTTAAATGTGTATTTGTGAACACTGTTGCAACATTCAAGGCTCAAGTTAAATATGTAGCTCAAGGGTAAAAAAGCAGATCAACAACTAGAAGCTGAACCTGTAAAATGACGGCCTGGACGAGGCCTGACGCAGCCCTAACTATGTAAATTTAACCCGGGACATATCTCAGCTTGTGGGCTGGAAGCTCAGGCTTCCTGCATCCACGATGGATCAAAAACAACAAACACGAAAGACGTGTGACGTGAAAAATCTTTGACGAGCAGCACTTTGAGCAGAAAGAGCAATATAAAAAATATAAAAAAAGACTTCAATGGCAGCTAAAAGGACTCTCTACAGTACTAACCTCCACTGTGCCACATCAACGCTCACATCGACATCCACGCTCCACAGTTAGAGGGCTGAGCGACTACCAAGTAGGACTTGATATAAATAGTACAAAAGTAAAAAAAACAAAAAAGTCAACTGTGTTTAGATGACCCTGGGGACAGACAGCATTCTTCCCTCTGTAGTCTCTGCAGTTTTGCAGACAGGTACGAAAAGTTGAGGACTTACAGCATCTACTTTGCAACAGTTTGGCATTATAATTCAGGGAGGGAATCATTATTATGGGGTAATAGCTTTTAAAAAATTATCATAAATATACAACAATAATGTAGCTTTCTAAAAACACATATAAAGGCTGTACTTGAATAACCAATCCAGTTGTCACATTCAGTGACATTTTCATTGCTGCTCCGCTTCTTCATAAAGCTTTTAAAGGAGAAACTTTCTGTACCTTTACTTTCTCACAAATCAGAGCTACACACAGAATGTCACCTTGTCATAAAAGTCACTCTTTCAACATCTAGTAAACACTTGTCGCCATAGGCCCTGTTTATTTGTAAGTGCTAAAATTATTCTAGTGCAAACGCATTCTAGTATTTGTGAATTATTCAATGCAACACACCACTCGACTCGATTTTGGTGTTCAGTGCTAATCGACGCCAGATGAAGAGGAGACATGGACAGGAATGTTAAACTGACACTTCACAATGCTGACGTTCTTCAGCTCCTGATGCAGCATACGACCCTTTTCCCAAAAAAGTTGGGATGCTGTGCAAAGTGAAAAGGCAGAATGCGATGATTTACACATCGTCCATAAATCCATATTCAACTGAAAATAGAACAAAGATAGTATATCAAATGTTGAAACTATAATTTTATAAGGAATACATGCTAAATTTAGAATTGGAATTTAGTGAATTTAGTCATTGTCATTGTTGACACAACCACAGCACACAACAATGAAATGTGTCCTCTGCATTTAACTCACGTGACAAATTTCAATTTGATGTCAGTAACACATTTCAAAAAACTTGGGACAGGGGAATGTTTACTACTGTGTTGTATCACCTCTTCTTTTAATATCACTCTGTAAACATTTGAGAACTGAGGTGCTGGAGTTTTGAAATGTTGTCCCATTCTTACCTGATATAG
Source organism: Mormyrus lacerda (assembly GCA_015163995.2). NCBI lineage: Eukaryota > Metazoa > Chordata > Actinopteri > Osteoglossiformes > Mormyridae > Mormyrus > Mormyrus lacerda. Next base: position 25,440,765 of record JAABNX020000008.1, on the reverse strand, counting down.
GATTTCAACTGCTCAACAGTTCTGGGTCTCTTTGCTATATTTTTCATTTCATGATACACCAAATCTTTTCAATAGGTGCAGGTAGGCCAGTCTAGCACCTGGACTCTTCTATGGAGATACCATTGTAATATGAGCAGCATGTGTTTTGGCATTGTCTTGCTGAAATATACAAGGCCTTCCCTGAAAATCATGATGTCTGGTTGGAGGCATATGTTGCTCCAAAACCCATATACTGTATATCATTCAGCATTATTGGTGCCTTCCCAGATATACAAGGTACCCAAGCAATAGGCAATAATGCACCCCCATACCACCACAGATGCTGGCGTTTGAACTGTCTGCTGATAACAAACTGGATGGTCCCTCTCCTCTTTACTCCCACAGGACAGGGTGTCCATGATTTACACAATGAATTTGGAATTTTGATTTGTTAGACCACAAGAGAGCTCTCCATTTTGCCTCAGAATCTTAAATAACCTGGGGCCCAGAGAAGTCGGCAGTGTTTCTGATCATGTTTAGATTTGGTTTATTTTTTGCATCGTGTAGATGCAGCAAGAGTCTGTGTTTACACACAACAGTTTTCGGGAAGTGTTCCTGAGCCCATGCAGTGATTTCCACTGTAGAATTGTTTCTGATTTTAATGCAGTGCCACCTGAGGACCCAAAGATAATGGCTATCCAATATTGGTTTTTGGCCTTGCCAAGTTAGCGACTCTCTTGCAGAGATTTCTATGGATTCTCTGAATCTTTTAATGATATTATTTACTGTAGATGATGAAATTCCCAAATTCTTTGTAATATTACACTGAGGAACATTTTTCTTAAATTGTTGCACTATGTGGCCACACAGTCTTTCACAGAACCTGGTGAATCTCTCCCCATCTTTACTGCACAGAGACTTGGCCTCTCTGAGGGCTCATTTTATACCCCAAAAAAATAGTAAGTGGTACCTTGGGCGGAGCCTAATTGGGGCATATCCCTTATTCTGATTGCTCGAGGGGTTATGTCCATATATGGTATCATACATGTCGTTTGGGTTGCCGTTAAACTTTATTAGAATAAAAATACGTTACATGTAATTAATAATGTGTTATTTTTATTACATTTTAAGGAATAATAAAACATATAGCAGAATGAATGTAAGCTAGCGCATACTGTTAGACGCGTGCCAGCACTTTCCATATTTTTAAACACAGAAAGCCCCAAACTTTGTTTAACTTTTTAAAAGACAGTACAAGTACAAACATGACCGAACAAAACACTGTCAGAAGACCAAATGCTGAGTTTAAACAAACACAAGTCCCGAGCAACCAATTAACATACAGCACGTTGTTTTACAACAGCGGTTCTCAACCTTTCACAGGGGTCGTCTAAGACCATCGGAAAACACATCGGAAAACACGATATTCTGATCGGTATCAGCGCCGCTCCAGACCTATTTGGCCATGCGTGACCGATCCACGTCCTATACTTACTTATTTAGTTTATTTAAAAAGACAGATTTAACACAAAATAGGAGCTATTTGTACAATCAATCGCAGCACAGGTCTTTCCGATTTTACATGTGCTTTTTTGCGGCATTCAAATCAAACGCTAATGCTGCCCCTTTTTTGCTACTCAGTGGGCGTGAGTACAGTGACTTCTGCCTGCTGTGACGTCATGCGCATACCCTTCGTAGTACGAGGAGCGTAATGGTGCGTTTGATTATTTCTTTCCAACTCGAAACTCGGATGAAAACGTCACGAAACGTCACAAAACATGCCTCTTTTATGGCGTTTATGGCGTTGATGTTGGATTTTGTTGTCCAAGTTGCCCCTGTGACGTAATTTCAACATGGCGTCTTACACACTCAACAGTAATTCTATTTTATAAATCTTTAAAAATGTTTATTTTGTTAAATGTATTAATAATTATAAATGTAATTGCACGTGTTTGATTTAGAGAATACCATATCATGACCGTAAACAGTATCCTAGAATGCAATATCAAATTTTTACCAGACTTTGGTTTGTTTGTAGTTCGTTTGCCTGTCGAAAAAAGAATATCACTGTTAATGTACTAAAATATTTTATAAAGCTTTCAATGTGGTCTGACTAGTTTGTGTTTCTTGTTTGTCTCTCGGAAAAAATAATCTCACTCCAAATCTGCTTAAATATAAAGCAACAACCCACAGCAGCGTGTTCATGGAAGCAGCCATGTTTGTTCCGAGATGTGGTAGCTCAAACGGGAGATTGTTGGACATGATATCACTCAACTTGGAATTTCCGAGCTCCGAGAGAAAAACGAACACACCATAAGATAAGACGTGATGAAACCAGTAGCACAGCTATTTGCAATCTTTGTAACATAAAGTTTTGAGAGGTGGGAATAGCGTCTAATGGACAATCCCACTTAACAAAGCGCATGCAACTGCGAGACAAAAAAAAAGCAATGGATGATTTGGGAGTCGCTGACTTGGACTGTTATGTGAACTCGCTGCAGCTTGTGCTACAAGAGGGGCTGCCATCGCAACTAAGAGTAAAGGGCTTCACAGACCAAACATGACATGCATTGTGCACGCCGCGAGGTTTGTGCATCCAGTCAAAACAACAGTGGTGTACGCTCAATACGCTGCGCTCGCTGCGGGGCTTCAGCGGGAAAAGTGGGTGTGGTTTTCAAAACACACCTGGCCTGCCTATACAATACAGGTGTATGTGACAGGGTACCGCCATAATGTACTTATGCGGACCAATCACACATGTGTAGAAAGCAGCAGTATTGGAGGTAAAACGATATTTCTGATCTGGTGAGAAAGAAGGTATCTCACCTTCAGCAGCACATACGATTGAGACCAGTTTGGTTGAAATCTGAAACATATGGGGGGGCGACTTCACACAGGTAGCAATCTCAACCTTCGCACTGACGTTGGCTTTTTACACATACTGTCGCAAAATGTAGCAATGTAGTTTACTGTTATATTAAGACTGTTACCCATGCTACAACATGCTTCAAGACAAAATTTCATTTATTTAAACTTGAATGAAAGTTGCTGTGTCAAATAGGGCTCAGGTAGTACTACAATTGGTACTAGGTTTGGGGTCACAGATTCCCACGGCCTAGGAACTATTGAAAAAAAAGGCTAATTTTAATTTTAGAGAAAAAAAAATCATATAAATTCAACAAAGGGTGAAGCAGATCGAGCGCATGCAGCTTGGGTTGTCTTGTTGTGCATGCGCGCGTAAATCGGGTAGGCACCGCAGATTGGGTAGCAACAGGGGACTTTAGAGTTCAACTTTAGGTTGGACATCGCGATGTGTGTCTAAACCCCAAAGCACCCTAATTTAGTCATTCACTAACTTATCGCGAAAAAACAGACAGATTAGACTTGTAAATTTTAAAGAAAAGACATTAACGGTTTTTGGTAATGTTTAAAGGTAGACAAACTTCCGATGTATCGGGCATGCGCACAAGAGCGCACCCAAGGGAGGGCCTTTAGAGTTTGCTCAAAAACACCTGACATATATAGTGTGTGTTTTTTCTTAAAATGTATAAGGATCGTTTTGTTATAGCGAAATTTTAAATTAGTATGAATGTGATAAAAATTATTTAGGCAACAAGAATTGAGGAAGAACCTAGCGGCAAGAAATAGCGGCGAGAAATGACCGACCAGGCAGGCAGAAGTGCTGTGTTTTCTTATGTCACAAGTCATGGAAGGGTGGGGGGTGTAGGAACTGTGGAATCAGGCAAGGGTGTAAGAACTTAGCATGTATTTTTGTTATTTTAAAGAAGTTGTACATGATTATTTAGCTACATTTAATAGGAACTAATAAGCTGCATTTAGCATCATGCAGCAAATTCACATTATGACGAGCCCCTACAAAACAGGCCCCACCCGAGGTAGCACTTACTATTTTTTTACTCAATCATCTTACTGACCAATTAAACTAATTAGTTGTAACATATTCAACCAGGTATTTTGTTTTAGCATTACACAACTTTCCAGTCTTTGGTTGCCACTCTCCCAACTTTCTTGAAACATGTCACTGGCATCAAATTCAAACTGAGCATATATATCTCATAAAACAATACACTTTCTCTGTTTCAACATTGGATTTGCCTTTGTTCAATTTTCAATCAAATATGGGTTTATATGATTCACAAATCATTGCATTCTGCTTGATATTTACTGAAGAAAACAGGTTAAGTAGATACACAAGTTAAGGACATCTCTAAAAATGCAGCCATGAGGTGACACATCTTATTCACGAACCACTACAGAATACTTTGAAGACCTCACATACCCAATTGACTATTTCCTCTCACGTCTTTCTAAAATAAATAGGAATGTTTTTCTTTTTTAAGTGAAGACCTGAGGGAACTGCAGTAGTTGAATCTGCAATGTAAATATTTCATGAGGATAGACATGATCATCACGATTGCAGAGGAGAGAGCTTGTGTTTCCGTGATCCTCAGTGTTTCTCTCTCAGACATGAGTGGACACTCAGCTCCCTGGTGCTCCTGCTTCGCTGCTTGTCAGGGCAATGATGAGACCTCTGCATTGTTCTAACAAGCAGACAATTTTGCCACAGATAATGATCTCTCTCAAACTACAAAACTGTGGGGAATCGACAGATTTAAATAAATTTATTGGGCGTAGGAACTAAGCCTCTGTTGGTGCGTGTGAAAATACTTACAGTAAGTGTATATAGTCTTATGAGTAATATATTAAGCTGGGTTTGCCACTATATTTAATCATTGATGTGTTGAACATGAACACTGGTCATTAAAATGATTTTGGTTAATTATGCTAAAAAAGGAAAAATAATAATTTGAGGTGAGATGCCAAGGGCTCTTGCCACAGATACTTACTGGACAGACTTGGACGACTGGGATCTAAACTTGCTGAATTCCCCTGGGGCTGTCCACTCAGATCCCAGCTGCAGGAGAAGAGAAACTGTCATACACAGAAGAGCAAGCTACAATCAGATCTATTTTATCACTCAATGGGTCTTTTTTAGATCACTACACAAAAGGAATATATCAACAAATCAACAACCAGCTTCCCAAATTATTCAAAATGCTTAGATGGGACAGTACAGAAGCGATAACGTCAGCTCAATTAATCAGGGACATGGTGGATTTTGATCAAGGCAAAAATACAGCATAACCTTAATATAAGCCTGAAGTTCACAGACATTACACATGAGGCCCGACAATCTAGGCTGCAGTAAATGTGAACTAGAACCTATGAGAAACAGAGAAGCCCATTTAATTTCACTGAAAGATATTAAAGGCTAGCACAGTACAGAGAGCTGCTTAGACATAACAATTACTCAAAGAAAGACAGAAAAACTAAACTGATGCACAATGAACTGCATAAAATCACAAATCAGTCCAGGTGGCACATGCTGACAAGCAAAGGCAGAGCTAAATTACGTTGTTACACATTTATTAGCAGGCAAAAAAAGACTTCAGAATTATCTCCTATCCTGACCCAGCACAAGGCATTCACATTTGATATATTATTATTAAATCACAGACTCTAACTTGCAATTGAATTTTTAGAAATAGCAAAAGTAGGAAAAATCCTTTTTTCCAAAAATAAGCTGAGCTGCCCCCAAACTAAACATTGAACACGCCAGTGGTTTTCAAACTGTGGGCCACAAGATGATTTTCTGAATATTCAAAAGGTTTTTATATACATTTTATTTGTCTCCAGCCCCCCTGCTCATTTTATTAGTAGCAGTCTGGAAGCAGTGAAAATGTACTGTGGGGAATTTTCTTGTGGGGAAATCTAATGGGCTTTGGGCTTTTAATAAATGTTATGGGAGAGGTAGGGATTGTATGTAGAGTAGGTTTGGGTGGTATTCTGGAAATATTTTCAGTATGCTGTGAAATATTTGTAGTTTTGATGACTGAAATTAATCGTGGAGGGATTGAAGCCCTAGTCCTACTCAGTACATGTAAGAGCAGGAGCAGGTCTGGTGAAAGGTAAGACAGTACGAATAAAAAATCTTATTATAGGGGGCTAGACATAAAGGTTGAGGGGTGTGTCAGGAGTAGTGATTCGATAAAGGAGGGGGAATGACCGTCCAGGGGGCTGTCCAGGAAATATATCTTGTTCGTTTTTTATAACCTTTGCATTTGTTTGCATACTCATCGTAAATCCCGCATTATAATAAATGTATATATTAATTTTATGTATATTATATATAGAATTATATATTATATAATTCTAATATAACAACTATTCATTTGTTTTCTAGTACCTTTCAGAAGTTTGGAATCTGATACACTATACAGGTTTTATGTACACCACACTGAGACTGTGGGGCAGTTTTTTGCCAACTAATTGGAACTTGTGTGTGTGTGTGTGTATAGTCAAAAAACAATCTAGGTAGCAGTAGCATTTGATTTCAGAAGAAAATCACAATGAGGTTTGTATGTGTCTCTATGTCTGTGTGTGTTTGACATTACCTGTAGTCTGTTACAGTTCACACTGTTATGTTCCTGAAAATGCTGGGCATAGTATGACTAAGAAAGAAATAGAATATAAATATAAAAAATATAAATAATATAAATGACATTTTAAGACACAAACATTACGACAGACAAAGAAATACAAATTGGTATGCAAGTGGAATACATGAATAGGTGTAGTTTCAGAGTTATGCATCACAAGTAGGATTCAAAGCATTCAGGTAAATATACATTTATTGGCTTTCACATTTCCAGGTGATCCATCAAGTATTTCTATAAATTGTGGAGCTTGGGGAGTGTGGAAGGAGTACGAAGGGTTAGATGGGGAGGGGACATGATGGGGAGTACATGTTTCAACAGCATCTTTTCTAGTTGTTGTTGCACCATTGCTCTGTATTTATTGTTTATCGTATTTTTTATGTAGAAGTTACTATAAGAACATAAGAACTATACAAACGAGAGGAGGCCATTCGGCCCATCAAGCTCGCTTGGAGAGAACTAATAGCTCAGAGTTGTTAAAATCTTATCTAGCTCTGACTTAAAGGAACCCAAGGATTCAGGTTGCACTACGTTATCAGGAAGACTATTCCATACTCTGACTACTACTATTATCTATATGCATGAACTGGATGGCAAAATTACAAAATAACACACAAATCGACAATGTAAACCCTTGAAAAAGCACATACATATTTAAAAAAACAACTGTCTTTTTTAAGTTTGAGTAAAGGAAATTTCTAAGAGGAACTGAGTTGAGGGCTTTGGTGATGGGCAGGTGCTTGTCTATGGCTACTAGTGCGAGATAGAGAGAACGTGAGAGAGGTATTCTTTCATGGCAAAGTGCCATTATAGCTCAGCTTCTTAACCAAGCAAGGGTCCTTTAATTAGCTGCCCTGCAACCACACTACACAGTACGAAAACAAAAGGCAGAAGCTGCAGCATGGTGCCTCTTAATTGCTTGTGCTTATTTTTGCCATATAATCGTGTGGAGCGTAGTGTCAATAAACTGCTTGCTGCTCCTCGCAGCTTGTCAAACAGGCATCTGCCATGAGGATGCCGCTGTCTGCGTAGGCCGACTCAGAAAGGCCCGAAGGCATTCAGCTCTCTCCCACAGAATGTCCTGCTGATGCCGCATGCCATCTCTGGCATCACTAAGCCCACGCTTACACTTGGCTCTGATGAGGCATTCAGACCTGGCTTGGAAGGATCCACACAGAGGTCCAAAGTCAAATTGTTTACATGTGAGTGGGCATTTTGTCTGAAAGGACATTTGTTTGCCTTAAACTTTAAGCAGGCTGACCTGACCACACTAGAAATAATAATAATAATAATAATAATAATAATAATAATAATAAT
>JAABNX020000008.1:25398819-25420329 GCA_015163995.2 Mormyrus lacerda | reverse complement strand
ATCCATCCATCCATCCATCCATCCATTTCCTGTACCCACTTGTCCTATTCAGGGTTTCAGGGGGTCCGGAGTCTATCCTGGAAGCTACTGGTGAATGGCAGGGGTTATTTTTTTACTATTCGTCTAAATATTTTAAATCTACAGCAAAAAAAATCTACTCTTAGGAAATCTAAGGGTTGTGAAGAGAAGGTGGCTATATGAAGTATTTCAGTCAAAAGCTTATTCCGAGTACTCAGAGTCTACAAACTGCGTGGCTACAGTTTATTAATTAGGAAGTGCACATTCACACTTCAGAATGAGTGTGTCAAAACACTCGTACAGCAGCTCTATTTAACCAGCAATACAGCTTGAGGAATTAAACTGCATAAAAAACCAAGGAAAACACCAGAAAGATGCTATGTGATAATTTAAGTGAATGTTGTATTTACTTCACTCAAAAACTACTTAAAGTTTATGTTTTATGCTGTGCATATTCAATATATTGGAATTACATCATAAGCATTTTGGGGGCAGTGACCTTGGAACACATCACACACCAGATGGAGAAACAGCCCACGCATCTATTCATATCCATAATCGCTTATTCTGTGCATGGCCACAAGGAGCAGGGAGCCTGTCCTGGGAAGAACAGGGCCAAAGGCAGGGAATACCCGGGATTATGTGTGAATTCATCGCAGGGCACACTCTTGCACACAAGGGCACACCAGCTAGAGAAAATAAAAGAGACACCAATTCACTGATACTTCTTTTTTATATTGTGGGAGAAAAGACACACAAACACAAAACCAGGGGCAGGAATCAAAGCCAGAACAGGGTAATGGGCAGTCACAGTGTTGCCTGTTGACAGTATATGGGGTCATGCAGAAACAACCCGCCCACCCGTCAGGTGACGTTATTTAAGCAGAGCTCCATATCAGAGATTATGTCACAAGGTAAAGCATACAGAGAAACCTGGGCAAGTATAAAAGTGCTTGCTATCCATTACCAAGTCACAAGGGAATGCAGAATTGTTTCAACATTCACTAACCACTTAGGACAAGGGAGGTGGCACAGTAGGGATTGCTTGTTCCTGCGCACCTCCAGGGTTGGGGGTTCAAATCCTTAAGTTTCTCAATGTCTGCTTTGGGATTTCTTCCCATAGTCCTTAAGTTAATTGGTGTTTCTAAATGGTACACAATTGTGTGAGTGTATGAAGGACTGGCATGGCTATAGGGTTATGCGGCAAATTCTGAAAGGGTCATGAGGCAGTGCTGGAAATGTAAGCATTTTAAAATCACCAAGCTCCTATGCTGATCCTTGATCCAATTTTCCAGCCCCAAACATAGAATTAACCTATATAAACAGGTTTTGAGTCTGCAACTGCTTCGTGCAAACCTTGTGAACACTCAACCAATCCAAGAAGCAAAACCACAGACACTTAATTTAAAATTCACTGGCATATCCAATCAGATTTGTGCAATAGGCATTGACTGGCATAAATTGCAGAGTGCACTGCAGGCTTGATCACAGTGATAATTTAGATCTATACTTGATATAGGATAGCAACTGAGCTGGTATGATAAAAATTGGGTCATGGTGCAAAAAGGTGGAGAAACACCGTTCTAGGCAACCCTGATGGAGATAAAACAATGAGGATGGACAATGAGGAAGAATTGGTGCTTGTAAATCTAATGTTAGTGATGTCAGCTGACAGATAAGGGCCGATTCATTCTGATGGAGACTACGGAGCATGCAGCAAGAGTATCTGCCACCAGGGAACATGCAAATTCGCTAGATAATGCACATCGATTTGCATCATTGTTTTTTAGAAAAGATATAAATTGATTCTGAAAAGCTGGACCAGAACAAAAAAGAAAGTAAATGGAGGGCTTAATTTACCATATATTTTTATCCTTTGTTGTGTGCTATTTAATTATTTATTGTTTGCTTGTTTATTTGTCTTTCTTGCAGACCAAAGACCAAAATTAAATCATATACCAAAATCAAGCTCTTCGGGGTTTCACAGGTCTGGCTGGGAGTCCATTTTCAAACTTAGCTGGCAAATGCTACTGGCACTTGTCTCATCTCTACAATCAGGTGACCTGAGGCCATTGCAAAGATTATGAAAAAGGTGGGCTGTTCTTCAGCAGAGCCGCTGCAGGGCAGGTCACACGTTATGAATACACTGCAATGCATCACGGTTTGTTGGCCAGCTTCATTGCTCACACACATATAGTTTGTTATAGCGTAAAAGTACAGCTGTACTGTACAATGTTGGCCTGACAACCGATAATATTCAAGTATAACAATATGCTGCGGAAACTCTTAATAAATCTCAATACTGCTTTTTCTATATACACCTTTGATAGGAAATAATGTACAAGATTTACCAATATTACAGCGTACTGCATAGTTTTAATCACGTGTCAAAACTAAAGCACAAATTTGCAGCGAAGACTTCTGCAAGTGGATAAAAAATCCAATACAAGACAGATTATTTGACATATCAAAGTATATGAAATAACACAAATCTTTTATGGCTGACAGTAATATTTAACCAAATTAGACTTGGCATGTAATAAACCTTTTTAATAATACTACTACCTAATCTGAAAGATGTTGCAAATAAAGTATTTATAAGTTAATTCAAGTAAAATTCAAATAATTTCAGATCATGGTGCTCTTCAGTCATTATGAAAACATGATATTTAGCATCTGTAAGATGCACAGAAAGGAGAGACACTATATGGTTTTAAATATCATGAGCATGTCAGTGATCTGCTGAGAATCAAGCCACTATCACGGCAGACCTGTGACCCACACTGGATCATGTCGAAACCAATAGTTATTAACCTTAATTCATAAGCCAAGTCTGAAACAGTACTGCAGGTAATTAGTCTGAGAGTAGCAGATTTCATCACACTGGGGTTACTGTGAGGCAGCTATGACTGAGGAAAGTGTTCTTCACCTAGAATTGGAGCCTTGGTCCACATAGATGAGCTGCTTCCACTGCAAAGTCTGTCCCTCAGTCAGTTGTGCCCTGAAGCAGAGATCCAAGGCTAGTGAAGTCACTCACTCCCAATAGGTACATCTTAGTTTGCAAGCAGCAATGATCCCTCAGATATTTGAGGTGAAAGACAGCACATGTGATCTACAAAGGAGGATATAAATGACACAGAAGAAACAGCTTCAATGGTTTATTATATTTAAGATAAGTACTTGTTTTTTTTTCTTTGAAGTCACACCAATTAGTTCGAAAATTGCCTTCAGTACAACTGTTCCTATCTGTGAATTTCACCATGGGGGCATGACAAGCGTGATGCTGAAGTGGCTATTTACAAAAGCGAGAAACACAGCGCGGATGTTAAAGATGCTAAATCACCAGAAAGTGTAAAGCTGTGACTCCAGCCACTGCTCTGAAGCTTACAAGGCTCGGCCATATCTTAACACGTGACATGGCAGCCATTGACACCAGCCTACAGATCTGCATGCAAGACGTGTAAAGTGTGCTTATTTCTGTGTTACAATTAGCCGTCGGGCCACCAAGATTCTGGATTTTCACCATTTTAGTTGAAATCACAATGACAACACTTACATAACTTGTGTGTTTCGTAGCCATCAAATAGGAAGATGCCAAAAATACGATAAGGAATCTGGGCATTTCCGCCATCAGCAACTGTGTAGGCTACCAAATAAAAAAAAAACAATGTATTCTGCAGCTACCCTAGGCTGCAGAATACACAAGAAGAGCAGATTCTAAGCAAACTGATTTTTAATTCATCTTATTATTATTTTTTTAAATCTATGACATAGCTGAGATTACGCATTTAACCTCAACATTAAGGCCCTTCAGTCTGCAGAAAAATGTTAACAAGGAAACACATAAGAGCTCATATATGCCTCCAGGTAACCAGAGACCCCCCTGCAGATGGAACATTCTGTACTGCACTGCTGGCGTGCTAAAACTGTACAAAAAGCAGAATCAAAAGTCATGGTTTTTAAGGAAATGCCTTTGGGAATTTTGGGGTGGTGCAGAAATTTAACTATTAATCCTCCTGTAATAGGTGGGCCATTCTGTAAAATGCTTTGCCATTGGTGAGTTACAAAAATCAATCAAAACCAGCAGAGTGTAATAGGTCTTCAGCATAATGCACATAAAACCTGAAACTCAACATGTTCTTATAAAACTTTCAAACTGGTGAAATCTGATTTACTTGTGCGCAATAACAAATAAATAGATATCAAATAAAAAACAATTACTAAGGTTATGGGTAATTCTGAATTTCTGCTTTACGTACTTTTCAGAGTGGAGAGGCAGGATACGCCCTCAGCATCATGAATATCAAATAAGCAGGCGAACTGCAGGCTCTGCCTGCTTCATGGGACTCGACAACACTCTAGCTAAATGCAAAATGCTGCCCCTGTCTGATGTCTTCATGACTTACTGCTCTGTGTGGAAATTTACCGTCTGTAGCCAACAGTGATTAGGAAGAAGCTCTGTTCTTCATTGATACAAAGAGTAATTGGTGGGAATGGAGGACGGGGGGGGGAGTCGACCTGAAGTGAGGACAAATGGAAAAAAAAACAGCTCAGCGAAAGTGAAGGGCTGTATATGAGGCCTGCGACACAGCTGGGAAAGGAAGCCTTTAGCATTTTGAGAGAGTGAGACTATGTTCTGCAGAGTGATCCATCATGGATCCAAGTTGCTAGTATAAATCAATATGAAAGGTGTGCCAGCGGCCATTTTTCAAATGTGTATTATAAATTACAGGCAGACACCTGGCCAGAACAGAGACAGGGGCCTCAGTCTCTGCTGCTTTGCGCCACACCAAAACACTTGAAAAACTTTCAAACTTCAAGCCAGTGACCTGCCATGTGCCAATTCACATTTCTGCCCTTGATACTTTGAGGACAGTGTTGTGAAAAACTCCCTGCTTATTCTGCAGTCTACGGTGGCTCAGCTTTTTAGGTGCGATGCCTATTTGCCGCATCTCAAACCTCTGCGTGGATGTTCTGCTTATCCCATATGCCTAACTGTTAGATTTGCTCGCGCAGAGTCAAACCCCTTAAACTACCACTTCTCACACTCCCGCTCTCAGCCACCACCCACACTCAAGTAAATCTACAACTAAAGCAAATGAAAACTATTTGTTTCCTTCTTTCAAGCATTGTGTCCATTTTATGCAATGCAGTCACTATAATAAAAAGTGAAACATAGCATGTAAAGTGAAAATTACTGAGAAGATGGAAGGATATTGCTAAAAACCTTGCACACATTTAAACTGGCATTTCCGAAGGTTACATACTGTATCATGCAAATGCTCAAAATACCAAAATACCAAAACAAGCAGAATAGCATTTCCAATACACCCATATAATTCTGGTATTAGCTATATGTACTTTAGCAGGCATCCTGAACAATTTTCACATCAGGATCAGTGCTGCATAACCAGGCCCGGATCTAGACTGCTTAGTTTGGTGGGGGGGGGGTAATTAGAAATTTTTGGTGGCCAGCATTTCACACAATGGACTATACTACAGAGAAACAGGTGGGGCACAAGGACATTTTCATATTGCATGTTTAAACTATTTATGAACTCTACATTATACTGTCATGGTCATCTCTCTAATCAGGAAAGAGAATTATTATTATTATTATTATTATTATTATTATTATTATTATTATTATTATGTGTGATTTGGATAGAAGTGTCTGCTAACCAAACATAAACTTCACATAAACATAAACTTATCTACTGCCATATTAAAGGAAAATTTGGAGCTCAAACTCATAAACTGGCATATAAGAATATAAGAGGAAAACAGGTAACATGAACAGCAAAATAGTGGAAGGATACTCCTTAAAGAGAAGAAACATCACAAGATAATTACCAAACGATAAACAAACTGACTTTACAAACAAAAGCGGAACGTGCATTACTGTCTAAACTAAATCTAGTAGCGATCTCGTGAGTAGAAATCATTAGGCTAACTTGAGGTCTGTGATTATGTTCTCTCATTTACAGATTAAACGCACAGTGAAGCAAGCAGTCATGTCAGTCACCTATAGTCCTAGTCACCATTACTGGCACCTTTTCATTCTTGGCATAACCTGTAGAATATCATCAAAACAAATGAAAATGAAAAATTGCACACCCTTTGGCAGTGATTACTACCTCCAAACCTTTGTCTGTAAGCTTCTTGACCTTGTAAGCTGTAATTTGTATTCCTTTCCCAAGTTCTTGAATGTTTGCAGGATTCCATTTCCCACTGGCAGATTTCAGCTCTCTTTAAAGATTTTCAACGTGATTGAGATCAGAACTCATTGCTAGCCACTTTAAACTGTCTACTTTTTGCTTTTCAAACATTCTTCTGTGCTTTCGGATGTGTGCATTGGATCTTTGTCTTGCTGGAGAACCCATCTTAGAATCTTAGACTTAAACCTAGTTTTCCTACACTGTGTAGCACTTTTTGCTCTAAAAACCCTTGGTAATCCTCTGATTTCATGATTCCAGTGATACGGTCAAGACCTCCTGTACCAGAGGCAGCAAAGCAGCCTACCAACATTATGGATCTTCTATCATACTTAGCTGTAGGTAAGGTGTTCTTTTCAAGACCAGTGTCATTGCAATCTTTCTGTTCTTCTAGTTATTTTCCTTCTATTGTTTTTTAAAACTATTGTTGTGTATTATTTGCTTTTCTGTACCAAACATGAGTGTCTGTAGACCACAGCCATTTCACTAGATTCTTTTGTTTTCTAGAAGATATTCTACATGTTGTCGTTAAATTTAATTGGTGCCAATAATAGTGACCAGCACTGCATGTCACCATATCAAGAAAACAAAAAAGTCATGATCTCGACATAACTTTTATTATGTCAAGATCACACGAAAAATAAGTTGTGATCCTGAAATAACAGAAAGAAAAAATACAATAATGAACGTGATCTGTGGATTTCCGTAAGAAACATCATCTCTAGATTTATTTTTGCTCCTCCTGACAGCCAGAGTAAGACAGCCTGAATTAAACACCTATTAATTCCTTCAGGAGCCTTCAAAGCATACACATGCAGCCTGTAATTTAGAAATGGTAATTGTGTCTTAGCACAAAAATGTCATATCATGAAAATGACAGCAACTATCCCTTGGGAAACAAGCAAATATAGAAATTCCCAACACGCAAGCCCCCAGAGGGAAAAAGACCCAAGCCTTTCACATCAATTATTCATTATGTGATATACATTGGGCTCTCTATCAAGCAAATACCTAGAGAGTGCATAAAAATGGTTTTATTCTTTGTTTCCTCTTAGTGTTGCTTCTTCCTTTGTTCAGCTGCATTGACAGAAACTCCCAAAAGCTATGTTTTAACAGGGGTTTTTGGTTCCAAAACAATAAATCACAATTGTGACAGTGTTTAATATAGCTACTGAAATCTATCTGTTCTTTCTTCCTCCTACATATTCAGTAAACCCCATGCCGATCATTAACAAAAGTTATGTTTTGAGTTCCACCAGTGCTTCTACCAGGCTTGTGAAGAGCTTTTCCTGTGCAGCAGTAGTGCAGCCATCATTTTTGGTCAATTCACAAAATTCCGATGTGTTTCAAAGATATCCTCAGTGATTTCAGATTAAAAGCGTTAATGATGAGGAGCTAATCTTTTATCTCATATCAATATCGTTCCTTGAAAATTTACATTTTGTGGCCTTAGCGAGTACTGAGTTACCTATATCTGGACTGTCACTAGTATCTTATCACCTATTTCTCAACCAAGATTATTCTTCTAATACGAGTGTCAAATACCCATTCCAGCTCAGAGCAACTAATTACATACTAATTAATTTGACCTTTTCTAAACCAGGAAAGGTCATCTGAAAACACTGCAGTTGTCTTTTGCAATGAAGACATGGATACCCCTGGATGCTGTGAGAGCAAAATGTGGAGAACAAACACAAATACAAAAGAAAACATACAATGGGAAAGGAGCAGGCCTGGACCCAGACCGTGGGGGGGATCTGTGAAATTTCGCATGATGAAGCAGTGGGACACATGAAGCCTTCTTTATTTCGAGAGAAATCAGCCAGCCTCAGTGGGTGACTGCACAGTGAGCTCTGGACCAGCCCCCAGCAAGGCAGCTATGAGCAGGCAAAGCCAAAGCCTCTTCCATCATGCTGCAACTCAGTTAGCTTTGGGCGTTAGGGCCTGGGACAGCAGAGGCTCCGAGGGACTTAATGAAATGAAGTTTTGCAGCAAAGCAGCGCATCTTGGTATGTGCCTTCCATGGCCAACACAGTCCATGAGGAATGGGTCTGGAATGGTGAAAATCTGATTCCTCTCTATAAGCGTACTGATGCTTCGCTTATACATTGCACAATTGCTGACAACTATATTCACTACTTGATGTGGATGTTATAAGTACTGTAAATAAGCATATAAGGATATAAGCATATAAGGACATAAAATCATATATAATGTATCATATATAAATTGTATATTCAACAATTTATTGTTGAAGAGCTTTTCAGCAAAGCTCAGAGGATCTTTCCTCCCCAAATATATTAACTTTTATTTAATCTTTCTTTACTGCTCACTGGGGGGTTTGGACATGGACAATGTAAAGTACTTTGAGCCAAAGTAATTCAAGATTCAAAGATATTTTATTGTTAATTCACATTTCATGTGTAAGACACACATGAGAACCGAAATGCCATTTCTCGCTCACTGGTGTCCATACCCTCCAATTAAAACTAGAAAGTTTAATCTAGATTACAAAATTTTGATTGAATTTGAATACACATTCTATATAAAAGCATAAATAACAAGACACAAGAAAAAGGCAAGAGACATATCGACAGAAAAGAAAAAAAAGAGAAGTGGTTGTGCAAATGATAACAGTAGATAAGGCAGTTGTGATGTGTAATGTTGTGAAAATGTGCTATATAAAAATAAACTGAATTAAATTTTAAAATGAATTTTAAAATCCCAACTACATCCAATGAAAATCCTTTGATTTCCACCATTGTTCCCTGAATGAACATAGAATAAAGTTAGGCAGTACTCTACAAAAAAGCTGCCTACTGGGTAGTGAAGTGGTAAAGTACATGGGCAGTGACTGTTCAGGAAGGAGCGCTGATCTTACAGCCTCAGCTGCTCCAGTGAGACGCACGGCTGTCAAATCAGCAACTATAAAGATCATCACTCAAAGAGAAATGGCAAATGTCTGTAACACATACACAATTACCATTTCTAAATGATATGCTTTGAAGGCTCCCAAAGGAATTAATAGGCATCTAATTCAGTCTGTCTTACTCTGGCTGTCAGGAGGAGCAAAAATAAATCTAGAGATTTCTTACGGAAATCCAGAGAGCACATTCATTATTGTCTTTTTTTCTTTCCATTCTTTCGAGATCACAACTTATTTTTCTTGTGATCTTGACATAATACAATTACATCAATTTCACTTAATAATGCTTCAAAAACACAAGATACCATTATTTCAATAGTTTGTACTCAGCATAAGAGGATGGAAAATTAACTTTAAGTATGATTCAGGAGTAGACATTATTCAATCATATGCATCATATTTATACTTTTGCAGTGCATTTGTAAACTTTTTAGGTTTTGAAAGAGCCCAGAATAAATGAATAAATGAATATTTGAATAAATGAATGACAAATGGACGAAGAGCCTCACTGCGCAACAGATACTCTTCTGCACACCTCAGGTATTGATAAGCACTGTGGCATTATGTATGCCCAGCTGAGAAAACGCTCACTTGGGAAGCGTGCTTTTGTTTTAAATATAGTCGATTACAGAACAGAGATAAATTGGTCTTTAGATGATGGAAAATGGACACTGGAACAGTCATACTTTCATCATTCCTTAATTAGAAGGGGAAATTTACAAGTTCTACAGGACATTTTGCAGAGACACTGTGATTAACAGCTATCAGAATACATGGTGGCTAAATGGTACTTCCTAGGAAATAGGAAATCTGGGATTCTAAATGAATGGAAGATGAATGCATGAAATTGTATTATTTATTAAGCAATAATCATCCTAGTTGACTGCAATTTCACATTTTCACAAAAATAATAACTTTAACTGTAGATTTTGCTACTGTCTAATCAAGAATTAAAGATTCTGGCTAGCAGGAGAAACTGGGAACAACATAGTGATACTTATACATGTGAACATTTAGAGGCATTTTCAAAAGATGGGAACAATTTTAAATGATTTATTAGATTAAAATAATTCAAAAATGAATTCCTTGCAAAAGTCACATTTGCTCTGCTGCTAAGGAAAATGATGTGATGCCCAATTTAAACATCCTGTGATTAGTGGCAAATAAATTTATTTGCGATTTGACATCCAGGGCCTACTGGCCAACCGTGAGGGCTGAATGGGGAATTTCTATAGAACCTGATTCTTTTACAGGCAAATGACAGAAGACAGAAGCAGGCTATTGCACAGGCAGAAACCACAGAATCTTTCTGGAAGCTGCAGAAAGCCAAAATCAGCAAGGGCTTTAATAAGGGAGATTAGGGAGAGGGCAGAAAGTGTCACAGCCATCCAAATCCTTCGATAGTTTCCCCAAGCCTTTGTCAGACATACTATTACTGCTCCTGGGTCGGTGATTTCTGCTAATGTTTTACCATCGGTTGTTTTTTTGAGTAAAATGGATGGTCATTCCAGTCATACAAAACTTCTGCCGAGATAGTAACAGACGCTAATTGGACTTTACCTTTGAATCCCCAAGGACTACCAGGCTGGCCCAGGCTTTGCTGAATTCCGCTGACCTTGAGTCCTTCACCAAAACCTTGGCTGTTACGTCACTGGCAGTGAAAAGTGCGCTGAACCAAGACCATCTTTTGTTTATAGCCAGAGACTCAACACATATGTACTGGAGATGACAGACAGGAATCCATCACTGTCTCCTTAACAATGTGCCTGGCAGGCTGCCATCACCTTGCTATTGGCAAGCTGTTATTTTCAATGTACAATCTAAAAAGCAATCCTATTGCACTGGGTGGGTTGTCAAGAGCTATATTGCTGCTTGTGTGGTTCCTCTGTCAATCACAGGCCAAATCTGAGGCTGAAATTGTGTGCATATCTAAATCAGAAGCTAAAATTCTGTTTTCCATAAACACATTAATTCTGCTTCTGTTGTTTTACTGATATCAATGATGCTAACACACTTGTTTAAATTGACTGAATAGGATGTTTGAAAGTTGAGTGGACCAGTATGACTGGACATGTCTAAGGTTCAATTCTGCTGCCTCATATGACAACAAAATGATTTCAGTTTGCAGTGAATGAAGGGTTCAACATTCTTGTTTTCATTCAGTTGTGTGAAATGAAATGAATCGTGTGTGAGGAAGCTCAGTGGGGATTCAACTGACAAAAGGCAGGAGCTAAAACGTGCACTGCAGCAAAATATGCAAATAGATAAATAGCAGCTGAAGGCTCTTCACAATCCTTTGTCTGACGATTTAAATCGTGATCTCAGGTTCAACGATGCCTTTAAAAAACAAAGCTCTCCTTCCAGCTGAACGGCTGCTGTTGTGTGGTTTTATTCAGACCATCTTTGCTGTGTTTTATCAGAAAGTACTGTCCCTCATATTAGGATTTGAGTTGCCTTTATCTGTAGGACTACAATAGGACTACAACAATACAATAATTTAAACCTGATTGTTATCATTTTACTTCAAGCAATCACTATAATGCATATAAATACATTCATAATACATAATAATACGTTCATAAAGTACTGTATTACAAACAACTATAACTATTAATAAAAAGGCATAACACATCATGGTCATATTTATCATGCATTATGAATGCTCTGTGGGGCTCTCATTCACAATGTACTATAGATACCTTCATAATGCATTATAATGGTCAGTATAAGGAAAAACTGCCAACAAGGGTGTTACTTGGAGAAAAACTGGTTAACAGACAGGAAGCAGCGGGTAGTTATTAGAGGCACAATGTCACAGTGGACCTGTGTTCATAGTGGGGTACCGCAGGGTTCAATTTTAGGACCACTATTGTTCCTAATTTATATTAATGATATTGACACCAATACATACAGTAAACTGGTTAAATTTGCAGACAACACCAAGGTGGGTGGTGTAGCAGATACTAAACTAGCAGCACACAGGCTACAAAGGGATCTTGATTGCCTCCTGTATAGCTCCATTCCGCCCTGCTTGTCCAGCCTGACTCTCCCTGCAACCCATCTCCATCGCTCTTCCTCCTCGTGAGAACCCTGTGTGCCTTGTCTGTGTCTTCGGATGGACCCCCCGGCCATCGATCCCTTTGCCTGCGACCCCGACTTCGGATCCGGATCCTGAACCTGGCCTGCCCGATCTCCTGGTTTTCGACCCTGCCTGCCCACTCACAACGCAGACCGTCAGCACAGTTGAATAAAGGCTCTGTCAATAATCCCTCTGTTGGTCCAAGCAGGTTTTTGACACATTGGTGTCTTAGAAAGTGTTCAACATAGGGCTACCAGAATGATTCCTGGTCTTAGAGGAATGTCTTATGTGGAGAGGTTAGCTGAGCTGAATCTGTTTAGCCTCAAGCAAGGGAGACTAAGGAGGGACATGATCCAGGTATAAAAAATTCTATCAGGTCTGGATGCTGTTCAACCAAATGGCTACTTCAATATTAGTTTAAATACTAGAACTCGTGGCCATAGGTGGAAATTAGCGGGAGAACATTTTAAACTGAATTTGAGAAAACACTTCTTTACACAGCGTGTAGATATAGTATGGAATAGTATAACTTTCGGAACACTAGCCCACATTTAGGAGGAAAACACGTGAATAAAAGGACTTTAAAGTGGTTCCTCTGAAATGGCAAGCGTCCATCGCAGATCTGTTCAGCAGCGAGAGACAGTGCAAACTCTGAGGCTCACAGAGATGCCACCACGTTGCAAGACCCAGTCTTCACCTGCCGGCCCACTGACTCAACTTGCCTCTCAGTGCCAGTTGCGCCCGGTGGGTGAGCGTTTCAGCATAGACATGGATTAGTGTCGGTAGGGGTGGGGGTTGGATGAAAACCTGTCCCAAAGTCCTTTAATTAAGCGATGCCCTCAAGCCCCCCACCGAAGGTGAAAGTGCTTTAGACAAACAAACGGGGACGACAGGGAAGCAGGGCTCCTCAGGTCAGAGAAGTACAATTAGGCTTTATTTGCCATTTATACAAGCAAACACACCTCACCTTGTTCTCTTACTATTCACACACATATACATATGCAGACGAGAGTGCAGCTTGGGGTCCGAGCACAGGGTCAGAGCCCCTCAGGGCATTTTTCTGGAGGTGAAGGGCTTTGCACCTAGACCCAAGGGTGATGTGACTATGCTGCCAAGCACAGGATCGAAATCAGTGACCTTCCAATCGCAGGCACAGAGGCCTAACCCTCTGAGGCTGTTCTGCGTTTCGCGAAGGCAAAGGAAGTCAGCGGGACTCATAGCTCTCAGCTGGAGGCTACGGCCGCTGATACATTCTTATTCATGTCACGTGCTGCATGGGTCCCTGCCCGACCGGTGCTGACCCCGGCCCTGTACATCCTCTGTGGTACATGTGGAAAGTTAAAGCCCTTTATCTTTCAGCTATAAATAAAGGGAATAAAACTGACCGTGATTCATGCTTTTAAATCCTGCAAAGTGGTATTAAATTTGCCAAAGCACTGCTAGTTAAACACAGTGAAGTTTGGGACACAACCACCTGAACCTGCCCCCCATTACTTGGGGGTGGTATTATACAACTAATTGATTACTCCATTTTCAAATTAAATGGGTGTTTCCCATTCTTTTAATGAATTGTTCTTTTCTCTTGATCCATTTTGGTCACACGACTTCCCTTATAAAATGCATCACTTCGGTATTAAACAGAAACCAATACAGAAAAAAAGTAAATCTTCAGATTAACAAGAAAAAAAAATGTAAGTGCATAAATTACGTCAATTGGTAGAGATGAAGAATAGGGGGGAGCCAACAGACAAGTATCACCATCCATCCATTGATATTCCGGTGAATTATCCAGGATACTCACCGCGGGCTCAACCTCACGGCTGTCACTGGCATCGTCGCTTTTGTGGTGACCGGCAGCCGAGCGTGAGCTCTTCCGGGGGCTGGTGTCTGTCCCTCCTGCCTGCTTCTCCGCATCTGAGGGATGACGGGTACATCAGACACGCACGTACAAGCCTCATGCTTTATTTTCCCTACAGTTCCAAACGCAAAAAATAAGAAAATTATGAATTACCATGAGAACGAGACACAGGAAGACAATCATAAAGACTACTTTGCTATTGGTCTGGTTTACTGTTACTGTTGTTGTTTACTGTTGGCCTGCTCCATTAATCATTTAGAATGATCCATTCATCTTCCAGCTGCTTATTACAGTAAAGGAGAACGCCGGGGACAAGATGCCAGCCCATCTGAGGACTGGCACACTCATGCACATGCATACACAATCGCACACTATGGGCATACACAATCGCACACTATGGGCATACACAATCGCACACTATGGGCATACACAATCACAATACAGAGGCACCAGTTTGACTAAATGCATGGGTCTAGACTGCAGGGGGAAACTGGAGTAACACGGGGAGAGTCTGCAAACTCATACAGAGCAAGGAAAGCCAGAGCCCCCCCCCTGCAGGCGGGAGCCACCACACGCAGCGACTCAGGTTTAGGCAAAGGGGGGGTTAATGAAATGTGATTTTTAAAGTTTTTAGAATACTAGCCGAAACAAAAAGCAAAAGGGAAATGGCTGTGCAGTTATTCTTTATTGTAAAGAGCACAATTTCTGCCAGCCATGCTTGCTAAATCTTCAATCCTATATGAATCATTCTCAAAAATTCACTGTTTTGCTTGATAACTACATACTTTATATTATATATTTTATCCATTCACAGCTCTTTAAACTCCATGATAATGTCTTGTGTTATGCAGATTGTAATTTTTTTTATTCCTACAATTCACAGACATAGATTTATAATGAATTCATACCAATTACTGTAACGTCATGGAGCCTGAATTTGACCACGGCCTTGAATGAATCATAGAGCGACACACTGGCCCCTTCCTCTAGAAAAACAAAGCTGTTTGGGGGGAGGCGACATGGGTGCTGAGGAACCTTCAGCTACTAGTGGTACCCATAAGAGAGAGATAGCAAAAGGGGGCATTATCCTGGAAGAGATGAGGGTCCAGATGAATGCATCTGGTCCTGACAGGCTTGCAGATGGATTAGAGGACATTTTGTTTTACAAATGCCTCACATTTTTGAAAGGATATCTGTGTTTCTAGCTTAGGAGGATATCGCATTAGAGATCCCCAGCAAATAGGCTGCTCAGAGCTTGACAGATGGAAGAGCTGTGAAAAAGAACAAAAAATAAATAAATAAACCAAGATGGATAAGACAGATATGAGTTCAGTCAGCTTCATTTTTTAAAATATACTCCAAATATCCACTAAAGCTGAATGTTAGGTTATAAAATGCCAACAGCAGGTTGAATAACACTTCACAGGTTATCATGGCTATAGAGCATAAATATTCCTGGAGGAAAACCCAATCCAATCCAAAATCCATCCTCAAACACCACCCACAGAAAAGCAAGTTTCATGACCCCTCATATGTCATTTTGCACATTACAAGGGCTCTCAGAATGACACGCACTCTGAATGTTGGAAGCGTGTGGCTGATGATCAATTTGTGGCATATAAAAAGGCCCAAAAAATGAAGGGAGATTGAAATCGGAAATGATACAGCTTCACCAGCCTTGTTGCAGCCATACAACAATGCGAATTGTCTTATTTACTTGTACATTTAACAGAGCTGCATGGGAGAGAATCAGCCCCTTATCTAACACAGGATCTTTGGCAGCCACCCGCAGGAAACACAGGGCACGAGGTAAGAAAGCTCTCACGGTAGGATGTCTGTGCCTAGCATATTATACACAGGTGAGAGATCGGCCTAAATGCATATTTGTGGACTTGAGAAAGCATGAAGCTCCTCAGAGATACAGCAAAGGCAAGACCCACACAACTAGGAGACGGCAACAGCGATACCTAAATAGCGTTGGAGGGCTTTGTGTTACAAGACAATAGCAGAGATATGGGCAGGCCCAGACAGCATACATATGTTGCGTGACTTTAAATGAAAAACTAATAATGTTGTTGGGTAGCATAGATAGGTGGTTAGAGGGAATCTGCAAATTCTCCAACATGGGGGCCTTCCGCACTGCACCGTCACATGCATACAAAATAACCTCAATGAAATATTCAAGATACTGTACAGTCATCAGGTTTAGGGGATTCGGTCTGTAATGATAACAGAGGGCTATCTCCAGACTGAGGATGTAACAGAGGCAAAATTCACCCTTGATTCCTGCGATGAGGGTTTATATGCGTAGCTGCCATCTGTAAAACCCATTTGACCACTTGTATCAACATCCAAATTTGCATTGGGGCTCCTTTCACCTGCTTTGGTCATGTCCTTTGTGAGCTGAAGGCCGCATGAGGTTCTTTGAAAAAAAAACAAGCTAATAAATGTGAAATTTATAAAAGATTAAAAAGATCAGTGAAGTTTCAGCAGAGAACTGCTACAAAATGGCCCCCAAAATAAGGCTGTCATGTCTAGAATTACAACACTCATGTAGAGTGACGCAGCTGCGTTATTATTATCCTTTTTTTTTTACAGCTGGCACTGTCCATTGCACAAAACAACATGATTAACATTTAACTACTGTCCTTAAAAATGAAGAAATGCCTTGGCGTGAATTTGATCTCATCCACTGCAAGAAAGTTGCTATCCAACATTACAGTAGCAATCTGACTGAGCTGGAGCATTAAAATTCATATCATAGTATCTCTTTGTCAAACTACAGAAGAAATAAACTTTTATCCAGTGGCTTTGAAGTAAATATAATAATAAAAGACAGTAGCTTCAACATATACATATCACCAGAATCAGAAATGCCTTTATAAAGCAGATCCCAGATCAGAGGAATGATAATTTGCACACTGTGTAAGTCATGCTTGAAAATAGTAGCCCACTGTGCCTATTTACAGAGAGCTATACATCCTTCGGAGAACAAAGACTGCTCTGTGCTCATAATGTGCATAAAGCAACTCCCTCCACAGATGCATTAAAAAGAAATCTGCAGGAATAAAACCAACACTGATGCAAAATCAACACACAGATTTGGAGATCACCTGTTAATTGAAACAGGGTCATTTTTAAAAGCAGAAACAGTGGCAGCACACAGCCCATGGTTTATCCCTTCTCAACTCCCTTGGTTAATAAAAGCTGGGATAGATCCATCGTCATTTTCTAAGCATTTGCTGAGGGATCTTAAAGCTGTTGCTCTAATGCTCATGCACTTCAATGAGTGTGAGCTGGAATGGTCCATATTTCAAAGGCCCCGTCAGTCAGTACCCCTCGTAACCTGTAATTTAAAACCCTGTTTTTTGTACAAGATCCAGTTTTCTTTCAGTTCACTTTCCTACCCACACATCTGCCAACCAAGACTGAGCTCACATTCAGAAGAGCCTGTATGACAAGACCTTGTTTCAGACCCTCCCTCATATTTACAGGAGACAGGAAGTGTGGGAAAAATATATGTATGTTATTGCCTGGTGAGCAATTAATTATGCTGAATTATAACGCTATTAACGTGAGCTGTACTAGCAGTTTTATTATTCATAGTGGGAGAATGGTTGACGTCTCTGTCCATCAAAGTAAGTGAGTTTTAAAGGGACTGTACTAAACAGTCCCCCAGCACCCCGACTGAAATACAGGGAATAGAGGGGAATAGAGGCTCCTTCACAGTGCAGAGGCCGCAAAGACTGTGCTCCATTCCCTCCGTCTAGACTCAAGCCGAGGGGGAGGCCAAGTGGCCCCCAGGAGACCTGAAGGAGCCACTCTGGGAGCCCCCCTCCCCCGCGGCTGCTGGCGCGCTCGCCGGAGAGCAAAAAGCATCTGCGTCTCGGCCTCCAGCGGCTCCACTCCAAGTCTGGGGGGGGGGAGCTGCAGTTAGTGACCTGGATTTAGCAATCGAGAAATTGTGCCAAGGAATCCTGCAATTGCATGGTCATTTAGCTGGAGACTAAGACCTACAGTCCATTCTACACTCATTATTCTGCGTCAGGTGCAGCTGACGACCGGTGATTATTTCAGCCTTTGCTACCAAGGCCTGAAGCAGTGTGCTTGTGAGCAACTAACTGCTCTCACACATAACTACCCATAATGCTCTGGTCCCTGCCCAAGACTCAGAGAAAGCCAGCCTGTCTGTTCTCTGTCTCAGCCATATGCCACAGAACCCATCCAGGTACTGGGGCAGCTGAGGCTGCTCTTGCCATGACACTCACAGAAAGACGACGTTGTGAGTGAACCTGCCTGGGGCTCAGGGCCAACACCGAGAATGGTCATGCACTTCATACACTCACACTCAATGCATTCAAAAAATCAAATATAATTAAAAATAGCTGTAAAGTATATTACGGTGAACTTCAGATGCCCAAAGGTTTCATGGAACCACCTGGACTAATGTATAGTGGAGTTGCCTTAAGCTATAGGGTGACTGACAAGTATGATGGCCCAGCAAGACAGAGAGATCTGTCTTTCCAAATTTAAATGTACTTTTAATCATATCAATAATGTGTTTACATTTTTTTGGCAGAAACTTTTGTCCAAAATGATATACGAGCGCGACAGGAGCTTCCAGAGATAGGCCAGAACTTTCTGCGAAAAAGTATGGGTGAAACTTAAATCCTTATGTCAGAAATGCTATATAATACGACCATAATACAATGAGGTCTGCAAATGTGTCATGAAAATATCCACCTATCCACTCTTTTATCCTCTATAAACACCAATCCAGTACAGGGTCATGGTTAGGCAGAAGCTCCCAGAAAGCACTGTGTACAAAGCAAGGAATCTTGGGTGAACTCTATGATGACAATTAACTGAACTTATGACCAAAGCATTCAGCGATATTGGCGAACCTTTTATCTGGATGTTTACTGTACAACAATGAAAAAAGAAATCGAGCGCTGACATTTAAAGAATCAAGCCATACAGTAGTTTTTCAATGAACATCAGTGATGGAGGCACGATGGATTTGGCATGGTTAACTTAAACATATCCTGTTATCCTTAATTTAACACAATAAGAATTTATTAGCTAGCTCAAATATATTACTATTAAACTTCGATATTCATGGGGGAGGGGGGTTCATGAAAACTTCACACAGCATGCTTTAACAATTTGACAATTTCACATTAACTATATTTAAAGTTGCCTTACCATACTGTGACACTGAATTACGCTAATTAAATTATTGTTGTGGTTATACATTTTCCCATTTATTATCAGACAGCAGAGATCATTAAAGACATAAAGAATAAGGTCTGAAGAGTAGCTTTGCTGCTTCTCCCCAGATATTCTTAAATTATATTGAAAAGTGCAAAATGTAACATTGCCCCATCCCCCTTGGGCAACCCTCACTGAGATATGAATACAAATGTGTGTGTGTGTGTCTGTGTGTGTGGGTTCCCTGCTTGTGCTCTGTGGGTTTGCGATAGACCCTTGGCTCAGTGTGACTCTGGATAATGGGTTCTGGAGCTAATGGATGAATCTCACCTCATACAAGAAGTTCAACAAATGAAATGCATGATTTAATAAAGAGTAGTAATTTCACTGATGGGGCTAATTGATGGAGTGGTAGTGAAGCCCACTGCCCCCTTATCAGGAAATAGCCACCTCACACTAGTCCATTGAAAGACTGCAGGTACCCTGAGCAAGGCACCGTTCCCAAGCGCTGCTCTGAATTAGCTGCCCCCTGCTATGTCACAAAGTCACATATGGGTTAAATGCAGGGGACACATTTCGTTGTTGTGTGCTGTGGTGTTACAACACTGATCACTATATTCTAATTCAGAACAGGTACTACAAAGGTTAACAATGAAAACAAGGAACAAAGTGTTAAAAATATGTGACCCCATAAGCTCAGTCCTTACCTTGGCACCAAAGCTACACCTTTTAACTGTTTCTCTGATCTCTTACTCTCATTCTGTGCCTTATCAAACTTATTACAGCGAGTGGAGACCCTGGGGCTTCCTGGCTATTTGTCCATTCAATAAAGCTGTGACAAGAGGCAGAGCTGACATTATCTGCTCGCTGTATTACTTATAGACCACTGCAACTTCAAACAAGCAGAGATAATGATAAAGGAACCACCACAGTCCATATATAGCAATAGTCCATCTTGGATTTAGAAAGATACTACACAACCATTGCTTTACTTATTTCAATGTAAATGAAATGCAATGTGGACTCTCCCCCAAGAAATGCAAGGCAATTCACTATGATGGCCTCACCACTAATTCACAGCTAACATGACAGATAAACAGCTGATGGGCTTCTGTTACAACAACAGCCCGTGATATAAACCATGCTTTAATTCAGTGTTTCTTAATACAGTCCTCGGGGACCCACAACCAGTCCACGTTTTTGCTCCCTCCCAGCTCCTGGTAGAGAACTGGGAGAGAGCAAAAACATGGACCATCCGTGGGTCCCCAAGGACCAGATTGGGAAACACTGCTTTAATTCGCTGGCCCACTTCAGCCCCTCCAGAGACGTACCAATCACACGCAGGTCAAGCTCAGCAGGCTGCATAACAGCAGGCTGCAGCTGTCCATTATTTCACTGCAGCACAGTGCACATCAGCCATAGTTTCCCTGACAGTATTTTCAATTGCAGCCATGAAATTAGCTATCATTATTACTGCCCTGTGCTTCCTTATGGTCAAACCGAGGGATTTGATCCTGTACTTTTTCCCATCCATCTTACTTTCACTTAACAAGCAAAGCATGGTAGTGAGCCTGGGCATATCCAGGAATTACAGGGTACAAGCTGGTCCAGCACAAGACACACACATACACAGTCGTACACAACTGACAAACTAAAGACAGCAGCTTCTCTAATTGCATGTTTTTGGGCTGTAGGAAGAAACCAGATGAAACTCCATTTGGAAAGTTTGACCTCCGGAAGGAACTCCACACACCGTGAGCTGGCAGTGCTGCCCATTTAGCTGCCCGCATGTGCTGCTGCTGACATGCCCACTTATTGCTTCCTCTTATCTGCAAAATATGCCATGACCTTCCAAAACTAACATGCAGATAATCAGGGACATGGATGGATGCTCTTGTTTTGTCTTGCCATCTCTATGATGATAATTGCACGGCCTGCATGTTGCCCCTGTGATTCACTCCTTTATTAGAGTGAGCATTCTGGCATCTGTGACCCAACTGATCTGCCATGTCGGCAAACCCTTTGGTCATCGTTATTAGTAATGACACGCAACATCAGCAGTCAATCTTACTACTGTACAAGGTTGGCTACATCATGTACAGTTATTAACCTTAATGGAAAAATGCAAGACAACAACTATCTATCTATGTACATGTGTTTATGCATGTGTGTGTGTGTGTATGTGTGTGTGTGTGTGTGTGTG
>JAABNX020000008.1:25382278-25398719 GCA_015163995.2 Mormyrus lacerda | reverse complement strand
AAGACAACAACTATCTATCTATGTACATGTGTTTATGCATGTGTGTGTGTGTGTATGTGTGTGTGTGTGTGTGTGTGGTGTATATACATATCAAAGTTATAAGTACACACCCAGAAACACACACACACACACACACACTCACGCCCAACCTAAAACTCACCCTTTGGCATAACTAGCGTCCAGATAAAGCAAAAACAATCAGCACAAAATTACATAAATCATAAATTTACTTTAAGCATTCAGTTCATTAGCATTTTGGCAGGCTGCGTTTGCATCCTGATGTGCCACATAGCGTTTGAAAAGGCTGCCGTGTTTTCCTCTGAATGTCTGCTGTGAGCTCTGAGGGATAAAGCAGTTCTAAATGACGAGTCAGGCCTCACTTTGGGTTTCTATCAATGGTATATCAAATAAACACCTCTCAAAGAGTTACGGATTAAGGGCCAAAGCACAAACATTGTTACAAAATGCTATATTTAACTACTCTTGATGCACTTCCTGACAAAAGCCGAAGAGATATGCTCAAAAAGGCAAAAAGAATAAATGTATTTCAGTTCCACACTGGGGACACACCTTTTTTTGTTCATGGCACAGTGTGGTGCAGATTCTGCATAGACTATAGGCTCTTACATTTCCATATCACACAACCCAAGAACTGGTGAGTTTCCTGCAAATATGCTGGCCTGCATCAGCAACTGTGTTCTATAAAATGTCTCTTAATTTAAATGTATATTATATTACACAGAACACAGAGATAGCTGGATACATATCACTTATCCATATTAATATTTATTTAAATTCGATTTAGCTGCCATCCTTCCGTGTAAGCGTTGCCCAATAATGGTGGGCTTTGTCTGAAAAGGGTCTGCGGAGTGGGAGCCACAGCGCAGCGGGTTCCCTGACGTTTGCGGCACGGAAACGGCACGACCGCAAACCCCACAGCTAATGAGTCAGAGAGACAGAAGGCTGGTCGCTCTGGACAGGCACCAAATAAGGAGCATGCGGAGGGCAATTCACGCTACTGCTGGTGCAAATCCCACGGGGAGCTGGAAGCTATAAGCGGCAACCTGGAAGTAAGGGGCCTTCTGCTGCAGGTACACGTCTGCGCAACGAGATAGGGGAGAGGAAGAAAACACACAGATGGTCCCTCGCTGTGCAACACAGACACCTTCCTGTGATGCTACAAACGCAGTGGAGTGCAGCCCTCATTTTCTCACACAGGCAAAGGTAAACCCATTAGTGAGTATTGTGTCATGACACATCACTCTCGTGACCATCCTTAGAATGGTCTGCGACTTCTGCCACAGTAACCTTTCTGTTGCTTTGTACCAGATGGGATAGCTTTCGTTCACTTCCCGCATTTTGGGTCTTGGCTGCTCAACATCCCATTGTGGATCCTTGGAGCACTCTCACAAGAGCTGACCGGGATCTCCCCACAAGCCTTGCAGTTTCGGAGACACTTGGACCAAGTCATCTGATTATTGCACATGCGACATATAAAGGTTGTTTCCATGCGCAATAAAAATGTTCAATATGTGCAATAAAATGTACAAAATATGCTAGCAGTGTGTTCAATAAACTTATGTGCAATATTGCTAACACACAACACACATGCTACAGACTGTTTAAAAACACTTCACACCTGCACTCTTATGGTCACTCACGGACACCCTGTCAACAGTATATGTTATTTGTTTGCTGTTTATTGCCTTTTGTTTATTTAATATTAGTTATTGTAATGTTGCACTGCTCTGTTAATTAGTCAATTGGGTTTTTATCCATGCCCATTCCTTCCGCCTGTACCGAATGCTAGCGTACTGTCTAGTATCCCAGACAGTGACACACACCGTTTTTATGAGATCAGAATTAAAAGTCCCAAAATGATTCACTTCACATGGGGGTGATCGTGATATTTTAGCTCATTGGTGCATACTTCAATATTATAATGGATGAGCAAGAAGGCTGGATGGATTAATGTATTTTTACGCACACGCACACACACACACACACACACACACTTTAAAAAACAGTCCCCACAATGTCAAATACAGATTTTTATTACATGGTCGGGGACATTTGGTCTCCCACAATGTAATATAAAAGTAATACACACGGGCCACTTTCTTAGGTACACCTGTTCTACTGCTTGTTGAAGCAAACATCTAATCAGCCAATTATATGTCAGCAGCACAATGCATAAAATAATGCAGAAGAAAGGAGATTTAAATTACTTTTCATCAAACCCCACAACAGGCACATACAACAGGAACAGGAAACTGATGCTAGATTGGGCACAAACTCATGAAATCACCAAAACTGAACAGTGGAAGACTGGAAAAACATTGCCTGTTCATGTCGATTTCTGCTGAAACACTCAGATGGTAGAGTCAGAATTTAGCGTGAACAACAAAAGCATGGATCCATCCTGCCTTGTGTCAACAATTCAGGCTGCTGGTGGTGTAATGGCACATAAAGGATATTTTCTTGGCTCAGTTTGGGCCCCTTAGTGCCAATTGAGCATCGTTTAAATGCCACAAACTACCTGAGTACTGCCGCTAACGATGTCCATTCCTTTATCACCAGGTCCTAATGGCTACTTCCAGCAGGATAACGCACCATGTCACAAAGCTCAAATCATCTCAGACTGGTTTCCTGAGCATGACAATGAGCTCACTGTGCTCAAATAGTCTCCACAATCACCAGATCTCGATCCAATAAAGCTCCTACGGGATGGGGTGGAATGGGAGACGGCATTATAAAGGCACAGCCAACAAATCCACAGCAACTGAGTGATGCTATCATGTCAATATGGACCAAAGTGTACAAGGAATGTTTCAAGCATCTTGTAAAATCTACGCCATGAAGAATTAAGGCAGTTCAGAAGACAAAGGGTGCAACATCGTGTACCTAATAAAGTGGCCAGTGAATGTGTGTTTGTGTGTGTATATGTTCTGCAATTTGTATCACAGCAGCTTGATATTTGGTAACTCAGTGCCATTTCCCCTGCTGCTGTGGCTTTTCTGTGTTGCCTCATTGAACCGTGTTTCATGACCAGAATGTGCCAAGCTGTGCTACCGTACAGC
Organism: Mormyrus lacerda; assembly: GCA_015163995.2. NCBI lineage: Eukaryota > Metazoa > Chordata > Actinopteri > Osteoglossiformes > Mormyridae > Mormyrus > Mormyrus lacerda. Next base: position 25,395,639 of record JAABNX020000008.1, on the reverse strand, counting down.
ATCAAACAACATCTGCAGAATTTCTGCAATAGCAGGCCAATATACTCCCTCTCTGCCGTTAACTCTGTCATTATGGTCTAGGCTCCAGGAAAACCAGAGCACAAATTTTTATTATTATAAGCCAATTTCTTTTTTTTGCCTGGATGGATGTTAAACACAAGTCAAAATAACATTTTGCAAATATGTCTAAACAATGCTTTACTGCAATATTTTGTTTCACTGCACTAATGCTTATGGATTGGGTGATTTAAAATAAATACTGTATTTCTTTCTCACAGGTTAAGTGCAAAGTGTGTTATACACTTTCCAAAAAAGATTCCGTATATAAAATGATCCATAACCATACATTTCATTTCATTGTACTGCAATGGAATAGAATCATTACTCTAAACCAAATAAGAAAAGGTTATTCAAAGTTCACCACTTAACAGAATAATAATTTTTATTCCAGTTTTTACAGAATCCCCCCTGGGGAAAATGCAGTCACTTACAGGTTTTGACCAAATTTGGGATTATGATGTCTCTGATTCCTCTCCAAAATATTAAAGTAAGACTTCTTGTTCAGAATGCTGTGATGTACAGCCACTTCTTCTGGCTGTCATAGGTCTCTGACATTCCCTTCATCCTCACACAGATGGCCTGCTCTCTGGCCTGTAATACTCGCGCTCATTAGACCACACCAAATGTAGATAAAGATGCGAGTGTCGGATTTAAAAGTCCAAAGACAACACACATAAAAAGAAGAAAATACGCAGCAAAAAAAGGTGGAATGCAAAAAAAAATTAACACAAAAACTAGCAACTATACACTAATATACACATCATTCAAAATATAAATGGTGGCTGATACCCCATGCTGTATATATTATACTAAAAGTGCTCCACCAAACTCTGTAAATACACCTACAAACATATTTCAGTTATTATAAATTATTACGCTCGACACAGCGGTCAAATGAAGAAAATGCAGTCTGATGCTATGAGATCTAACTAATCAAAGGAGGTACCTGTGATTTCATCTGCCTACAACTTCCAGGTAACAGCCTCATGACTCACAGGCTCAGAGTAAACACCACATACAGCGGCAGAACAGCAGCAAATAGCCGGCTGAGTTTAATGAGCTTTCCGTTAACCCACTGGATGTCTGCGGAAACAGAGCGAGTACAGCATAGTTTGGCCAAACTCCTAGGAACAGATAGAAAACTGCAGGTCAAACATGAGTTGCTGCCAACTATGATGTGCTCAGAAGAGCTGAACAGCTGTTAGATTATCAATATTTAATGTTCATGATAAAAATGAATCATCCATAGATATTCTATTATTGTTTAACTAACACAAGGGAACAGCAGGGTTGAAGCCTGTAATAATTAGTCCAGGGCATAAAGCGACGTCCACAGGATGCCAGTCAATTGCGAGGTGCTCCCACCCATACACCAGTTCACCCATATAAACAGGTGATACATAGAGGGCTGCATCGTAATGGGGAATACAGTAATACCGTGGATGTGTAAGAAATACGCACATTCACATTATTCTCTGGTGTCTACATAGAAGAGGCATGAACTTGGTTTAGTTGAAAAATTTCTATAATTGGTTTTACAGACCCATGTAGAACCCTATAATTTGGCCCTAGAATGAAACAGGCTGTTTTCCCTTAAATGGTGGGCTCATTAATATGTTCATGAGCTCTGCTCTGATTGGCTGGTGTACGGTTCACACAGAACCAACACGGATCAGTACAAGTGAGGTGAAACATGGAATGTTTATGCACCCGACCATATATGTTTAAGCCTGTATAAGAGGAGGAATCAGATGTTGAGGAACAGGCAGTTGCTTGGACATTGCAAATGAACGCTTACAAGTGCTAAGTTCATTGAATGTTTCCTGGAACAATTTGCTGCAGATAACTGTAATAATCCCTCTTCCGCCTATAGGCACAATGTTAGCATAATCATAACTTCGTTATCAGCATGTAACAAAAACACTGAAATTATTTTCCTTCTCACGCAAATAATTTTGCGATGCTAGCTTTTTCGTGCACGTTTTATCAAGAATTCCAAACAGCAACCTGAGCAGCTTGTAAATGTGTTGTTTATAATGAATTTGGAGTTCTGCTATCATGTTTTTTTTCCTGTAGTATCAATTAGAACTAATCAAAAGTACATGAAGTACATGAAGTGCTTTTCAATGTTAGTGTCACAGACTTCAGAAGGCAGTTTACTACTAACCCGACTACACAGCAACATTACCAACGTACATAGTTAGAACCATATGCAACTAAATGGTTCCAACTAGAGCTGAAGATCTCTGCCCGAACCCGACGGGACCCGACGGGTTTGGTCGGGTTCGGCCTTGATATCGATCATTTTACACGGGCTCGGGCCGGGCTCGGGCTTGCGCAGTAAATGAGTGGTCAGGTGATGCATTTCGATTAGCGTGAGAAAGATGCGAAAATGGATACTGAGGAGGTGAAACGGAGACTAGCCTCTGAAATAAATGATGTTTAAAAAAATGTATCAATGACTCATTCTTGACACGTGAGCACGTGAGCTGTGTGCGTGCGCACATTTGAATAATGTAGGGCTGTAAACGGGTTCGGGCTTTTAAAAAGCTGTCAATCAATATGTACTTTTCGGGCTCGGGCCGAATTCTGTCGGGTTCGGGCCTTGTCGGGCCTAACTTTTAAGGCCCGATTACAGCTCTAGTTCCAGCTAGTTATTTAAGTTGCTAACAGGAGCTTCTGGGAAACATGAGCAGCCGCCATGCCTGCTGACAGTTGTCGGCTGCTTGGGTAGGGTATGTAAAGTACAGGCGTCCCCATCACAGCCTCGAACGGCACACTTATGCACACAGCCTGCCATTTTCATTGCTGTCCTCCGCTTCATTATTCACGATAGCTACAGAACCGTTGAAGCCTGAATGCGCAGGTCCATCGAGCTTGAGTGAGCTGGCATATGTTACATTTGGGGGGGTGGTTAATACCGTTACATGACAGTCTAGGAATGTCCAAATAATCTGCCTTACTTCCTTCTTTTATTTATTCAAGAAATATATTTGAAAGAGGGAACAACGGTGTTTGAGGTTCACAGTATTTTATTATCCATATACCAAACTCTCCTTTTTCAACTAAAGTCCGATTTTCATTCTATGGAACCTTTAATAATTAACATATTTAAAGGCAAATATGTTTTATTTTACTATGTACTGTTGTTCTGTTGGTGATCATGGGGATGTGGTTGGGGAGGTTTTGGTACATGCAGGGATGGGGTGGGGACAGTTCAGATGTTCACAGCGACAAATGGGATTGGGGATACCAATCATGCCCATGCAGTGCTCGAGGCAGAACTCTTCACACACAGAGTGGAAGGCTACAATGATGATAACCCATCCAGTGATCCATCTCCTGACCCAGCCAGGAACACTATATCAGACACCAGCTCACCGCAGTACCCCAAGTAAACTTACACATACATGCTGACAACATACAACATCCACACGCACAAAGGAGGCAGGAATCAGACCCCCATCCCTGGATGTGTGAGGCTGCAGAGCTGCTTATTGGTGTGAGAGAGGGAGAGCGATAAGCCGCCAGTCACACAACATTTCAGCGGCTTGAAGGGGGTTAAATGGGTGCTTAATTTTACCACAAAAAGAGGAGACCCATGGGGGGGGGGGTGATCTTCTTGTGACACACTGGCAATGGAAACCGTTTTTTTGATATAAGGAGAAACACTTGGCAAGAAATACATGAGCATCTGTGCACCCAGGGCACCAGTCAAAGTCCATGCTGGTATTTCCTGGCCAATATAGACATGTACATTATATTATATTATATTATATTTTATTATATTATATTATGTGCATCTGCTGACGTCTCCTATGTCCTTTGAGACCATCCTACCTGCTTCCCTGGTAACTTCAGTCTCCTTATGGAGTAAGCACTCACACTACCCACCTGTACGCCACCGCAAAACTCAATTCACAGTACAACTCTCTGGTACAGGGGTCAAAAAACTCCGGTCCTGGAGAGCTACAGTACTATCCAGTAAGTTTTCTATCCTACCTGGCTTCTGATGAGCCACACCTGCTCCTGCTATTTACCTGAGAACTAGTGCGGCTCATCATAAGCCAGGTAGGATAGAAAACCTACTGGATAGTAGATCTCCAGGACCGGAGTTGGAGACCCCTGCTCTAGAAGCTAAGTTAACATAAATATTATCACATGATCCTGTTCAGGATAAGTGGTTGGATGGATGGATGGATGGATGGATGGATGGGTGCATGTTTAAAAAGCAAATATCAAAGGAGAGAGAAAACAGTTATAGGGGTCTTGGGGTTGTTTTCCATATGTTCATCTTCCAAAGCGTACAGCGAAAAGAAAATTGATTAGTAATGACACGACTAACACAAAGCCTCTGATGCCTGCTTTTAAATAGGGTGCTTTCTCTTGTACCCCTTGTAAGTGTCACTGAACATCCCATTTTGTGGGGAGTTTATCAGTCATGCTGCTGATGGCTCCCAGTGCTACGCGCAGGATGGCGACAAACTGGCATGGTCTAGCTCCAGAAATTATTGCTTACTTGCTGCTTGGATTTAACCAGAACAAAAGCCCCGGCACCATGGCAAATAAATCAGTTTAATCAGGTTAATTAAAGCTTACTGCACACCAAAAGGAAATCCTGACCAAGCAGATGAAATGTTCTCTGGAAATGTGTTACTTCAGTCACTAACTCTTAACACTGCCTATGAAGGGAAGACACTCCTTGCGTGTATATGGGCCTACAATCTACTCATTTTCATTCTTCCAATACCTTGAGCTCTCATCTTAATGTCTATCTTTAGCTAGTATCATTGACTTTATTATGAGGTTATTATTTGTGTATCTTCTGCTCTCTGGTCTGTTTCCTGCCTCAGATACCTATATTGGTGCATGATTTGTATTGTGTTTGACTTACATAAAGGCCTATAGCAATACCTTATAAATTCTATTGGACTTACAGATCATGTTTGCATGTTTATTACACTTAGTATGTTCGTCAACCATTTTTTTTTTACCAAAAAGCTGCAGGTGCAGCGTTTGTTTTCTTACCTTTTCCGTAGTTTAGATGGACTTTGATAGCTTTGCCTTGGTTGATGTGTAGGTACGTAAACCATACAGCAAAGGTGAGCAAGACTAACAAAAGAAGGAGTCTGAACTGCTTCCGGATTTTCTTTACAGGGAAGCGCAGCATCTTCGCAGCACCATAACCCGCTTCGCCGGTTCAAAACATACACAGGTGGATTTCAGACGGATAACAGGGGTGGGAACTGCACTGAAAAACGGACGCCCGTCAAAAAATACAATGCCTTCACGAAATAAGCTACAGTTCACCTTGAACGACCGGTGCAAATGCGTAGAGTCAGGGTTGTGTATTTGATTCAGAAAAATATCACATTTAAACTAAATGCGCAACGCATATCTATGTTAAGTAATAGTTTATCTTCCTTTAAGACAACTAGGCTACTGTTTAGAAAATATATCGTTAACTTCTCACTGATTCCATGCTCCACTGCTATCTACTTTACCTATATTTTGATAGCATCATCAGAAAAAAGCACATGGTCCATAAAATTTTACGCTTCCGATATTAACATATCTTGGCCTAAAATAGTTTTCGTATTTTTCCTGTTGGGAATACGACACACAAAGGGAAAAGAAACTGTCAGCTATTGAGGTTATTGTAGCTCTGTTGCACGTGTCCTTTTTGATACTTTTTATGGTCAAGTTAACTTTTTTCCATCAGATTTTATTCTGCGTGTTTCTTTTAAAATAATTAATGTCCGACATTTTGCTTATTATTCCCAACGGATCAGTCATCGATTCTCATGGCAGCCTCAACGTTAGGGCTGATACAAAACTTTCATTTTTAACTAGCCTGACTTAATTAAGCATACTCTTAACGTGTGATCCATAGATCACATTAAGTACATTTCCACTCCAATAACTAATTAACGAATATATAACCGATTCAGTAAAATCACATACACATACACTCGTATTTTGGTTACTCGGTAAATTTAGAACAAAAAATTCGGCAGAAACAAAACCATTTTGTCACTTTTATGCAGCCTTCTTATTATACCTCGACAGAAAAGTAACACCTAAAAGTGCAAACAGGATAGAAATCTCCGTCGGAGAACTCCCAGGTGGAGTGCGCTTTAACGCTTTGGAGGCGCATTAGTGCCGTGATTTTGCTGGCGAAATTCAGTTAATTCCAGTAATTTTGCATTTAAATTTCCATTTAAGAAACCGTGCGTGCCGTGCTTTTCCCAGCATATATAAAGCACAACCCTTGATTTACTCACAAGAGCAAAAATCAAAAAACTGCTGCAGAACGTTACAGTATGTGGCGACAATGTGCTGGATATTTCACAAATCCACCGAAATGTCATTGATTGCACTAACGTCCGTCCATATCTTCGTTTTGTTCAATATGATTTTTTATGTAAAAGTATCCTTTAGAAAGGATGTCTTCAGTGGGAAAAATCGAATAATGTGCCACCATCGGTAGCCTCGATCCGACCGTAGCATCTATCTTCCCCTGGCTTCCACCTTCTCTCCCATCAGCAGCATCATCACGCTGACGGGCAACCGAACTAGGAGAAGCTTTAACGGGCAGGCTAAGCATCCAACCGTCAGCGGAGCCTCCGACTAGACGCCGCGATCATCTATTGGGAGAGGCATGGTGACGATAGGCGTGGATGTCAGGTCAAACCTGTGCTTGCAAGCGGTGAATGTCTCACCCGTCATTCGATTTGTGGCAAAGGAAATAAGCGCCCGTATATTTGGCATGCTTTGCATTTTGTTAATATGAGTGTAGTATATTTGTATGCCGAGTCTCCTACTGGCAAACGACATTATTTGTAATTCAAATTTTTTTCTACTTTGGATTCGGCGTATTGATATGAAAAAAGGGTCATCCACCCGGACATAATGGATAGCTTTCTAAGGAGCCGAATATGTGAAAGAGTGCGATATTTGGAGCATTACATATTTTAACAATTCATTTCAAAACCTATAAATTGCGTGACGCTTACTCTTAATGAGAATATCGGTCTTTTAATAGCTCTCATCAAGAGTGTCAAACTACAGTCATGGGGGGTTGGAGCCTTCAGGTAGCATAAGATAAAAGTTCATGTACTCCCTGGATGGGATTTCAACTTATGACAGGGCACACACTGGCATAGCCATATACTATGGGTAATTTAGGTGTCCGACCTCATTTCTTGGACCTGCGTCAGGAAATGCGTGCGATAAGGAACAATATGCAAATTGCACACACACACATCGTGAAGGCGGTATTATTACTGGAAACAAATGTTCTCGGTATAGTTTTACAAAGAAGGCTGCTGTAAGACAAACTATATTGAATTCTGTTAAATGAGCAAGGCAAGAAATGAATAAGAGGAACGACTGGCTTTGGCACTCTGGTACAGGGCAGCAGCACACTAAAGCGGAGAAAAAGAAAGGAATTAATCACTTGCGATGACCGGCTGGCATCATATCAAACTCGTGAAATACTCAGAAAAATGTTACAGGTGGGACTGTGATGACACCGATAATAGCTTCAGAAAACTACGATCTTTTCGGGACACTAGGAATCAGTTTGTCTGTGTAATGACCCAAAGGACTGGGGATCTTCATTATACAGCTATATGATAAATCATATTATAACACTCACTGTCGGAAAGTCGGTGCCAAAAAGCATTTCCAAAATGTGTCATGAGAAGTTTTTTATGAACTCATTTCAAAAGGACAATAACTAGAGCAGACAGGAAGTTGTAGCATTAAAGAGTCCAAGGATTTTTAAGGCACATCAGTATTAAAAAATAAACTGTATTTCCACACAGACAACATGCATACACTCAGAAAAAGGGTAAAGATTCGTACCTTTGCTTGTCACTGGGGAGATGCCCTCAAGGGTCCTGCCAAATGTACCCTTAGCTGTAAGCAATTGTACCTTTTAAAGTACAGAAATGGACTCTGAGGAACATTTCTGTACCACTGATGGTACATTAATGCTGTTTGTACCTTTGGGATGTTCTTCCGAGTCGATTTCTGTGCCTTAAAAGGTACAATAACAAGGGTACAGTCCCAGCAACAAGCAAAGGTACAATTATTTTACCCTTTTTTTCTGAGAGTATATGATTGGCATTAGGCCGGGCTGCTATGGAAATCCCCAAAACAACAAAGGTCTTTGCAAATTTTACATAAATGAGACACATGCAACCAAATAACATTCCTAGGACCTTTCAGTACCCAACCCACAGGCAACAAGGTAATGAATATATTTAGGCCTATATACTAGGTGTCCACTGTCGCTTTTGTCAAATGCAACATCAGTTTCCATGAAAATACTTTTTTCCAGTGGCAAAATTGCCCTTCCTGCCTTCTAAGGACAAGGTGTATGGCGCCGCTTATAAAGGTACTAAACATTTTTCTACTTGCCACTTCTTCAACGTTTAGTTCAATTTTCTGACATTTAGCTAGAAGTCACTGGTGTTGTGGATCATCAGATTTTTTTGCTGTGTAGATTATTTTCAAAATTGTTCATCATATTTAAATATAAATGGCACGTCTATATTTAAATATTAAATGTGAATGGTAGCTATAAATGTTAAAAGTTAAATGTAAATATGAAAGTTAAATGTAAATATAAATGTTAAATATAAGTCTTAAATGTTAACATATCTAAATGTAACTGTAAATATAAATTTTAAATATAAATGTTAAATGTTAAATATAAATGTTAAATGTAGACTCTAAATGTTGAGAACATATCCAAAATCGCCACACCCTAAGAATCCAGAGTCCAGACACCCTGTAGAGAAGCCTCATTTCGGCCGCCTGTATTCGTGATGTCATTCTTTCAGTCATTACCCATAGCTCATGACCATAGGTGAGGGTAGGGACAAAGATGGACCAATAGCTTGAGAGCTCAATAGTTTCCTGGCTCAGTTCTTTCTTCGCCACGACGAACCGGTGAAGCACCTGACAAACTGCAGACGCCGCTTCAATTCGTCTGTCCAGCTCTCAATCTCACCTACTCTCACTCGTGAACAAGACCCCGAGATACTTGAACTCCTCCACTTGAGGCAATACATTTTCCCTCACCTGAATAGGGCAATCCACCCGTTTCCGGCTGAGAACCACGGTCTCGGACTTGGAGGTGCTAATCCTCATCCCTGTCACTTCGCACTCGGCTGCGAACCGCCCCAGAACACGCTGGAGATCCCCAGCAGATGAAGCCAACAGGACGACATCGTTTGCAAAAAGCAGCGAGGCAATCCTGAGGCCACCAAACTGGACACCCTCAACACCCCGGCTGCGCCTAGAAATCCTGTCCATAAATATTATAAACAGGACCGATGACAAAGGGCAGCCCTGGCGGAGCCCAACCCGCACTGGGAACACGTCCGACTTATTACCGGCAATGCGGACCAAGATTCTGCTCCGGTTGTACAGGGACCAAATTGCCCGCAACAGTGGACCCCAGACCCCATACTCCTGAAGCACCCCCCACAGAGCACGTCGGGGAACCCGGTCGTAAGCCTTTTCCAAATCCACAAAACATGTGTAGACTGGATAGGCAAATTCCCAGGCCCCCTCCAGTACCCTCGCATGGGTATAAAGCTGGTGCAGTTCCATAGTTCCATGGCCAGGATGAAAACTGCATTGTTCCTCCTGAATCTGAGATTCGACTATCCATCTCACTCTCCTGTCCAGTACCCTGGAATAGACTTTCCCAGGAAGGCTAAGTGTGATCCCACTGTAGTTGGAACACACCCTCCGGTCCCCTTTCTTAAATAAGAGGACCACCACCCCGGTCTGCCTATCCAGTGGCACTGTCCCTGACCTCCACGCGATGTTGAGAAGGAGTGTCAGCCATGAGAGCCCCACAACATCCAGAGTCTTTAGGTACTCCGGGTGGATCTCGTCCACCCCCGGGGCCCGGTCACCACGCAGCTCTATGTCCTCAGATGTCTCAAAGGCAGTGTGCGTAGATGTATCTGATGCAGGGTTAAGGAGGTCCTCAAAGTATTCCTTCCACCTTCGGGTGATGTCCCCAGGTGAGATCAACAGCACCCCCTCCCCACTATAAATAGTAGAAACCAGGAGCTGCGTCCCCCTCCTGATATTCCAGATGGTTTGCCAGAGCCTTTTTGAGGCCAACCGAAAGTCACTTTCCATGGCCTCACCTAACTCCTCCCACGCCCGGGTTTTTGATTCCGCAACCACCTGAGCCGCACTGCGCTTGGAAACAAACCCCTGGGCTAATAATTCCTGGTAAGCCTCCTTCTTCAGCTTGATAGCCCCTCTCACCTCTGGTGTCCACCATTAGGTACGAGGGTTACCTCCACGACTGGCACCGACAACCCTGCAGCCACAGCTCTGCATGGCTGCTTCAACAATGGAGGTCCGGAACAGCGTCCATTTAGACTCAATGTCCACAACCTCCCCCGGTATGCAGTTGGAATAAAGGTGCGAGTTAAAGCTCTGCCAAACAGGAGCCTCTGCCAGATGTTCCCAGCAGACCCTCACTATGCACTTGATCCTACCTGGTCTGACCGGCTTCCTCCCCCGCCACCTGAGCCAACTCACCACCAGGTGGTGATCAGTTGACAGCTCTGCCCCTCTCTTTACCCGAGTATCCAAGACAGAAGGCCACAGATCAGATGATAAGATTATAAAATTGATCATCAACCTGCAGCCCCGGGCATGTTCGTACCATGTCCACTTATGGACACCCTTATGCTCAAACATGGTGTTCTTTATGGACAAACCATGCATCGCACAGAAGTCCAATAACACAACAAAGTTCTATTGCCCCGGACAACATAGCCCCCAGGGTCACTGTGGCACTCAAACCCCTCCACCACGATATGGTGGAGCCTATGATATAATACCAATTCATTCATAATACCATAAATATGTAGTTTCACAGACATATTGTTGCATTTTTTCATCTGTGCAAACACATTAAGAATAATACACTGTTCAAAAAAATTAAAGGAACACTTTTTAATCAGAGTATAGCATTAAGTCAACTAAATGTCTGGAATATTGATTTGGTCAGTTAAGTAGCAGAGGGGGGTTATTAATCAGTTTCAGCTGCTTTGGTGTTAATGAAATTAACAACAGGTGAACTAGAGGGGCAACAATGAGATGATACCTGAACCCTACAGAGGTCGCACAGGTAGTCCAACTCCTACAGGATGGTGCATCAATACATGCCATTGCCAAATGGTTAGCTGTGTCTCCCAGCAGAGTCTCAAATGCATGGAGGAGATTCCAGGAGATAGGCAGTAACTCTAGAAGAACTGGACAGGGCCATAGATGGTCCTTAACTCATCAGCAGGACTGGTATCTGTTCCTTTGTGCACGGAGGAACAGGATGAACACTGCCAGAGCCCTACAAAATGACCTCCAGCAGGCCACTGGTGTGAATGTCTCTTACCAAACCATCAGAAACAGACGTCATGAGGGTGACCTGAGGGCTCAACGTCCTCTAGTGAGCCCTTTGTTCACTGCCCAGCACCATGGGTAGATTGGCATTTGCCATAGAATACCAGAATTGGCAGGTCCACCACTGGCACCTTGTGCTTTTCACAGATGAGAGCAGGTTCAGCCTGAGCACATTTGACAGATGTGAGAGGGTCTGGAGAAGCCATGGAGAACGTTATGCTGCCTGTAACATTGCTCAGCATGACTGGTTTTGTGGTGGGTAGTGATAGTCTGGGGAGGCATATTCAAGGAAGAACACACAGACCTCTATGGGCTAGACAATAGTACCTTGACTGCCATTAGGTATTGGGTTGGTATCATTGGACCCATTGACAGACCCTACGCTGGGGCAGTGGGTTCTGGGTTCCCCTTGGTGAGAGCATGCAGACAGTTCCTGGAGGATGAAGGAATTGGTACCATTGACTGCCCCCCCTGCTCAACTGACATAAATCCAATAGAACACCTCTGGACATTATGTTACAGTCCATCTGACGATGCCAGATTGCACCTCTGAATGTCCAGCAGCTCAGTGATGCCTTGGTCCAGATCTGGGAGGAGATCCCCCAGGACACAATCCATCTTCTCATTAGGAGCATTAGCCCCGACGTTGTCAGGCATGCATGCAAGCATGTGGGGGCCATACAAACTACTGAGTACGATTTTGAGTTGCTGCAATGAAATTTCAGCAAAATTGGACTAGCCTGCAGCATCATTTTTTCACTTACCTTGTAAAGTAAAGGTCTGCATGCCACCAACTTGGTTCAGTTTCGAGTCCTGGTTGGCAGTGTTGCGTAATGGGTAATATGGGTAAACTGATGCCAAAATAGCAGAAATAGATAAGAAAAGGTCAAAGCCGTCAGGTACCCAGTTTAGAAACAAAGAGGAAAGAAAAAGAGAAATGCACAAAAGATAAAGGTAGGCAGGTATTTCACCTTTTTATGAACATTTTATGATGCATGTAATGAAATTGAATAGTATAACACTAGTATGTTTGTTAGTCAATCAGTTAATGCTGTAATAATTCCTTTTATTTTTCTTTTTATATTAACTACAATTTGTTTCTATTTATCTTTGTTACTTCTTTTGATACTTATGAATCTTATTTTGTATATTGTTTTATATTTATATAGTTTCAAATTGCCCACAGGTGTGCATGTCTGAGTGAATGGCATGTGAGTGTCCCCTGTGATGGGTTGGTGCTCCATCCCGAGTTCTTCTCTGCTTTACATTTACATTTACAGCATTTGGCAGACGCCCTTAACCAGAGCGACTTACATAAGTGCTTTAGGACTCTGCTATAAATCTTTCTCGATACTAGCTCAGTCAAACCAAGGCTATGAATACCCGCAATCTAACACTAAAAGTCCCTCTTTTTTTTTTTTCCGGAAGAGTTCATAGTTCATAGTCACCAGAAGTGCTAATTTAGGTCTTTCTGGAAAAGGTGTGTCTTAAGTCGTTTTTTGAAGACATTAAGTGACTCAGCTGTTCGGACATCAAGGGAGAGTTCATTCCACCAACTTGGTGTCAGGACAGAGAAGAGCCGAGAGACATGTCTTCCTTGTGCCTTGAAGGGTGGTGGGACCAGTAGAGCAGTGCTGGAGGATCGGAGAGATCGTGGTGCAGTGCGGGCTGTGATGAGGTCTTTTAGGTAGGATGGTGCCAGATTGTTTTTGGCTTTGTATGCGAGCATCAGTGTTTTAAATCTGATGCGGGCAGCCATAGGAAGCCAGTGTAGTGAGTGCAGCAAAGGAGTGGTGTGGGAGAACTTAGGAAGGTTGAACACAAGTCGAGCAGCTGCATTCTGAATCAGTTGGAGG
>JAABNX020000008.1:25353075-25369278 GCA_015163995.2 Mormyrus lacerda | reverse complement strand
CTGTGCAAAGTTGGAATGCGGAATACCACGGCAGTTTTTTTGCTATGCACGAGCACCTGAATAATAATAATAATAATTACAACTTTATTGATCCCTGTGGGGAAATTCTTTTTACGCCTCCCTCAACTTGCTCTTTGTAGGGTAAGCTGTCCACGAAGGGCAGCCACCTGTTGGGGCGCCCAGGGAGCTGCGATCTTGTGATTACAGGCACACAGGCTTAGCCCACTGAGCCACACGCTGCCCCTGCAGAGGAAGGATACAGGCTAGGGCTGCACCGATTTCAATTTTCTTGCCCGATATTGATTTCTGATTTTTTTTTGCAAGTGTGTCCTACTGATACCGATTTTTGCAAATTCCAATTATCTTACTTTAAACTTCACAATTTCCCCCAAACTGCACTGTTACGGGATCTTTTCTCAGTTAAACAAGTCTCAAAATAAACTGCTCTGTGACTGGAATTTAATGATTATTATATAGTGTATGTTTAATAATGAGTTTAAAGTTTACCTCTGGTGTTTCTCCATGTTTTCGAGGTTGCACCCCCATGGTTTACTTTGGTTTTACATGTATTACAAATTGCAAACTTTGTGTTGTCCTCACTTACAGTGAAGAACTTCCATGCTAATGACATGTTAGAGCGTGGCTGTGAGCGTGCATGTAGCTGTGAGGCTTTTGCCTGCTCTGCTGTGCGTATGACATGCGGCGCATGCATAAAACAAACCGTGGATGGCTCGATATGTCACAGCCCTACCATTTAGTAATTGTTTATCAGTGATGTTTCTGTCAACGATGGATCACATATACAATGGAAGTCCCACAGCATTCACAATATTCTAAAATTCACCCCCCACCTTATGCTAAAAACGTAAAGGGGGAATTCTCTCCTGTTAAAAGAAATGAATTTCAAGCCCTGAATGCATGTTCTCTGTTGACTTCCATAGCATCAAGATTTAAGGAATTATTACTTAAAGTAACAGGTAAGAGTACAGTAAAATTGTAATTCATACTATTATGGTTAAACTTTGTGATTAATCCATGACTCATGTGTCTTCCGAACTATGTGGGGGCAATGTAATGCAGACCCTGCTGGGAACCTGACCAGGGCTACAGCACATGAGGATATTCCACACTGACGTACTGCTGCCAAGTATTAACATCATGGTATGCTGAGCATGGTCAAAGATGTGTGATGGTGCACACTGTCCCAGCCTGGCCAAAGGGGAACAAAGGCAACTGCAAAAGTTCATTTGATTTCCTAAAGAAGCATACATATATACATATATATACACACACATACACATATATACATACACATATATACACACACACACACACTTGGATTTTTACAAGTTCACACACGCTTCTTCCTTGTTCTATGGGACTTCAGTCCCGCTTCTAGAGGCCTGACTTGAGCTGTCCTAACAGTGTACTTCATGCTTCCTATTCCTATTGAAGGTCATTTGATGTCATTCTATGATTCATGAGAAACTATCGGATAAGTTAACGGTCATTTCTGGAATAAAAAGTTGCTTCTGCCCCATACCTGGCTGGTTTCTGGTCATTCCCAATGTCTCCTACTTCACCTTATTGCTGTGTACTGCTGTTCTAGAAATTCTGAACCTGCAAGCAATCTGTTGCTCAGCGTAGCCTTCTGCTGGCAGAACCAAGATCAAACCAGAATATAAAAACGCAGATTTATTTTAAAATATAGCGTGGTCTCTATTTTTTACACGTGTGTGTGTGTGTGTGTGCACATAAGTTTTTCGAAACCTTTAAGTCAACTGTTCAAACCCACATGTGAGAACTCTTCAGCCAATCACGTCTTCTAATGGTGCTGATCCACTGGCATACAGGAATTGAGCTGTACCTGAGCCTTACCAGGAAGAGAGACTAGTTATAGGGCAGTTCCAGTTTGCTTCAGTTTTCTGCTGCAGAAGGGTTGGGTCAGTAAGGGCACTGTCAGGTTTGGAGAGCAACAGTGACGTAAAACCCAAGAGACACTTATTTACTGCTCACATTGTGGTCATCATGATTTACTATGTGCTAATTTCTACTTAGCATGTCCGTGAGAATTGTCATCTTTTGTTAGCATCAAATGCTAGCAGAGTTATCATTCACTTGTGTAAATTTTCACTATGAATCTATTCCATTCAGCTGTCCTAAGTTACCAGGAATATTAATAATGAATATTTCATGCCCCTTTCCCTTCAGATAATCCATTATGCATCTGTAATATCTGTATTTCATCCAATCAGATGGCAGTACTTATGGTGTACTTCAACCAATCAGATGGTGGTACACAACCAGCTAGGTTTAGTCAGGCTTTGGGTCCAGCTAGTCAGCAGGGCCATGTCAGCGTGGGTTTGACTCAGGTATGATTCCGATACCATCAGTTCTCGGTACAGCTCGGGTACGGCTTGGTTCTTAGCGGCAGTGGAAAAGCACCATAATATAATTAAGGTGTTAAGTGAAAACTCATCCCTGTTCCCTGGCAAGTATTCCAGTGAACCACAGAATGTTAAGTGTTTTGAGTAAACTTCTATTCATGCTTTTATTTAGCTATTAATAGCCTTTGTATATGTATCATGCATCAGCTTTAGTGCTGGGCAGTATACCGGTTCATCATGTATACCAGCTTTAATTTCCCATATGGTATGAAATTTTCATATATTGCCATAACGCAGCATAGCTGAAACAACACCTGTAACATTTCAATAGCCAGCAAATTACCCCTGTTAACTATGTGTATCCTTCTCACTAACAGTTTTCTAACACAATTCCTCATTAATATAACTGTTCAGCATTATAGTATTTATAGCTACTGCTTCAGTCTATACCTGAAAATCTGAATTACATGTAATACAATTAGGTCTGCAATTAAATGTATAACATTAAAGCAAAATATAATCCCTATATCTTTGATTTATTATTGTAATAATTATTAAAATCATGCCAGTTCAGAAAACATATCGTTACCAAGCTAAATATAAGGTAATACAACATGTCTCTACGGAACTCAATATACGGTTATAATTAATAACACATGTTGCTATCAGGCTGCAAATACTTTAATTATATGATAAAACATCAGGTACTATTCAGCTAAATGTAAATAATTTTTTAATAATAATTAATAAAAACACAACTTTTTAAAAACTCGCCTCCTCTAATTGCCTGGACCCACCTCCTCTATAATCTAATTGGTTCTGTCTCTGAACCAATCAATTTTTGTTTTAGCCTCAGAACAGTTTTATGTAAAACTCCCCTGAGCTACCTGCTCTGCAGCTCAACATAAACTGATAGTGGCGCCGTCAAGCCAAATCTGTTCTCCCACCTGAATTCCTCCCTCCTGTGACTGTCATGTCAAATTTCTGTAGTTTCCAGTTCACCCTTAGCACTTCTTCATGAGTTCACAGCAATAAAATACAATTAAATGTTTTTTTAAAGTGTTTTTTTATCACTTATTAATCTGTTTAGCTTTATAGTACAACGGGAATGATTTATTAGATTATTATATTCACTCCATAGCGATATGCTGCAATTACAACCGTATATTTAGCTCCATAGCAACATGTTTCACTGGTGGTGTGCACATTAATGCCTTTTTTGAATAAAAATAAAATTGGTCTCTGCTAGGTATCGTAACAGTGTTAAATATCAGTACATAGTTATAGTTACATGTCACATAAAGTTAGGTACGTGCGTAGTGTGAACAACAGCACTGTTTCTATAAATGTGTGTTACAGAGGGAAATGGAAATTGAATTAAATGTATAAAAATAAAACAAATGCAAGACGGCTTAATGTAACTGCATATGTTTATTTTCCCCAAAATCCTGGAGGCAATTTCTGCCCCTGGATCACCGTTTGTAGGGCTATTCTAAAATTTCTTGGGGCTTTTCTGCCCTTTGCCCCAATTAATTTCAGACACTGGCTATAGCTAACAGGAAACTGCCCTTCTTGGGTCCGTCTTATTCTATAATTCAGGGAAGGAAAGCAGTCAGGCAGCATAACAAAGGGCTGCTCTTGTAGCAATAAAAAAAAAGGAAAATGCAAGACCTTTCTTGTTTAACCAAGAGCAGCTAAGTGTCCGTGGCTCAGAGACGATGAACCATGCGAATCAGTGCCTTAATTACACATTTCCTTAGGGTGACCCCAATAAGTCCAGTCAGGCAAAACAACAACAAACAAAAAAAAAAAAAATGGGCCTTTGTTGATCCTGTGGCACCGGAAGGTTGTCCGATAATTTGCAGAACAACATTTATTTGGAAGGGGGAGGTGGCGGGGCTTTTGTTTGATTAGGGTGCGTGGCCGCACATTGGCCTCGCGGGGCCAAGTCAGGCCCAGCGAGACTTCTCTGAGTACCACGGTGCCCGGCCACTGCAGGTCCGCTGCTGACAGCTACAGCTAACCACCACATGCAGAAATAAACAGCTGCAGCTTAACAGAGACCACACCTCAAAATATCCACATCAATGCACAACCCCTGCTTCCCACTTCACGCTCATCTTTTCATGCTCAAGCATCCTGCAGGTGAACCTTCGTAGCACGAAATACAGCCAGATGCAGAGTGTGCCTACAGTTCGCTGCGAACACAAGCTGTCTTTTGAGTTGCGCTTTAAAAGAAGGAACTAGGCCCCTCCCGCTAAAACACAGAAAAAATAAACTTGCCAAATCGTACTTTTAATTGCATGGCAGAATACACCAGAATTACTTTTGTCTAGACAACTTAAATGCTTTGATTTTGCAGTATTTCCTACTTTTACAGATTAATTCTTAATATGGAAAGGTGTGGATGCAGTTTTTGGGTAGCAAATGACTGTTGTATGAGATGCAGTTTCGTTTCCTTAGTGTTTCTCTGTCACATTTCCGTTTTTCACTATTTCCAATCAGTTTATATTTGTATTACTGGTTACTGACCTTTTCATATTTCGAGATGATGTCAGCACGTTCCTCTGCTATTAATGTGTCAATGTCCTTCTTCATGTCAATACCTGCAAAGAAAAGTCAGAGGATTTATAAAAAGTCGTTATTTGGACAGCAAGTCAATTTCTCTCTTAAATAAGCTGCAATACAGTATGGAGTCTTTCTGAGAAGTTGCAGGACAAAGGTAAAATTTGGATATATGCAGTCACCATGCAAAGGAGGCCAAGAGCCTGTCTACTTGAGTTAGAAATGAGGATTTTGTGCAAATTTAAGCCACAGAGGTCACAGTCAATGCACATGGTTAAGCCTAACAGAGAGACTTGCTGTGAATATGCACAATTTGCTATCTTCCACCATTACTGTATTATAATTAGAGATGCACCGATACAAATATTCAGATCGGTATCAGCGCCGATCCAGACCTATTTGATGGATCGGGTATCGGCCATGCCTGACCGAGCCACGTCCTGTACGTACTTATTTAGTATTTGGCAATCAATCGCATGACAGCTCTTTCCCATTTTACATGTGTTTTTTTGCGGCATTCAAATCGAACGCTATCGCTGCCCCTCGGTCTTTTTTGCTACTGAGTGGGTGTGAGTTCGGTGACTTCTGCCTGCTGTGATGTCATGCACATACGCTTCGCATTACGAGGAACGTAAGATAAGACATGACGATATGGGAGTATTATACGCTTCCTTTGGTTGCAACAGTTTCTTGTAAACAAGTCTTTGCAACGAGGACTTGTTTGGTCTGTGTCCGACGGAGCAAAACCGAAACGATTCCATATTACAGATGTAGCAACACCTTTCTTGGGCACAAGCGCCAGCTTTTCCCCTGTCACTGCCATGTAGTTAGTGAATCTGCTACAGTGTTTGTTTGCGCCGCGCTAATTTACTCGTAAAGAATGGTGCGTCGCGTTAGTTCTGCTTTTGGCGCTCGTGTATAAGAAAAAGTAATAAAATCGATTTTCATGAAAACACATCGCCCTGAACTGTAAATTCGAATTAATCGATTAAATCGATTTATCGCCCAGCTCTATGTATCGGTATCGGCAGTTGTGTATCGGAATCGGATCGGAACTGAAAAGATGGGGATCACCCATCTCTAATTATGATGATGCAACACCTATGCAGAATAAAGCATTCAATTGCTCAAGCTGTCCGGGCTGCACCGCCATGGGTTTATTGATTCATTTTTATTTCCTTTGTTCCCCTACATTTTTGCATCAACAAGCACCAGGGGCATTTCAAGGATGCCAACACCTGCAAAACATGTGTTGTAAAGCAAGAGCAATCATCACAATTATTGTTATTGTTGAAGCTGTTGTAGTGATTCCTTTTTAATATTAATTTCATTCATTTCATATTGGGGTTAATTCTGCATGACAACCAGAAAGACTGAAAGTGATCCAGCGCAGTGCTATTTGTATAGACGTTGGTATCTGTGGCATCTACAGTTGCAGAGAGAGAACTGTGAGGACGTGTTTGGTGCCGGGGCCTGTGAACTGGCTGCGTTATGGAAATTAACATGCGCTCTGGGAGTGGAGGTCTGGACTAGACACGGAGAGTCAGATGCCACAGCTGGCACATCCTGCTACCACTCACAGTACACCGAGGAGTATCCTTGTTAGAAGAGCCCCACACTGAGGAATATTCTAATCCAGAGGACTACTATGAGAGGAGCCGCGCGGCGAGGAAGACTCCCGCAAGGGGAGCCGCGCGGCGAGGAAGACTCCCGTGAGGGGAGCTTTGCACCAGATAACCCAGTACTACAAATAAAGGCCAGAAACTGAATATAAATAGTAACTTTTCATAAAACGAACAGCAAACAGCACGCAGCTAATCAGCTGTGAGAGGGTGACCCTGACATGTGGACATGTGGCGGGGGTGGAAGGTGCATGGCCCCGTGTCTGCAGTAAGGCAGGTGCCTCCAGACGCAGCTGCTGACACCAACTGGGGAGGGATATGGAACATCAGTGCAAGCCCCAATCTGATATCTGCAGCCCCTGATGTATAGACTTTCTCCCCCACTACTGATTAACTTTATACAGAGATCTTTTCTGACTACCTTCATTAGAAAAGAATTGATATTTTCATTTTGAAACAGAATTTGTTTCTTCGTGGGGAGCAAACCTGAAAACTATCCAATTTCATTTAATTTCATGGAGGTACATACAATTCCACTATAAAAAATGTGTTTTACCTTTTACTAAAACAAATTCAAAGTATTCACATTCAAGCAGAAAGTTCCAGAACTAATACAGAGTATTACACAGTGCCACCAGAAAGAATTCACACCCCTTCACTTTTCCCACATTTTGTTCTGAAATAGATGAGTATAATTGTTCCTCAAAGATCTTCACACAGTACCCCATAATGACAAGGCAAAGACAACTTGTTAGATAGGTGTGCAATTTTTTTTATTGCCAAAAGCTTCTTAATCCAGTGTTTCATAAGTATTCACACCCATAGCTTAATATTTTGACTGCAATCACAGCCTCAGGTCCTCTTGGGTAGGCCTCTGCAGGTTTGGCACACCTGTTTTTTGGGGATTGTCTCCCATTCTTCCCTGCAGATCCTATTAAGCCCAGTCAGATTGGATAGGCAGCGCCAGTAGACAGCCATTTTTAGGTCTTTCCAGAAATGTTTGATTGGATACAAGTCCGGGCTCTGGCTGGACCTCTCAAGGACATTCACAGACTGCCCCTGAAGCCACGCCTGTGAGACCTCAGCTGTGTGCTTCGGGTCTTTGTCGTGTTGGAGGATGAATCATCACCCTAGTCTGAGTTCCAACGCCTTCTGGAGCAGGTTTTCTTGAAGAATCTCTCTATATTTGCCTGCTGTAATCTCATCTTCTATGCGGACCGGTTGCCCAGTTCCTGCCGCAGAAAAACATCCCCACAGCATGATGCTGCCACTACCGTGCTTTACAATAGGGATGGTGTTAGCCAGGTGATAAGCAGTGCCTGTTTTTCTCCAGACATGACGCTTTGAGTTCAGTCCAAAAAGTTCTATTTTGGTTTCATCATACCTGAGAATTTTGCTTCTTACAGTTTGAGAATCCTTAATGTGCTTTTTGACAAACTCCAAGCGGGCTGCCATGTGCCTTTTAGTGAAGAGTGACTTCCATCTGGCCACTGTAACATAAAGGCCTGATTGGTTTAGTGCATTAGCTATGGTTAACCTTCAGGATGGTTCTCCTATCTCCACAAGGGAACACGTTGTTTTTTGGTCACCTCACTGACCAAGGTTATTCTTCCCCCAATTACTCAGTTTGGTCGAGCAGCCAGATCTGGGGAGGATCCTGGTGATTCTAAACCTCTTCCATTTCCGAATAATGGAGACAACAGTTTTTTTCAGGACCTTAATTGCCGGCGAAAGTTTGTGTGTCCTTCTCCAGATTTGTGCCTTGCCACAATCTGGCCTCGGAGGTCTATAGACAGCTCCCTGGACTTCACTGTCAACTGTGAGAACTTGTATAAACAAGTGTGTGCCATTCCAAATCATTTTCAATCGACTGAATTTACAGATGGACGCCAATCAAGTAATAGAAGCATCTCAAGGATGATCAGTGGAAATCATACGCACCTGAGCAAAGGGTCATAGCAAAGGGTGTGAATACTTATGTGCCTATTGTGTTTAAATGTTTACATTTTTTATACATTTAATATAATGTCTGAAAACATGTTTTCACTCTGCCATTATGGTGTAGCTTTTGCAGAAGAAAACTACTGTATACTGAAAATGTGGAAAAAGTGAAGATGTGTTAATACTTTTTGCTGGTACTGTAGGCATATATATAAGGTATATTATTTTATTAAGATATTTTATACACATACTTCCCATGTGTATAAGTGATATGATTATAGAATTAGAGATGAATTTGTTAATGGGTTACGATACAGAAAAAGAATGGAGCAGAAGTTTTTTGTTTTATGTAATATAGGAAAAGAGAAAATGCATTTTGTCAAGTGAAAATACTGAATGGAATCACCACAGTAAAGTTACAGCCCTCCTTGCATATCCCCCATCTATAATCATGTTTTTGTCTTGGAATCATACCTGTGTGTGGCATTTTTTAATCCACAAAACTGTGCCACACACACTAGACAGTACATCCACAGTGTACTTTCTGTATAAGGCACTATTGTTTTTGCAGAGCACAAAAGTATTTACTGTATTTACATTACTGTAATGTTTGCTTGCTGCACTGTACTGTATTTACAAACTTTTGCAGGCCTTCACGTGCACTACAGTGCTATGCTCACACTGCTATTTACGCAGACCTCTACTGCACCAACACACTGTATTTAAGGTCCATCTGCTAACAGATGCTTCCTTTGTAAAATCGGAAGGGCTTCTCTACAGAATGAAGTGCTTACTTCCTATCAGGCTCCATTTTTGGAGCACTCTAACGAGAAACAGCAGTGATGGGAGGAGCTGCATGTTACAGCAGTAAAATTACTAAGTCTTCTTATATAGCCAACTTCCCACTGCTTATCCAGTGACAGGGACACGGGCATGAAACCTATCTCAGGCAGCACAGGGCACAAAGCAGGGATGTCCCGGAAGGTATGCCAGTCCATCACAGGGCGTGCGCACGCACGCACACACACACAACACACACACGCGCACACACACACACACAAAGGCAATTTAGACACCAGTCCATTAAATGTCTTTGGGCTGCAGGAGAAAATTAGTTTAATCCCATTGCCATAGGTGCAGGGAAGCAGTGCCACTCTGAAAGCAGCCCCCTTGTTCTTTGTAACCAATCAGGCTGTTACCTCTCTGCAAAGTACAAAAGTACATCATTGCAGAAAACATGGAACTTACCCCTAAAAATCTCACGTTATGACAGCCTGAGGTAGTTTAAGGAATGTCCAACCACATTACGCCTAAACAGTTTCCAGCATGGTGTCAGACACCCTCATCTTCCACCACCAGCTTGGTTAACGACACAAAGCTATATCTGATAGCCGCTGCTGAGGTCTGTGCTCTGGTGGTAACAAACCGTATAAATGCACCAGACAGCCATTACTAAAGAAGAGAGGAAGGGAGTCAGATTCACAGCAAACCACCACTCCCTGTGTGCTCATGTTTTAGCAGTAGAAGTTCAAGGTCTTTATCTATTGTCATCAGTACATATTATAATAATTATTAATTAATAATTAATCATTTATATTATTAAAAGATAATAAGCACAGCAATCAGCTATAACAAATAACGGAATATTACATCACCACTGAGACATTGAACAAAAAGATTTTGTGTCCTTATACTTAAATTAATGCAGGTCTCAATACAGTGTAACGTTTTATAAAGAATTAAACATAGGCTACTAATATGCTAGCTAACATTGTGGCTCAGTGAACAGAACATGGCCACACACACCCAGCTCACTAGGGTTCCACCTATATCTGAATTTGTATTATCGATTATTGCCACAAAAAATATCTAGATTACCAATAATATTTAAACGTGTGATCACAAATGAGAATGTCTTTATATAGTCTATTTTCCTATTTTGCCATATCTCCAGTGCTGCTTGACCTGCATGCTTTTTGTTAAATTGCACTACTTTTTGCCAACAGCTCTTAATTCCTGAACTGATTGGAATTGATCATTTTAATTTATTTGGAAAGATTTTTAGTTTGCATACCTTGTTGCACTTTATTAGACAATAAAATATTGACATTCTGAGTGCTTAATGTTTACTTTCTGGCATTTCTTAGATTTTTTTAATGGTGTAATCAATTTTTGGGTTATTCAAGAAAAAGATTAGTCAGCTAATACAAAAAAAACAATAGATTTGAGGAGCCCCAGTGTGAAGCATAGTTTAACATTCAGTCGTTAAGAAAACCTCTGGAAGATGTCACTGAGTTTTATGTCATGTACACTACGTGAATGGTGGGGGGGGAGCTACAGAATCATATTTCAGAATGATGGCTTTAAAAAAATCTGTTTACTCACAATGGTCACACTAAGTGTTCAACCAAATATTTCAAAAACTGAGATACAGAAACGGTTTGTTTTTCTAGCTGTGCGGCAACAGTATAAGCAGCGGTGTCTCGGATGCCGGCACTGAAGACAGTAACAGGATGACCACTTACCTATTATGCATGAGAAACTGGAGTTTATATTTCAAGACTTTACCGTTTCTATAAACAAGTAAAAACACACACTTCTTCCTACTCTTCTTATCCTTCTGTAAAATGAGACGTTTTGGCTAGGACTTTTCAAGCATGCTTCTCAGCACTGTGGGACTGCAGAACTTTTTGGTTTTACAAGCAGGGGCGGGGAGTTGCCGCCAGGTAGGTATAGGTTTTCAGTTTGTGGACACTACGCTAAATTTATTTTATAAGCCAAGGGAGTTTTCAAAGGCTTTGTTTTAAATATGTATCAGCTAAAAAGACAGTACTGGTATGTGACAGCTCGAACCTGCTCTGGGGGTATCTATGAAAGCCACAATTTACATAGCAATCATTGTGTATATATATTTGGAAATTTCATGGCACTCGTTTATGAAAATACCACAGTGCATAATTAAGTTCTAAATGTCATACAACTATTAAAATCCAGTGGACTAAAATGAAACAACATGAATATGGGAATTTTTAAATCAAGCACAAACTTTAGCATCTGCTGTTAAACACAAGTCTTGATAGGACTGCTTGTTACTTTAATGTGTTGCTTCACAAAATAAAGCAACTAAAATAAAGCTTGCTAACAGAGCATGCTAATGCAGTTTGATTCAACACTGCATGACACCATTGAAGTGTATGTATACAAAACTGAGCTTTACTATGATGTTGTTCTCTCTTAGCATTTCTTCCCTCTTTGGTCATGTTCTTGGTATTACGTTACATGGTGTTATCCATGACACACAAAGACACCCATTGTGAGACTCACACCACTACGTACCCAAATTTAAGCTGATCTGCCTTTGAATTGTGGAAACTGGTAATGAACTGCATGTTTATAGTGTCTCTATGCCATGAAAATATAGCAAAAATAGCCCAGAACCGGGGGTCTGACCACCGTAACTGTGCGGCTTTTTTGTTTCTTCGGTGTATTTATGAGATGCATTGGCCAGATAATTGTAAGGTATGTGGGACTATCTCCAGGTCAGGCAAACTCTTTTTGGATGCGTGACCTAGCTGGGAATAGCAATGACATATCGGGAAGGGGGAGGGGCACCGTGTTCCCATGGAAGCAGAGACGCTTTTGGGGTGGAGGAGAAAGAAAGGAAAACAAACCTTACAGAAATGGCCACATTCACATCTGCGGTTTCATGTCCCTCAGGCACCAGGCTCTACAGCATTTTAGTCATTTTTGGCTTAATCACTCCTCAAAAGCATAACCCTGCTTTTAAAAGACAAACAAAAATCATACTAAAACTTAGAGCCAGCTATTACATGCCATGTATGAAGTACGTTGATAATATAGAAATGGAAGTAACATGGAATTATGTGATGTGTGTGGATACATACAACGGAGCTCTTTGGTTGGACTCCTGTGCCACCAGCTGAGACAATCACACACAGGACACATAAGTGACAACGTGAAGGGGTGTCAGCTTGCTGTTTAGCATATCTATCGCAGGGTTGCCAACTTTGGACAGCTGGCTGGCGTGAGATTTTCAATTTGAGATTAGTCTGCATACACATTTACATGTATGTAACGGTTATATTACCTACAAAATAGTCTGTAGGGTTTGCAAACTCCCTGAATGCTTTTGGTGTAGTTAATTTTAGGTTAATAGAATAATATAGATTTGCTGTAAGATTTCTTGAATGAGTGTGACAGTCTGCAAGCATAAGTGTTACACCAGACGGATGAGAACTGGCAACCCTGATATCATCTGTAAGATTGCAGCCTGCCTGGGAAAGGGGGGAGAGTGCATGTAAAATGCAGATAAAAAAAAGATAAAAACTGCACTGCAGAAATATATGCAAGGTGTAGCCAGGATGTGGGCTCCTGTGTATGGCCATCATCCAGTTACAGCACGAAGCAGCCGTCAGATGTGGCGACTATTTTAAAAGTAGCCCCAATGTTTGCATGTTGGCGACACCGCTAACACTAAGGACTAAACAAAAGGTGTGACACTGAGAGGGCACCTGCCAAAATGGACCAATTACATATCGGCACATGTAACATCAAACATCACATGCCATCCTTTCAGACATGCTGCTTACGGAGATACAGTCAGGCTATTTGAAGAATGCAAACTGAACAGCACTGAAGCAAATGTCAGTATTTGTGGTTGAAGGACTAGTGCAATTTTATCAGTTTTAAAGCTTATGACCTCATCATCACCTCAGCCACAATAAGAACCAAAAGTGTCAGTAAGGGGGGAAAAAAATACTTCCGGAAATGGTCCCTGATACTTGACTGGGTAAGTACAGGGCGGAAACACTTCTCCCACATTTATAAAACTGCATTCCGTACCATGAAAATACATACATTTTCAATTTATATATACACACACACCTTTTAGAGGTTCTGACTGGGCTCGACGGTATAGCCAATTAGTTAGATAGTGAGATAATAAAAAGATTCATACTTAGAGCAAGTTCCTCCATGGGAAAAAAGAATTATTGTCTTACCCAAAAGCTTAACTTTCTCCACATAACAGAAAGAATATATACTACAGAAATATGACATGGCAAATCAATTGGCTTTTAAATTAAAGGGGAAAACCCATTTAAAAATATTATAATTAACTCACATTCCAATGAAAAAAAACAGTGGGACACAATATTTTTGGCAAAGAAAAATATGGGCGCTTTCAGGGAGGTCATGTGACCCACAGGAAACAAACATGAGGCCGGAAGAGGAAATCTGCCTTTAGGCGTTTTGGTACTAATGTTTCTTAATACAAAAAGAATAACAGCAGCAAAATGTCAGGCTGATATTGTGAACACTTCTGGGCCATATGTAACAGGAAGCAGTAACCACCAGGCAAAGCCCTAATACTTCCTGGCCGTGGTCGTGTTGCAGAGGTCTGCCCCTCTCCTCTGTGTTGCATGACTAGCTCAGAGCCCGATACGCAGTATCAAGGCGATAGACATGATTTCCACAAACTTAAAGCGGATATTTTTCATACAATTCTGTCACATACACAAATCTGTAAAAGACCGTTTCCCCTCAATTATTTAAAGTGAACACATGTGCGAACACCTTTAAATAGACTTGCAAATTCTCCATCCGCAGCCCCCACCTACCCATCCTCTTATAGTTGAGGTGCGTGGTCAGCTAAGAGGCCAAATGACACCAATGTACCATACAGCCAGTTTTTTCTACTTATTATTATTTTGCCCCCCACCGGTGATCGCAGGTTCGTTAAATACAATTGGGAGACCACATGAAAACAATATGAATTTATGACCGATGCAGAAATACGGAATCACGTTTTTTAAAACAATCAACTACCGGGTCCTAAACGAATAACACAATCACACCGATGTCACACTGCTGTATCATGAAACTTAGTTAATAAATCTAAAAATCCCATACCAGCTGAATCAAAAGGCAACAGTAATGATTTATTTGTAATGAAAGGCAGGATAGTTCGTGCTGCCCCTGAAAGACGCT
The DNA here is from genome assembly GCA_015163995.2 of Mormyrus lacerda. Lineage (NCBI taxonomy): Eukaryota > Metazoa > Chordata > Actinopteri > Osteoglossiformes > Mormyridae > Mormyrus > Mormyrus lacerda. The sequence goes on along the minus strand of JAABNX020000008.1, from coordinate 25,354,754 downwards.
GAAGAAACACTTCCCTAAGACAATCACGCCAATTTGACCGTTGTGAAGCGCTGAAACTTACTATACATGTAGTTAGTTTATATAGTTAGTTATAAACACAATTCAAGACCGCGAAGAATCTAATCACGATTTTGATTTCCTTGAAACTCGTGAAATGGTACCCAGGCTACTAATTCTGTAGTCCGATAACACTATACGAAATGTGGTAGTAATAATAATAATTCAAAGTCAAATGGCATTCTAAATATCTAAAAATTTTCTTCGTATTACTGACACGCGAGTAGAGATTCACCAGACACATGACCATTAGTTTCACAAAACAATCGACTATGTATTTCAAATGTATTGCTGCCATTATAACAGTATTCCGTAGAAGAAAAAAATAATTCCAACTTACATTACAGTTGCAGAATTCAACTGTCCAACTTCAATGTCTTTAGATCACATAAGTCGAGAATATATTTGTACAATTACTTGGAGCACGCCTATGCCATATGCGAGGTCTCCAGGGGCCACGTTTTGTTAAACCATCGTCAGAAAAAGTGAATAGATGGGAAAATACTGCTGTGTCCTAAATTAAGCTATTAGCCTACAATGCTAATTCGACACTTCGGCAACCAGAGCAACTTTACTATCAGTTATCCGGCCAGTGATCCGCCTCCGCGTAAACTTAACCAGCATGCGCCAGGGCATTAATGTAGCTATTTGTATATTCATCCATATCCGTAATGTAGCTATTTGTATATTCATCCATATCAAGTAAAAATTATAATATCACTGGTTCAAGATTGACAAAAGTGTTTGCACACCCAGTAAAAACATCAGAGTTACAATAACAAAGTTAACAAAAGCACAAACATGCTTATTTTTGATGATAATAAAAATACCGTTTGTTATGGTCCTTTACCGTGCTGGCTGTGTGATGCAAACGATCTGCTCTTTTCATCCTTTATCGCTGAAAGACAGAGGAATATAACCGTTGTTTTTAGCTGAAAAAAGTTATCAAAGGCAAAAATGATAATTTAAAAACTACTTTAAGTAGAGACTGTAATGATTTTACTTTCAGAAAACGGAGCAGGCGGCGCAGCGTTGTCGGATTATTCTGCTAGGACAGTCTGTGCGCTCCGCCCTCGACCGCTGTATGAAAGATCAAATGCTTAAAAAGCCACCAAAATATATCATAGCAACAACTACTATTTACTAACAGCTATTATGCATACTTCCTGTAGATAGCTTTTGTTTTTTTTTTAGACATGTGGCTCGTCATCTATTAAATATGCATATATAACTTATTTTTAAAAATACAAACGGTTTTTTTTTTGGATCAGTGTCTTTGTTCTTCTTGTGTGGTATTTGGGATTAGGATATATCATAAGTGCTATTTTACATGCGCTTTTACTCAAAACTAATGCTATCTGTATCCTTTTATTACTGCTAAACATTTGTATGGAACTGGAAAATACCCCTTTGTTGCTATGGGCTGTCGACATAGTGTTTTAAAGTGGGGTCGAAGCATGTAAATGGATCTGATCCATTGACTCTTAGATATGGCCTTTTAGTAAGTTGCTTATGTGGAGCAAATCATTTCATACAAGTTGAATCCTAGAATATGTAACTGTTACGCTTTGAAAGAACAGCTGCCCTACAATCACAAATAACCTCCACCCCCCCCTCCATAT
>JAABNX020000008.1:25320279-25330828 GCA_015163995.2 Mormyrus lacerda | reverse complement strand
TAAACTGACATGGATAACCACTGACATGGATAACCACTGACACGGATAAACTGACATGGATAAACTGACATGGATAAACTGACATGGGTAACCACTGACATGGATAAACTGACATGGATAAACTGACATGGATAACCACTGACATGGATAACAACTGACACGGATAAACTGACATGGATAACCACTGACATGGATAAACTGACATGGATAACCACTGACATGGATAACCACTGACACGGATAAACTGACATGGATAAACTGACATGGATAACCACTGACACGGATAAACTGACATGGATAAACTGACATGGATAAACTGACATGGATAACCACTGACACGGATAAACTGACATGGATAACCACTGACATGGATAAACTGACATGGATAAACTGACATGGATAAACTGACATGGATAACCACTGACATGGATAAACTGACATGGATAAACTGACATGGATAACCACTGACATGGATAACCACTGACATGGATAAACTGACATGGATAACCACTGACATGGATAAACTGACATGGATAAACTGACATGGATAATGAAGATGCACAAAGAACATAATGGGAACCTGTAATATTTACAGTGTCTGTGTTTATTTTTTACAGTGCAGAGAAATAAAACAGAAAAGACCTTTTTAGTAATATGTCGAGTCAAAATAACTCCATGCATTCAGCTAAACATTTCCTCTTGCCAGTTCTGTATTTATTGGCCCAAAATGTTTTATACAATTATTCATTCATGTTTTTATGCTTACTAAAACATCTTTTGTTTATCTATTAATATATTAAATAATATACCATTTCATTAAAAACAGTTTGGATTGTAAATGACTCTAAATACAACATTAATTTGTGGAGTCTAGCAAATTGCCCAGCTATTCTGCATGGGTTTTTGAAAACATACTATAAATATGAATGTTAGGGCACAGGTCTTTGCCAGAAACAGCAAGACATGTCGATGATTTCAGTCTTCTTTTTGTGAATGGTTTCACTTGCCATTTATTTACTCTATTTATCAACTGGTCTATTTACTTTGGGAGTTCAACCTCTTGCACAACTGCAATGGGAAGAAGATTAAGGTGTTACAGGTTTTAAAACTAGATTTGGTTGACATTGTGTTTTTCTGGGCCCTGGGATTTCCACTGGGATGTATAATTGTTTGGCTTTGAATCTGACCTCATGATTAAGACCTGTTTAAATACTTTTTGTGGTTGCTACTGCGCTTCAAGAGAAGCATTGCATTGCTCAAAGCTGGAGATGCGCCACCCTCTGAAAATAAAGGCACTGATCCTCTCTTGGCAAAGACCAGATTGTGCAGCAGCAGTGATACAAAAATTCCTGGACATGCTTAGGATGGTTTTTACATAATATAGTGGATAGTTCAGATGTTGTCTGGGCTCTGTTGCCAAAAAGACAATAAATTGCCTTCCTACCTTGTTAAAAGGTACAGAGTGAATTCCATTTACTTCTGTGATGTCTTTCCCAAGAGAAACCCTGACCATTAGTGTAGGTGGTGCAAGTACATTTGAAAAAATATTATCAAATGTGTTGGGCTGCCGTTTTATTTGCTCTTCTGGTAATGTTTCAGGGAGTATGCCCTTCTGTTAAGAATATCTTGTGATTCACAAAAAAAAAAAAACGTTACTTCTCATATTTTCAACAATCTGCAGCCAAACTTCCATGATTCGACACATCCCAGTGTAGGACTATCGTTGACCTAAAATTATTAGCTAATTCTGCTAGAGGTTGATGCTAACATAAGATGGCGATTCTCACAGATGTGCTACAGGAAATTAGCACATAGTTTAAAAAAAATGTACATATTATGATGTACACCGTATGAACAGTAAATAAGTCTCTTCAGTTTTAGTCACTGTTGATCTTCAAACCCCACAATGAACCAACCCTGCTGCAGTGGAAAACCAAGGCGAGCTGGAACCGCATTGTAACTGGTCTCTCTTGGCAGTACGGTTCGAATAGGGGTTGGTTCCTGTATGTCAGTGGAAAAGCAGCAATATTTCCTGCAAAAGTGGATAGATGAATGATTCTGGCATAAAGAACCTACATCACTTTATGACCTCATGTTCACTAGTGACCACTGCAGGAAGAGTAACAGCTGGAATGCTGAAACTTTTTACTTGGGTCTTGCTCTGTTTTAGGAAAAATGGATGTTTTACTCAACAAAGATGTTTGAGTGCCAGCTGATTATAATGGTAGCCTGTGGCTTTGTGGGTTGGTACTGTGCCTGTAGTGAGAAAATTGCTGGTTCATATCCCGTGGATGGAAGATTGATTTAACTGCCTCCAAGGGGCTATCGGGCACTGCTTTTTCAATGATCGATTATTATTTACATGAACGTATCTGCTAAATATATACAAATCAATGAGATGGCCATTGTAATTTCTGAGCTTTGGAAGTTTTGAATCCCTGAATCAGGCTCTACAATAATTCAACCAGGGTGGACTATTCTCAGGAGCTGAGCCCTGTGCCCCGAGTCTGAAGTCAGTGGTTTTAAGTTACCTGCCTAAATGCCTCCTGCAGATGTGTAAGGCTTGCCTGTTGCCAGCTGTGAGAGATATTCTGCTGGTGCGCTCTGTGCTCCAGCTCCCCTTGCCGTTTGACCTGAAGAATGTGAGGAATGTGTGGATTTGGAGCAGAGTGTGTGGAGGATCTCGCTCCCTCACTCGTAGGAGCAATTCACACATTAGAATCTGAAAGTTATTAATAAGCATGCAATTTAGGCAGAAACGCAGGAAATAATTTTGAATAAGCAGTAGGATTGAGGCAATGAAATTTCATGTTAGAATGCAAAACATTTTAGAAGAATTTATCACATACTCCAAATATTACTTTAAATACCCACAGTATAATATTTTTGTTCCACTGATTTCCACACAAAATGTGGATACTGATGTTTAATTCCTGGCAGAGAAACACAGACTGTAGTATGAATATAGGTAGATGTAAAGTTAACGTCCTTTAAAAAAAGAACCACAAGCATGACTTTTAAGTAGGCACCAGAAGTATTACGTATGTGTTTTGTCTCTTTGTATCCATCGCAATCAACAAACCAAATCAGTAGAAGTTGGGAAATCTTGCATGGTGTTTTTGAACAACAGTTTCCTTGCCCTCAGTTAGTTCTTGGTAACAAGCTTTAAAGCACAAAGCATTTCTCTCAGTTCTGGCCAAACAGCTGGCACTGATTTCATTGTTTGTTAACACAATGTTCCGACAGCCAGTGAAAGTGACTGCCCTTTTCATTCAGGGATGACGGGAAGCAGAGGATCCTGGTTACAGATCGCTGGTGCTGGATATGTCCTGCTCAGACACCACCATGCTCACGCAATTCTCCAGTGTGAAAACATTCATGAAACTCATTCATCCCTATCGTACACCGTACCAACATTGAGTGTGGTAGTATCTGGTCGTGACGAAGATTCAGAAAAAAAAGGTCAGAGCCACATACAGTTATAGACAAGCATCTGGTAGGCTTATGGCATGCTGACATTTCTAGGGAATTTGCTAACACAAAACACAAGCGATATTTTACGATCTAATGTGTGTAACCATTGTTCTTCCCAGAAAGAAGCTTCAGTTGTCAAATGACTAATATTTGAACACTATTTGCAACTGTTACAGTGAGAGGACATGATGCAGGCAGAAAAGAGGGTGATGATCCACGTACGGCTCCAAGACAAAGGGGTTTATTAACGTAAATGAAACAGAATACCAAGGGGTAAACCACAAAATAAAAGGATCATATGGGGCGAAAAAGCAAATGCGAGAAAGGAGAACTACCTACAAAAATATCAAAAGGTAACAACTAGGGAAAACAGTAACACAAGCAGCAGAAATAGAGAACCCAAACAGAGCAGCTTAAACACAGCAACTTAAACAGCATAACATCTCACAATGAACAACTGGGGACTGGAACAGGGGCAGCCACTTAATACACTGTTAACCAGGCCTAACAAAGGGCAGGTGAGGTAAGGAGCATATGCTAATTACGGCACATCTCCACACCCACCACACAACAAACCACCTCAGGGATGGGAACCTGAGTGCAGCAATGTAGCGGGTGATACCTCAGCGCCGCACTGGTCCGAACCAGTTTTTTTTTCCTAGTGGCTAGAGTGCCGATCCTGTCACCAACCCCCAAATTTTTCCCCGTAAGTTGAAGGACCTGGTTACAGGGCTGGATGTAGATTAATGTTATATCCAGGGCGAAGCAACTGCAATAGAATCACATTCCAATTATTGGTACAGATCCCTAGCTTCAGAGTCACCACTCCACCCACAGGTGGGAATCATCAAAAATAACCAATCAACAAGGAAACACAGGTGAAATAACTTACAATTATCAAGACCAGGAAACAGGGAATCTACCACTAAGGCTTAAAAACACTAGAAAAAGACTAGGAAAAAATACAATCAAACAGGATGCAAGCTGGGTAAAATAAAACGGAAGCAAATATTACTAATAAACACTAGGGAACAGAAAATCAATAAATACATATAAGTAAGGAGACTGGTCTCAAACTCATGAACAGAGAGTTTACAGCCACCCACTCAGCCCAGAGAGCTTTGTGGCAATCCTGGGAGCTGAAGTAAACACACTATAGGACTTGAAGGACAAAAGACAACAGGGTGGTGAACAGGATGGCCAACAACACCTGACCTTGGCATCACATGCACTTTGACTGGGGGAATAAGTCTTAAATGAAACATTTACCCTATATGGAGTACAACATTTTGTATTATACAGACATAGCATTGTCTGCAAACATTTTCTGTTTGAAAATTGCCTGTGTAGGCCCCAGGCCGTGAGGAAATGTAAAGGTTAGCTTTTCTGTACTGTAAAGGCAGATAGGGACCAGGTGGGAATACAATCCATTAAAATGAAGTGAGATTACCTTTAGAAGTCTCTAAACGTCTGAGAATGTTGTGGTTTTCGATTTAATGAATATCCAACCATATCCCCGGCCAACTTAAACCAACACTGAGGGAATATTGAAAACAGACCCGTTTAGCTAAAAGTTCCCTGATTACAGACAAAAACAGAAATAAGTCTGTAATAGGTGCTAAAAAGTTGATCCCTAACTGATATGTAATGCAGCTCAGTCTAATGCTGCTTGTCTAATATTATATAACATGGCCTCTTGAAATAATTGACGGCAGGCATGTGGAAGAGGCTGATTGTGGTGTTTTCGCTGGTGTGCTATCCTGTCCTGGTTTCACTCTAGCCCAAGCATTTTTGATTTCCTTCATGTGTTAAAAAGGATTTCCTATTAATAGAAATCTCTCAACCTGCCTAGCAAAGGCCCACATTTGATCCACCTGCATCCGCTCGGGCGAGAAAAACACCAGGATGCCAGATTTGGCCCAGCACTGGCTTTGGGGTGTATGATTTAGTCCTTTTAAAAAACAACACATATCTCTTGACTGAAGATTCTTTCTAAATCTTAAGCAGGATAGCAGAAATTACAGGACAAAAATCCTCATAAAACATAAATTATTCATATATGGTGATAAGAACTATACCAGCTGTCTATATAATTGTTTCCTAATCATTATGAGTCAAGATTTCTGTCCACATGATGAGATGAAAGAATGATATATTGACATTCTTCACAGGGTAGGGTTAAGGGAAAGATTTCCTCACTGGCTATCCCACAGTATTTTGTTATAAAATACACACTATGACATTTAGAGGAAGGTTTTGTTTTTTAAAAAATTCCTTTTTAAAAAAATTCAGTATATTTTCGATCCAAAAACCCATTTATGAAGTCATTATGAAACATAGTCGCCCCCAGCAGAACAGTATTTACGGTGCTTAAATGGTTCACTTGGGTTTGAGTCTGACCTGTTTCAAAAATTAATCTCTTTTTATTGTTCATTAGGGTGACTAACTAAATAGCTCTTTTAGACACATTTTGGGCTCTGTTCAACATAGTAACCATCTGGGACCAGAGGGAAACATTGATAGACTGCCCATTTCACCAAAAATCTCAAAGTCAACAGAGAAGTGTAAGAAAAACATTTAACTCATCACTGGGCGCAATAATCATATTTTCAAATTACATCAGATCTAGAATAGTCCTGTGTTTTACACAGTAAACAGGCAGCCTAACTGAGGTATCAGAATTTGGCAATTTTAATCTTTACGTGGTCAGATCCGATTTGGTAAACAGGACAAAGATCCAAGCTGCACAGGAGCATGGAAGTGTTTTTGCTGAGACAAACTGTATATTTCCTGTCCCCACCCCCCACGTTATTCATATTATATATAAAATGTACACCGACATTGACACAATGGAATAACACAGCTTGTTTTTTTGTAGTTCCCAACTCTCAAATTGACAGGCACAGTCATGGCCAAATCCTTCAATTCACATTGCTTTGGTCTGCATACTGGTGTCCCTCAAGAAGGCACTTGGGATTGTGGTTAACATTCTGCAGGACATGTGTTCAGCTCTAGGTGGCATGCTGTCTCCACTTAATTAAACAGGAGTTCAAGAGTGCAGAGGGAAACTGTGGCTGGGTGACAGCTCTTATCGGGACACATCTCTCTTTTTGGGGGAAAGTTCAAAGCTACATGCTGTCTGTGATTAGTAATAATTTCAAATAAAAGCAGACTGTTGATCTTTCTTATTAAAAGGCCTACATTGGCTCTGTAATGTATTTGCTTCTCAGAAGCGGGGGCAGAGTCACAAGGGGACTCAAAGTACAGAAAACAGAGCAGTGGGGGGGGGGGGACAACAAAAAAAATTGACCTGCACCCAATGATTTGACAGCAAATCTTTATCTTTTGCTAAAGTGTGTTGGTCCTTTTGCGAGTTTGTCTCATACGTCCACAATATGTCATCTTTGAATACAAATGCTGGTAAAGGTTAATATGATTATAAAATTACTTACAACAGCAGGATGAACGTTTAAGTTGTTACATATATTTCCTGTATTTGTGTATTATAGGAAAGTATAAAAATATCCACTAAATACATAGTGTATATTCTCAATGGGCAGTTTATTAGCTACATTTGCTGGTCAGTGCAGTACGCTCCTCCAAACAGCGCACAGACAGGGTTCAAAGTTTTACTTCCTGTATGGTAAGAACAGCTAAGATGCCTGATCAAAGTAATTGAATAATTAAACATGATGTAACTGTGGGTGCCAGATGTGGTTGATCAAGCATCTCAGAAACAGCCACCCTCCTGGAATTTTCACGTACTATAGGATCTAGAGCTTACAGAAAATATTGCAGAATACAAACCAATCTAGTCCACAGTAGTTCTTTTGCTGAAAGAAACAGTCAGAAGAGAATGTCCAAGCTTGTAAAAGCCACAAAGGATAAAAAATTCAGTTCCATACCAGAGTGGTGTGCACAAAGGCATCCCCAAATATGTCAACCGTTAAAGTGGTTCGGGAGAGGAAAGCATCTCCTACCTGGAACTATGTATGGGTACCTAATAAACTGAGCGCTTACTGTTATGAAGCTGTGTGAGACATTTCACTTTCCCCGCCAAAAGTCTTTGTATTTTTTATTCTTCAACTACAACTGCCAAAAATGGCTTCCAGAAAAAACTGTTACACATTTTTACAAAAAAACATCCAAATACCAGGCACAGTATTATAGCAACACTGAATCATAGCAATGAAGACAGATTTGTGTATGTGCGTGTTGTACTTGTGACCTCTGAATCGAGCCTATTTACTTCAGACATTAAATAAATATAAACCAATGGTTGATTGTGAGAGAATAAAATGAACGCTTTTACTGACTGTACAGAGTTCATGGGGTTAACTCATGACTTAAAGTGAATTTCATACTGCATGGAGGTCCATCTTGCTTCAGTTAAGTGCAAGATGCTGGTTTTGATTAGAGTCTTGGCAACCCAAAGGTGGTTCCTTTCTTAGCAAAAAAAAAAACAGAGACCAAAAGCAATAATAAGAATAATAACCCTTGAAAATCATTCTTGCACTCATTTCACTTCCAAAGGGGTTTCCTCGCTTTTGACATTATTTTAAGCTCTGTTGTCAGTGCTAATTTTATGAAGTTCATCTCTTTCATATTTATTTTTTTCTTTCAGAATTGTACATTTCTAGTTGGAAACGTCATGCATTCAATGCATTATATTAGGCTAACGTTAATAGTAAAAGTAAGTGATAATAGATAGACTATCATGACACACTTTTGCTATTTCTGATTTAGTTTGTGAGAAATCTAGCAGCCCATAACAGTACTCATGATAAAACTTTAACTTTTCTCAAGGATACCACATTTCATTTTCAGCTTTTTTGCAGTTCTCGCTCAAATTAACCATAATCGTGGTGAGGTTTCCCCAGAATCAGTTACACTCTACACGTTTCCTGTATTTGTTTTTTTGATCCTGAGTCACTGCCAGCACAACTTGAATCTGGAAATCTCTGACTAAATGAAGATTACTGAGCCTGAAAGACTATATTATTGTCTAAATAATTTTTATTATCTGCAGCAGATCTTATTGTGAAATATATATGTATGTATATGTATATATTTATACATGTCAAGGGATGATTTGCTGTGCCTCATCAGCAGCTTCAATGAGTCAAATGCTCACCCAATTATGTGGCTTTGGACTGAACGATTGAATGTGTAGAGGCGCTTGTTCCAAAACACCATTGAAATCTGAACTCTGCTTTACTTAATGAACTCTTGTGTTTATGGATGATATAAGTATCTGTGAGAGTCTCTCTGTTATACTTCGAACATCCTTGACTATGAACTCTGCTGTCACAGTAGATCAGGTCAGATCAGGTTGGAGAGCATGCGCTGATGCAGCCATTTCCCACACCCATGACATGACAAAACACCTCCCAGTTGGTGACCCCCAGACCGACACGCGGTCCAGTCCCATCCTCCGGAAATAGCCATCTATCTGCTGCAGCCAGCTGTTACATGGGCATCCCCTTGGCTTGGCTATTTATGGTATGCTTTTAATGAAATACACTTTTAATCTATATAAGGACAGATACACAGCCTTATCATGTATGTAGGATGGGGTCTTGTCTGATTGGCTACACCCAAGGTCTCCACACATTTTGCGATTATTTGGGTCGAGGGTTATATTGGTCAGATTTGATTATTGAGGGGGTTAAACCCCCCCACCCCTCAATAATTTACAGCCATGGCCATACCTCTAACTGTCTCTTTGTATTTCAGTGAGTTATTAATGTAAACAGATACTCATTCATTTTTTTATTAAGACATTACAACCAATGAAAATTCGTTATATATGCAATCTATAATGGCAGCTCATATTTCTGTTGAACTTGGAAATGGAGAAAAAAATGAAATATATAAAACGCTGTGATCTGTTTCTGTAATTATGTGTAGTATCCTTGTTTTCGATATTTTGGAATGTGTCATAACGGCTTAAGAACCTTGTAGTAAATAGCAGTTAGGGCACTTGTACTAGGCACTTCATTCATTTTTCTTCATTCTGCCTGTGGGAAGCCAGATCAGGCTGAGGTGATATTGGATTACTTGTTTCAAGATTTATGGCTTCATTAAACTCTGCGATAAATCAGTAAAGTTCCATTCTCACATGGTTTTACCGCTTGTGAAATGAAATCTGGAAATGACATTTCAAAAGTAGCCAGGAACTTTGTCTCCAAAGAATAAAAAAAGATCTTTTCCAGTGCCAGAATTAGTCAGTTAGTGGATTTAGCAGGGTTAGCTTATCTGGTGCAGTGGACGTCTCTGGAAGACTCTCAGTGTACTTACCTCCAAACCTGACATCAGGTAATAAAAAGGAGGAAAAAGAGCGAGAGAAACATTAACAGATCCGAAGGACTGTAAATGTTCAGAAGGAAACTTATCTGTACTGGAAAGTGTCTGCTAGTGGAAATTAAAAAAGACCTGCCATAGACTTCATCCTGGTACAGACCATGATGTCTGAAAGAACACTGACTGTGATTGTAACAATAAGGGTTATTGGTAGCTTGTTATTTTTTGGTATTTTCCTTCCTGTTTCTCATTGGAGTCTTACAACAGAGTCAGGAGTTTTGTTTCCTTCATCGATGTAAAACCTCATCAGGTTGAATGATGGATTAACAGTAATGTCCCAGTGTTTTATTTCCACTAATGTACAGCAGTCTGTCTGTTAAATGCAGAGCAGCGTAATTCAGTACTGTATCACATTCATATCTACCACCGGACACTTAATACTCTTTTTGCTGTCATATATTGTTTCTACAGTGCATACGGATTAAACTATTTAATTTAATTGCTATTTTTCAGTCCTCTGCTGGTTTTGATGCTTATTTATTACTTATTTTTGAGGTATTTTATCTTATTTTTGTTTGATTTTTTAAAATTTATTTAATTTAATTATTTATATTTTAATTTATTTTTAACAGTATAATGGAAGCTGCAAACTTTACTTTGCATAATGACAGTTGTACTTTTGCAATAGCAAAATGTTCTATTCTATTCTATTCTATTCTATTCTATTCTATTATTTTACCATAACTCTGACTCTTCTGGATTTGATAGATCA
>JAABNX020000008.1:25308127-25320179 GCA_015163995.2 Mormyrus lacerda | reverse complement strand
TTCTATTCTATTCTATTCTATTCTATTCTATTCTATTATTTTACCATAACTCTGACTCTTCTGGATTTGATAGATCAGCATAGTAATAATATGCATGACTTGGTTGTGTGTTCAAATGTCACTGATATGTTTTGGACAAAACAGCTGTATTAACTTCTATTATCACAGCAGGTGGAAACACATGAGAACTGCCACCTTTTCTTCCCAGATCCAGCCATTAAATGAACAGGATTTATAAAAAAAAAGCCCTCTCTCATGCAAATAGCTGGAGCTTAGTCACCATGATTATTACAAGCTGGCTGTCTGCCAGCATCCCCTCCTACTACTGACACTGGCGACAGCGGAACAGAGGAACACGGTGAACAAAAACATATTACTTTCAACCACCAGAGTCTTTCATTGATGCTGTTGGGGCATCAAAACAACTGAGCCTGGGTAAGCTCATCAACTTTCAAAAAAATAGATGTTCTGCCACCAGCAAAGAGGCCTGTATGGTGCCAGTTTCTCAAATTTGAATGATTTCTGGCCGTGTGTCAGTTATAAACAGGGGGACAGAGCAGGGTGTGTGTTTAGTGTGAAGCTAGTCTAGTGAAGGGGGCCAGCTGACAGGCACCGCGCAGAGGCACGGCAAAGCGACTGCAGTTCAAATTACAAGACAAGCGAGTGTTAAAACATATACAGGCCAAAAAGAAAAATAGAAAACATTCAAATGTAATACCCTAAAAGGTCTTGGTTTTCATAACTTGCAGTGTTTTGGTGGTACACAGATCACCAGAAAGTGTTATGGAGAAAATTATGATTCAGCTGTTGCTCCTGTTTATAAGGTCAGAGGGGCACTGGGGTGTACATAATACCGTTTTTGTTTTAGGCTGTAGGAAAGCCATTGTTGACCCATCATCTGTAGCATTCATTAGTGCTAAAAAAGAAAATGCTTTAACTAATTGCTTTTTAACCCGTCTTTTTCACATCAAAATCCCATATGCCTTTCATTTTATTGCTGTTTAATAATTTATGTAATGAGACGGTGCTGTTTTTGATTGTTTGTACCTCTTAAGGTATTACAAGGCACATTGTTAGTAACTCGTGATTGCAGGCAGCATAAGAGTCATACAGGCAGATAGAAAAAACTGGCGAAAGTCCCAAGAGGAACTGTTAGCCAGATAAGCATTATGCATACCTATGGTCAGCGATGTCACATAGCTAAATTGGGTAATTAAAAAACAACAATGTAAAAATTTAGTTTACAAGATATAACCAAAAATTGGTTGTCCCCAAATTATAAATATGTCCATATCCTGCATCTTAAATTGACTATTATGTAAATTAAAATGGATATGTAAAAAGGATTTTAAAAGATATTTTCATATATATTTTATAATAGGAATTTAAAAAGGAAAAAAAGGAACATAACGGAACTATTCTCATGATTTTTAACAGTTTGGACTGAATATCTTCACTAACTATATTTCTGAACTCAAGTCCTGTATAAGAAATTTACTAGTTCATTTTAGTGTTATTCTAAATTATATGTGAGAAAAGTGATGTGTGTGCTATATCACTGTTAAATTACATTAGATTTTATTCTGTGCTGATTACATAGTATACATTTCAAAAATGTTATGACACATTGTTCATATATAAATGTCGGTGTTTCTCAAATGACTGTGACAGGAAAGGTGGAGAGGAAACCTGTCCCTGGGTTGGGGATGATTGGATTAATTTACATTTTTTTTAGAGCAATAGAAAGGTAAGATATTTCAGATCTCAGTGGGAAATTCCCTTGCAAACGTCAGTGAGGTACATACACTGCACAGATTCAAACATGTAGCACACCTTTTTTTGCTTTCATGTATGCTTTAATTTATGTGAATTATTACTTGATTTGGAAGGTTCTATTATTAACAACTAGCCTAAGTATACCCTGGTTAGACCCTTTACTATAGGATATTAAGGTAGGAATGGTATCAAACAGGTCAGTAATAGTCACACTGATATAGCTCTCCTTAAAACAGGCATTCTTGTTGTTTGAATGTTCATGTAACATAGAGAAAATGCTTTGTTCTCTTAAAAAACATCTTGTAAATGATCATTCAATTTAATTATGCAGTTAATGAGAGTTAATATGTAGTCCAGAGTATTGCCTTTCCAGCAGACTGAGCAATCTGGAAGCGTACATGCCTGATTTCAGTTTCCTTTTGTAGCTGTAGGCCATGGCCCTACCCGGCACTCAAGTACAAATTTACTTTATGTCATGAAAATTAACTGTTTTAAACTGCAACAGGCATCTGGGACAAACACATGGGCCCCAGATTTCGCTGCAAAGGCTGCCTTGATAAGACCTCCTTTCATTTCTAACTAACCTGGAATTGCCTTTGTAAGAGGTTTCTCAATTCAGCATTGATTCTGAATGAAGGGCACATCTCATCTTTTTTATGTATCATCTCAACCATTCTAATCTTCCACTCTTAAAAGTTTACTTTGAGTAAAAAGGTTGACATTTGTTGCTACTCACTATTCAAGAACGACTGAACTGTTACAGAACTTAGTTATGCGTTTGGTGATATGTGATCAATAGTGGGCTTGACAACGGTTTGATCATTATCCTGTACTGCGATTTCACATCTTCTTGGCTCTCTGTATGTACATATTCTGCACAATTGGCTTGTCCTCATGCAGGTATCTCCCCTGCAGCCGCAGCGTAGTTGAATTGCCCTCACTTTGTGGGTCCGAGTGCCCGTTATTGGACAGCATCCTGTCCAAGTTGCACCCAGATTCATGTTCTCGGCTGGCTTCCAAAACTTGCTGTAATCCTGCAGTGAATAAGCAGTTAGGATAAATAGATAGATGAATGCTCCATAAAGCATTATTCTCCGCAAACACCTAGAAATAGGTCTGTATCGTTAGCTCATTTTTAAAAATGCTTCTGCTATTCTTGTTCAGCTCAGGCGGGTTGGATGTCTGAGATCTGCTCTGAGACAGAGGTTTTGTTTGAATAAATCCACCCTGGATGCAGAATAAAACATGCAGCCATGTAAATCAATGCGCTCTCAGTAAAATATGTACTATGCAGGCTTTGTGTGGTTTCCACGCAGAAACAAAAAAAGACTGTTTTGTGACCCAAAATCATAGAGTACTGAGTTCAGGGATTCATCGGTATATACAGTTCAAAAGTATGTACAGTTAACATTAAACTCTTTTGTGCTGAGACTTGTCAGGGTGAGACGAATGGTTTACATTAGAACAATGCAGACACTGCCAACGTCTATAGTTATCAGTCAATGGCCAATTTGGTAAATCCTCATTAAAATGGAAACTCCTTTCAACAAACCAGGCCAGACTGACCCCTAGTGAACTTTTGTCCATTTCTTTCATACCCAAGCTTGAGCGTATACCAAGACAATTAGCCCACCCTTACAATGCTGCTCCATTTAGGAGGGGTGATGAGCTATCTAGGTCCTAAAACCTGACGCATTGCAAACGAATGTGTAGTGAAAGTGCGGCAGCGTTTGCCAGAGAAATTCCAGGGTGCCAGTCAGCATGAAATCCCCAGTGCTGGCATCCAGTGAAGAGGAGCTCCACCCTCTCATGTTTAGTGTCAGCAGTTGGCTCATGATTTAAACTGCCCCAATATTAACACATCAGCTCTTAATAACAGTGTCAGTTTATTGTTAAACAACATTATGCAAACGTATTAAAGGGGAGCCGGCGAACCAGATTTCGATAAAAAATATTGAATATGAATGCATTTTCAAAAAATAAAATTAAAAAACGAATGCTACTACGAAAGTCCAAAATTTGTAGAATATATTTTTTATGTTAAAAAATTTTTTTTTTTTCTTCTTAAACATTTTTATTTAAATGATATTAAAAGAGTTAATTTCAACAGGAAGTCTCACTGATTTCAGTTCTTCTAAAATTAGTTTTAATTTTTGACATTTCAATGCTCCCTGTCCCCAAAAGCAGTTCCCCATGCCACTGACCCGGTCACCCCCGGCTTGAACCCCCAGGTCGTTGGCCCCCACATCCTGGCAGGTCGCCAATATCAGTGATGTAATATTTTCAGTAATGCGTTTTGTTATTAAGGATCAATGCTTGAAAATTTTGAGTTTTCAATTTTAAGCTGTTCCTCATCTTGCTATATAATTGGTTCGCACTTTTACACGTAACCTGTTTTATCTAATATCATCACTTCTATTTCTTCTATTGCACTGTCTGCACTGTATGTCTGCACTGTATATGTAGCACCATGGCCCTGGAGGAACACTGTCTCATTTCACTATGTACTGTATCACTGCATATGGTTGAAACAACAATAAAAGCCACTTTACTTGACTTGACTTGATTTACTGTGGTTCATAAATTTACAAATTGTTTTTAGTCTTTTTGGACATAAATGCTAAAAGGTTTAAATGACATTTGACTTAAAGTTAGATGAACAGAAAACATGCCACTAGAAGGATTCTGGGTGGAATCTGTTGGGGAGACTCAAAGATAAGAGTCGTTATATTGTAGACGTCACTCTACTCGACTTTCTGTTACACGATAACTTGTTTTTAGGATGAAAAACAATAAAAATATGTCACACAAAGTTTTGTTTCCTTAACAATGCAAACATCTTCTTGGTGTATTTTTCTCTCCTATGGTATCTTAAATCCTGGCTGAGATTGTGTTTTCAGTTAAACAGCCCTGAAATGTCTGAAATTAGACAGTCCTGAAATTTCCTCCCCTAGACTTGCAGGCCTTCTTTCACTGTGGTTTTCTGGTGGCCTGCGTTGTGTGTGAAGTATGCTAAGGGATCCAACTACTTCCCTCCATCCTTATTCATTAGTAATCATCTTCCCATCTGTGTAGTCTGTTTGGTTTATTTTAACAGAGATTATCTGCCCTTTACCTCCTTACTAACAACTGTGACTGTTTAATAATTAGCAATTTAAGCATTTGAGATAAGTGCAATGTGCAAAACGTAACCTATATTTTTTCCTTTTGCAAAGTTTAAAACTAGGTTGCTTTGAATGCGTATTTGCTAAATAGTTTTTTTAAATGTGAATGAAAACAGTCATGAGTGTGTTTTTCAGAGGTTGATTTCTCCTCTTTCATTCATTAGTGCTACATGATTGATGAGTCCTAATTGTTTTTAATTTCACTTCTGTAATTGGTTTGAAATCTATTTCTGTATCCTACTTTTTAAAATAACGTTAGTGCTAGTGATTCAAATAAAACTCATACATTTATACTTGAGGTCTAAATGTAAATTATGGTTTTAATAAAGTGATCTGGTATCAATGTTGTTAATTTATCCTAATAGCTAACAATAGTAAAAAGGTTGTGTTTCTATTTCTGAAATTACATTTGCATTTGCTCAGCTGAAGTTCTTATCTGAAACAAATAACTCATTTTTTTATCCATTTATATACCTGAATATTTAACTAGATGAATTTTCGTTAAGTGCTCTGCTCAAAGATACTGTTTCACAGACCCTCCCGGGGCTAAAGCTGTAAACTTTGTTGCAAAACAACATGTCTTTAGCAATTATGCTACTAGCTGTTATTTGAAAACAATGTGTTATTTCTTTCCATTAATTAGGCTCCATAGACTTCAGAGCTAGAGTCACACATCAGAGTACTAACTTCTTTGGTATGGCTGTGGTCGTATATCATGGTCATGGGTGCATCGTTCAGTGACTCACTTTTGTCTGGTGACAAATGTCCTTTCATGGAAAAAACATCCACAAGTCATTGTCTTTGTAAATTATATCAAAATGTGTACATAACAACTAATGCATCTACCATAACAAAACATAAAACAAAACAAAAATATAACTTCAGCCCAGTCGCTACTGTTGCAAAGGCTATCCCCTCTTTTATTTATGCAATGGTTTATTCCATTACAGCAACGTACGTACAACGTAGCTCGGGCGAGCTTTCTTGTTGCATCATGTCTGGATTACGTTCTCACGCGATCACCTCGCGCATAGTTTGTCCCTTGCTTTCGGTGTGCGTACATATAATGTAAGTACTTCATAATGTAGCCCGAGAGCTATTATGAATATCAAGTTGCAAATATTAAGTTCCGAATGGGTTATTTGCCTTGCAAAGGTTATATAAGTTTAGTAACTGTACTTCCTCGTGGTTACCCTGCTAATGAGCCCATGCCCATATTTTGCTAGCTTAACTGTTAGGAAGATAGCGATTCCAAAGGAGGTAATTAATTGAGTTCTTAAGCAAGGTAATTGCGCTAGTCAGATAACTTTAATTGTTCAGCACCGCTAAAATAAGTACGCTTCTACCTACGTGCACCGCAACTGAGAGGCGCACGTGTATATAAATGCTAGTCTGTTTATACCTAAATTATCTAAATCCTCCATACAACTTAGTTGTTTAATTTGGTAAATTATTATTTACTAGATTATGGACATGTGAAGTAGTTAACAGTTAGGGTAACCACATGGT
This sequence comes from Mormyrus lacerda, assembly GCA_015163995.2. Taxonomy (NCBI): domain Eukaryota; kingdom Metazoa; phylum Chordata; class Actinopteri; order Osteoglossiformes; family Mormyridae; genus Mormyrus; species Mormyrus lacerda. The sequence continues at coordinate 25,313,730 of JAABNX020000008.1, read as the reverse complement.
TAGTTGTAAGGGTACAGATGCTTAATGCGCCGGGGTTTTTATTTTTGCCTAAAGAATATGTTGAGTGACATGCTTTTGTTGAAAATGCATATGATAATATGTTGTATATAAGTGCTCAAACTACATTGGTTTATTCATGTTACTATTCAACCTAGCCTAGACTAGAGCAGGAGAGAGCAATGGGAAGGGGTGATGATACACCACAGCAGAGAGGTGATACCTTACAAGGTGCAGTATCACTCCTGAGCATCTTTACTTCCACCATCAAACAATAAGTCCCATCGGTGGATGGGAGCAGATGTATCAGGTGCCCTCCGCTACTATTCCAGTTATGGCTGGAGAATCTTCTTCCCGGTGATGCCTCAGTGAGGTCTAGGTATCAGATTCTAGTTGATCATCTTAAATCGGAAGAAGCACTGCTGATTGCTGATTTCTACAGTCACTCCTGTTATCTTTTTGCTAGTACAATGACGGCACTCAACAATATGGGCAGCCACACCAACTGCCATTACAGCGTATTGCAAGGTTCAAGGTTGCTTTTATTGTCATTTCAACGATATGCATGGTTCAGTACAAAGTGAAATGAAATGACGTTCCCCAGGACCATGGTGCTACATAAAAGGAGTGGGACAACACAAAAAATGTAAATTACACATATGCCACATAAAGACAAGACAACTGCATAAAGTGCACGTGTGCAGACGTGTGCAAAAACAGCAAGTGAACAAACACGAGACAAATGCAACAAAGACAATAGACAATACATACACGAGTAGTAACTAATGCGTAACAGCAAAAAAAAAAAGTTGAAGTGCAAGTAGAAATGCTGAGTGGTGTAATGACTGTGTGTGTTTGTCTTGAGAGAAGAAGCTGTTGCAGAGTCTGGTAGTGAGGGCCCGAATGCTTCAGTACCTCTTACCAGATGGCAGGAGGGTGCAGAGTTTGTGTGAGGGGTGCGTGGGGTCATCCACAATGCTGGTGGCTTTGGGGATGCAGCGTGTTTGATGAATGTCGGTTATGGAGGGGAGAGAGACGACAATGATCTTCTCCGTCGTTCTCACTTTCCGTTGTAGGGTCTTGCGGTCTGTTACAGTGCAATTTCCATACCAGACAGTGATACAGCTGCTCAGTATGCTCTCGATCGACCTCTTGTAGAAAGTGGTGAGGATGGGTGGTGGCAGATGGGCTATCCTCGGCCTCTGCAGAAAGTAGAGATGCTGTTGGGCTTTCTTGGTTATGGAGCTGGTGTTGAGGGACCAGGAGAGGTTCTCTGCCAGGTGAACACCGAAGAATTTTGTGCTCTTGAGGATCTCCACAGAGTAGCCGTCGATGTTCAGGAGATGCTCCGTGGTCTCCTGAAATCAATAATCATCTCTTTTGTTTTGTCCACATTCAGAGACAGGTAGTTGACTTTGCACGAGTCCGTTAGCCGTTTCACCTCTTCCTTGTATGCTGACTCGTTGTCCTTGCTGATGAGACTCACCACGGTCGTGTCATCTGCGAACTTGATGATGTGGTTTTTACTGTACATTGCTGCACAGTCATGAGTCAGCAGAGTGAACAGCAGCGGGCTGAGCACACAGCCCTGAGGGGCCCCAGTGCTCAGTATGGCGGTTCTGGAGATGCTGTTCCCGATCCAGACTGTCTGAGGTCTCTCAGTCAGGAAGTCCAGGATCCATTTACAAAGGGAGGTGTTCAGGCTCAGTAGGCTTAGCTTTTCTGTCAGGTGCTGAGGAATGATAGTGTTGAATGCCGAACTGAAGTCTGTGAACAGCATACGAACATATGTGTCCTTTTTGTCCAGGTGGGTGAGTGCCAGGTGAAGTGTGGTTGCGATGGCATCGTCTGTGGAGCAGCAAACTGTAGAGGATCCAGAGTAGGTGGCAGCAGGGTCTTAACGTGCCTCGTGACGAGCCTCTCAAAGAACTTCATGATTATAGGTGTGAGTGCTACGGGACAGTAATCGTTGAGGCAGGACAATGGAGACTTCTTCAGCACAGGAACGATGGTAGTGGTTTTGAAGCACGTGGGAACGACGGCGGTGCTCAGAGACATGTTGAAGATGTCGGTGAATACATCTGTCAGCTTGTCTGCACATTCTCTGAGCACTCTCCCCGGGATGTTACCTGACCCAGCAGCCTTCCATGGGTTAACTGCAAAGAGTTTTCCTCACATCAGCCGTAGTCAGACATAACACCTGGTCGTTGGGAGAGGGGGAGAATTTCCTTGCTGCTACGTCGTTCTGTGCGTCAAACAGTGCATAGAAGTCATTCAGCACATCTGGTAGGGTGGCATCACCATCACAGGCAGGTGTTGTTGTCCTGTAGTTGGTGATGGCCTGGATACCTTGCCACATGTGCTGTGTCTCACCACTGTCCCTGAAGTGACTGTGGATTTCCTGCCCGTGGGTGCGTTTCGCTGCTCTGATGGCCCGAGACAGTTTGGCCCCCTCTGTTCTTAGGGTCGCCTTGTCTCTTGCTTTAAAGGCATAATCACGGGTCTTCAGCAGCTCATGCACCTCCACAGTATTTCACGGCTTCTGGTTTGTCCTCGCGGTAATGGTCTTGGTGATAGTGATGTCATCGGTGCACTTTCTTATGTAGCCAGTCACTGATGATGTATACTCCTCCAAATTGATGCTGTCGCCGTTGGATGCAGCCTTCCTAAACATGTGCCAGTCAGTGTGCTCAGAACAGTCCTGAAGAGCAGAGATGGCTCCTGCAGGGCAGGTTCTCACCTACTTCAGAACCGGTTTAGAGCATCTGACAAGCGTTCTGTATGCTGGAATTAGCATAACAGAGATGTGATCTGAGTATGCGAGGTAGGGGCGTGGCTCCGCGTGGTACACGCCGGAAATGTTTGTGTAAACAAGATCCAGTGCGGTCTCCCCTCTCGTTGCAAAGTCCAGATACTGATGGAATTTAGGGAGAACTGTCTTGAGATTAATGTGGTTGAAATCTCCAGCGATGATAAACAGTCCATCCGGGTGTGTGTTCTGTAATCCACTGATAGCCGTGTACATCTCACAAAGCGCCTGTTTAGCATTAGCACTTGGTGAGTATACACTCCAACAATGAACATAAATAAAAAGGTCTACATTTAACAGTCACTAACTTTACCAGCGGTGAGCAGAAGCTGGACACTAAAACAGAGTTATTGCACCATTCCATGTTGATATAAACACACAAACTACAGCCGCAAGACTTACTGCACAGTGCTGTGCTTTTGTCGGCACGGAATGCGGTTAGCCCGGCTAGCTGAATGGCAGCATCTGGAACTCTGTCGCTGAGCTATATATCTGTGAAAACAAAGACACAGCTGTCTCTGAATTCAATCTGGGTAGTCTGTTGAAGTCTGATGTAGTCCAATTTATTATCCAGGGAGCAGACATTTGAAAGCAGGATGGACGGGAGTGCCGGCCGGCTGGGTTTAGCTTATAGCCTAGCAAGGACCCCTGTTTCTTCGCTCTCTCCCGGCCACAAGCATCAGGCAAGGCAGAGGGCTGGAGGCTTGGTTTCCATAGCAACCCGAGGACGCGGAACATTTGCAGAAGTTCATCCTGCAGGTCAGTTTTTGGGTAATTCCTGTACTTAAGCAGTTGTTGACGGTGGTAAACATGAACAACGTTTGTTTCCGTGCCCATGTGAGTTCGGAATAACGTGCTCATTAACAAAATAGGACCATTTTGGACCCTGAGTGGCCACTGCGAGCTACACCCGTGCCACCATCTTGTACGCAGAGCTGATGGATGATCCCCATGTTGCTAGTGGTGATGGGAGAGCCTTCCGAATGTTTGCCTTGCGTGTGCGCTCCCTGGTGTATATGTTGGATCAACTGGGAAGGAAAGGCAAGGTTAAACTAGAGTGTGGTTCTCATGTGTACAGATTGATCAGTAAACTGCCTCATGACTTGCGCTCTAACTTCCGCCGATTCATACACCCCCACAGAGTGCCTATACTACCTCTTCTTGATTTAGCTGACTGGTTGGAATTTGAGATCCAGGTTCATGAAGATAATTCACGGATCGACAGTAGGGCTTGCAGAGAGTTTAAACCAAAAGAGCTGCGGTAAGGTTGGACATCAACGAAGCCCTCCAGTGTCCTGTTAAGTACAGAGACTTCCTCTGGTTCACCTCCCCTGGAACAGGCTCAAGCTCCAGGTTTCACCCAGACAGTGAAGAAGTATTGTCCCTTTTGTGTCAATAATAACCATTCACTGAACAACTGCTCTAACAAATTACTTAGTCTAATATAGGAACAGACTTAGATCAAGATAATTGATGCTGGTGCTGTGGGAGGGGACACAAGGCAGCTGAATGTGATTTGAAGATGGGCTGCAAAACATGTAAAAGTAGACACTTGCTTGTTCAAAATGATATAAATGAAAGGGCCCAAGAGAAGTCAGTGAAGGGTGAACTGAAACAGCAGACATCCAAGGCAGAGCCCTCTAAGGCTTTTGTACTCATCAGAGGAGGTCTTATACATTGACAGAACTCCAGAGGGGTGTAACGTTTTACTGAAGATCTGCAAGGTGATACTGAGGAATGGGGAAAGAGCCATAAAAACATTAGCTATCTTAGATGATAGCTCAGAACGTACTGTTCTTCCCCATCCAGCAGCTGGGCCTACAGGGCAAACCGGAACTCTTGCCCATCAGAACAGTCAGACAAGAGCCTCAAATCCTTCAGGGAACCGTGGTCTCCTGTACTGTCTCCTTGGTAGCTGAACCACAGAAGCACACTCATCCTGTGGAAGCCCTTCAATGGAGATACTGACACCTACGTGACCTGCCACTACTCCCCTTTAAAAAGGCATGCCCGGTCTTAGTTATTAGCTCAGACCATCTCCACTTAATCACCCCAGTGGAACCAGTGCATCTAGGGCCACCCGGGGGACCAGAAGCCATTAGGAAACGCCCTGGCTGTACACTTCAGGGCCCGGCCCACGGCTTGAGGCAGCATCTCACTGAGTAGCAGTGCTATTTCGTTACTATCCTGCCTTCTCCAGCGAACATCTATCAACAGGTAGAGCGACTCTGGCAAATGGATGTACTGCCTTGGCAAAATGAGAGAGCCAATACTCATTCATAGCAAGATAATGATGCCATATGCCTATTTGAGGCTCAGACCAGAATAGTAAAGGTGGATGGAGTCCATCGCTATTCCACCCCCTCCTATGAGCACCAAACTTGCCTCGACTACAGGCCCCAAAGGAGGCTGTGCTCCCTCAGTTATGAAATGTGGAGAAGAAGCTCGCTAAGGACCCCGAGCAGGCAGCAGCCTATGTTGCAGAGATGCAGGCTAGAAAGGCTAGAAAATGCAGGTTCTGTTGTTCGAGTAGAGCCTGGCACTGAAGACGCACCAACAAGCTGGTACATTCCACACCACATGGGCCAGCATAATGGGCAGAACCGTGTGGTCTTCAACTGTTCTTTCCAATTCCAAGGTGAAAGTCTGAATCAACGCCTGTTCCCTGGACCAAAATTAGGACCCTCTTTAATTACTGTGCTGCTGAGATTTAGAGAACATGTTGTAACTAATAGCAGTGACATGCGCAGCATGTTTCATCAGGTGAGACTGATTTCAGAAGACCGACCCCTCCTCC
>JAABNX020000008.1:25282745-25308027 GCA_015163995.2 Mormyrus lacerda | reverse complement strand
TGTTGTAACTAATAGCAGTGACATGCGCAGCATGTTTCATCAGGTGAGACTGATTTCAGAAGACCGACCCCTCCTCCACAGTTGAAAGTAGATGAGCCGCTCAATGTGTATGAATGGAGGGTAATCCCCTTTGGTTTAACCAGTAGCCCCTGCTGCACTACATATGCCCAGCAGAAACACATCATAAGCTAAAGTCACCCAGGTGACACCATCAGGGAGGCTGTTCTGAAAGGCTTCTATGTGGATAACTGTTTACTTAGCTTAGTCTCAGCAGAGGAAGCGAGAACCCTCATCAACTAACTGCGGCAGATCCTGGCAGAAGGAGGCTTTGAGCTTTGCTAGTGGGCGAGGAACCGGCCTACAGCAATCTCTCATCTACCATCAGAGGCTCGAGCGGATAGTGTAGAGATATGGGTTGGACAAGGTTAGCCCGACACCCATGAATCTACCCTCGGACTCTAGTGGCTTTGCCAGTTGGATGTGCTGTCCTACAGGTGCCGTCCTCTGGATTACCCTAAGGTCACAATGCGTGCAATATACTGAGTTCTCACTAGCTAGTATGGTCCCCTTGGGTTTCTGGTGCCCAAAACTACTAGAGCTTAGGTAGTAGTGCAAATGCTGTGAGATAAGAAGATAGACTGGGATGATCCATCCCTGACAGAAGATTTACTGCATTCATGGCAAGATTGGAAGAATGAGCTCCCAGCCTTGGCTCAGTAGCATACCTCTGCACAGAGTGTCTTAATGGTGAGGTGGAGGTCTCATTTATCACTGCCTGTTCTCATGTAGCCCTGAAGAAACAGCAATCAATCCCTCACCTGGAGCTTTGTGCAGCATTGACAGGGGCCCAGTTAGCAAAAAGGTTTTGCAAGAGGAGTTACTCTTTCCCATTAGGGACTTTGCGTTTTGGACGGATTCCACCGCTGTGCTTAGTTGGCTACAATAAGAATCCTGCCGATTCAAAGTGTTTGTGGGTACTCGAGTCGCAAAATACGGGACCTCACTGATGGGGAGTCATCACGTTATGTGGAATCGGCCCATAATCCAGTCGATGATATCACACATGGGAAGCCACTTTCGGAGCTGACAGTACAGAGCCGTTGGGGTCAAGGGCCTCCTTTCCTTCAGAAGACCCCAGATCAGTGGCCAGAATCACCACTCACACTACCTACCCCTACCAACAGTGAGGAATTAGGGAAGGTAGCTCTTTGCGATCTCACAGCTGTACCTTCAGGCCCATCAGTTCCTGATGCAAGCCAGTTTAAAGACTACAGAGACCTTATGGAAGTCACAGTTAAGTCTGTGGATGGAGCTGTAACCACATCCCCCACATCAGAAGATTACAGGCCAGCAGGGAATCTCATCCTACAAAGAGCACAGCAGGACAGTTTCCCTGCAGACCTCCAACAGTTAAAGGAGGGTTAGCTAGTACCGAGCCAAAGTCGTCCCCATTACTAGACAACTTTGCGCATCTAATTCGTGTTGCTGGCCGCCTACGTCACAGTCCTTCACTGGAAACAGAGACCATTCACCGGTCGTCCTCGACCCCAAACACCCAACCACACAGCTAACCATACCAGCCTTTGATGAGCAACTACACCATCCGGGCACAGAGTATGTATTCACTGAAATGAGACGCAAATATTGAATACTTCGGGGCCGAGACCATTAAGCATCATCAACGACACTGAGTGCACTGAGTGTAGGAAGTGGTGTGGTAAGCCAGAGATCCCAGCAATGGCTGACTTGCCTTCTGCCAGACTACACCTACACAAACCAGCCGTCTATTTTATGGGGGTTGATTGCTTTAGCCCCTATACCATTAGAGTAGGCCGGAGAAGCGAGAAGATATGGGGGGTAATATTGCTTGTTAGGAAAGGGAGATCAGGTCCCTCAAACGAGCACTTGTGGTCATACATGGAGCCCAGGCGGTTACTGAGGAGGTCCTGATGACGGTGCTCATCTTATATCTTGCTTATGGGGCATATATATCTTGCTTACTAACGCAGGCTGTATATCCACAGTCAGAGCTTCTCAGTAAAAGAAGATGGAGTACAACGTAGCTTGGGTGATCTTTCTTGTTGAATCATGCCTGGAGTAGGTGCACCCGCGATCGCCTCGAGTCTATCCCTTGCTTTCGGAGTGCGTACATATAATGTAAGTACTTCATAATGTATCCTGAGAGCTATTATGGATATCAAGTTGCAAATATTAAGTTCCGAATGGGTTATTTGCCTTGCAAAGGTTATATAAGTTTAGTAACTGTACTTCCTCGTGGTTACCCTGCTAATGAGCCCATGCCCATATTTTGCTAGCTTAACTGTTAGGAAGATAGCGATTCCAAAGGAGGTAATTAATTGAGTTCTTAAGCAAGGTAATTGCGCTAGTCAGATAACTTTAATTGTTCAGCACCGCTAAAATAAGCACATTTTCACCTACGTGTATCACAAATAAGAGGCGAACGTATATAGAAATGCTAGTCTGTTTATACCTAAATTATCTAAACCCTCCATACATAATTTGATATATTATTATTTACTGGATTATGGACATGTGAAGTAGTTAGCAGGGTAACCACATGATTAGTTATAAGGGTATGGATACTTAATGCGCAGGGATTTGTTTTTGCCTAAAGAATATGTTAAGAGTATGTTGTAAAACGACATGCCTCTGTTCATAATTCATATTACAATATGTTGCATATAAGTGTTCAAAATACCTTGGTTTATTCATGTTACTATTGCTTATTGCCACCTATAGTCAAGCCTGTACATTGGAGTATCCCAGTAACTGGAAGATTGTATGGAAATGCATATTGTTCATTAAAGAGTTTAAATCGGACTCTGGGACCCCGTGATTCTGACAGACCACCTGTGGTGGGCTAATCTTTCCCATACCAACAAAATAAATTATGTTCAGTTAGCAAGAGGCCAGCATACATAACCCTGTCTCCTTTCAGCTACATTTTGTGTCATATGATGTGTTATATAATGTTGTGAAAGCATGTTTGAAGTCTTTGCAGCAATATGTAATGAAGAAGCCATGTTTCTGGATGTTTTTCAAGTGCCGCAGTTACTATGTGCACAGAACCCATCCAGATTAATCATAATGTTGATTTTATTAATTAAAGTTGTGTTTTGATGTCTTGTTTGAAGGATTAATGTTACAGTGCATCTTCCAGTCACAACAACAACCAATGCTTATAGCTGGCATATACCAGATGCTGTGTCTTGTCAAAATTAAATAAAAATCAGTGGTAATTTCTGAGGTCTAAATGAATTTTACAATGAATGTGGTCTGAATTTTGCAGTTTTTTTTAGCATCATTTTTGTACCAGTTGTCAATAGTAGTTCCAGTAAATTGTGAAAGCAAAAAATCATAAAGTTCAACACAGTTTAACTTTTTCAGAAGAAAGTAAGAGAACCTACATGTGCTTCTTAATATGTTTCTGTATGACAAACCAGTGAAAATGCGCAAACCATCTAATAAATAACTCTCGTGTTTTTTCAGGCTTTGTAGGCTTTCGCCTTTTAGCAATGTAGTTTTCCTAAGATCTGACCTCAACCCATCTGTCTTCAATTGCAATGAGCTTTAGAAAAATAACATCACTTTTCACTTTTCAGAATGGAAAACATTGATGCTTGTTTATAGTTTGGCTTCATTTATGTTACGTTGGCCAAATGTGGTTGCATAGCAAAATAGCCATCTGTCTGTACTATGCCTGAACTCGGTGTTTTGGCTCCACGGTCATACGTCATTCTGCAACAGGCAGCAGTGACTTCTATAATGCGTCTTCACAGTACCGCGCATTCTTTGTCAACTGGTCATTGGTCAACTAAATTTCTGGAGAATTTCAGGTCGTTTCACGTTGAACATTTAATTCTGCATTGTGAAAGTATTTTGCACATATATGTGAAAATACAGTTCAAATATTACATTTTACTTTGAGACAACAAATAGTTTAATAGCTGCCATGTATTGGTATTGGCGGGGTGACATCCATTCACAAGAAAGATGATGAAGTATAATCCTATGTTGTTATTCAAGGAAAATGGTAAAGTGATACTGCTACTGAAAAGATAAAAAGCAATAATGCCAATAAAAATAGATCAAATAAAGAATGAGAATCGGCAAATTTCGTTATAAAATGAAGAGCATGACTATATGTATTAATGTACTTGAGGCTAAAAAAAACTATGTATTATAATAAGTAACAGATATATTGTATGTATGCATATAACACTGCTGCATGTTCCTGTGGACCTCATAAATATAATATATTATTTTGGTCAGAAATGGGAAGGCTTCTAAATATTTTCTTCATCAATCAACAGGAAATGCTTTTATCAGGAACAAAACTTTCTTTCTTCATTAAACAGCATATTTCGACCAGATGTTGCATTTTTCATCTCTGTTAGGGGGGAAATACTGCAGTACAAAACATCAAAATCCTTGATAAAGGTTTGGTTGCTTGCCCATAGTCTGCTGGGCCGCTAGGGACACTCACTGAGACAAGCACCCACAGGCACACATGCACATTCTTCAATTCCTGCAGCTGCAGATAGCTGTATTTTAATACCATAACACCAAAAAAATCCCAAGTGGCTATTCTCATACTACTATGTATTCACACTTCTATTTTATATTTTTAAAAAGATGTGTCCCATTAGATATTTCCAAAGAAATCCATGCATGTCACCAGACAGTATGACAGAATTTTATGGATTCCTTGTAACTTGTGAATGACTGACTGAATGAATGAATATTACATGAATACAGCATTTTTTAGTATAACCAGAGCACTTTACAGAACCAGTGGGGAGCAACTTTCAGCACCTCCGCCACTATGTAGCAGCCATCTGAATGATATGACAGCAGCCATTCTGCACCACTACGCTCACCACACAGTAGCTAAGGTGGTGTAGTCACCAGTTGGATATGGGGGATGGTTGGATGACCAGGTTTGAAAAGGCACAGTGGGCAATTTTAAATTTTAGCCAGGACAATGGAGTACGACCCCTATTCTTTTGAAAGATGTACAGAGGACACTAGAAAAATATTTATTATTGATAATTATCATATTAGCATATTAGGTTAACTAAGGTTATAACAAATCGTTAAATGATTTCTTTGTTATTACACTGAACATTCACTGCTGCCCAGGCAGTTTACTCCTTATCTGTGTCCTGGGTCTGGGAATGAGCTTAGAGCAGTTACCATTTAGCTGGAGTATATGAGGAAGCGTCTGGCCGTCTGTGTGAGACAGAGAGAGAGTGTTGTAACATTAAATTCACGAGTAGCAGTGCAGCTAGGTGTCCAGCTAGGACAGCAAAGGCAAATTCACATGTGAATGAAATAGGAAAGTGACAGATAAGTGACATAATGGTGTCTTGCATTCCTATCTAATAACTGGGAGAAAACAGTCCGTGTTTTTGAAAATGTTATTTTACTGATGCTTCTATAACAACGAAGGATAAAAAAGGATTTTTTGATAAAATTTTGAACAATAAAATTATACTTAAAATTAGATTTAATATTTGTTTTGAGCTTTGAAATTCTATCATTTCGAAAAGACAGTCATGTTATTTTATAAAAACTGCATCTCCTGCTCAGTGAAGTCTGCTGTGGGTAGCTTTTGCTGGTTCCTTTTTGCATGGTTCTCTATAATGAAGTACCCAAATCTTTTTAAATTTGCATATTCCTCCCATTATATCTGCCACCTGACCTGCAGAGTCAGCTAGTCTTGCTATTATAGGTTAGATATAGTGTAGCACATTTCACTACCTGTCTGGCAAAATAAGTGACTTAAAGTGAATTCAATTTCACTGCACAACTGCTAGCTGCAAAAGACCTAAAACTAGTTTTTATTTTCTGTGGCCAGGCTCTAGAAATCGACTTAGATTTTTGTAGCTTGAATTTCACAAAAACGGCATTGCACAATTACACAATAGCCATTTAGTGATACAAATGTATAAATGTTTCCATAAATGCAGCTTTTGGAAAGAATGCTTAAGATTTTCTTGCACGTTTTCCTAATTATTGTCTCAGAACCAAACCATTCCTATATATAGTATATTGCATACTTATCACTTTTTTCAAAACGATGGCAAAAACACAAATTCCTTCACTGGTGTGATAGTCTGTTGTTTTAAATTGTCCTTGAAAATACCCTTTGGCTTCTATATCCTTTCCTTTCCAGTCACCAACTTCCTCATGAGGTGATGTAGAGATGTCCTTCAGCACAAATCAGAAGGGGAAGGTGTGGATTTACAATTATGTCATCTTCAGGGCCAAACTCATTGTTATAATCAAGGTTTTATGCTTATTGGTTCTGTTTCTTTTCACGGATTTATTTTTCATTAGAATGTGAAGCCATCCAGCGATACGGCAAATATAGCTCACGTGGAATTAACACATATAGGTGGACTGTTATGTATATCGCAGTATCAAATTAAGAGTGGGTGTCCAATAGCTGTAAAACACAAGGGATTATTGTGTGGCAGGAATGCTATGCAGCATACAAACATTATTCAGGACCATGGACAGCACAAAAGCAATGGGCAACTGCTGAAAGAAATGTCTGTTGTCTTTTTGTGAATAGGGAGGGGGACCGTGGCAACTGGATTACCTTCATTTAAAGGTTGCCATGTAGATATATATGCATCCATATGAGTGAGCCATAGGTCCTAAAGATAATAGGATTACAAGACTTACAGACGTTAAGGGAGTTATTACTGGTGGAATTTTATAAAATTGCGGTTTTAAAAAAATCTGCAGTGTACGTAAAGGGGTGTGAATATTTAATATTGTGTAGGACTGACCAGATTCCAAAAAAGGGTAACATCTATGTTTTTTTACCATGCATGTAATCCTTTCAGGTTATTGAAATTTGCTATTTGCATCTACACACTGTGTAGCTACACAACTACATTTAACATGTTTCTGCTTCACATACTTCTGAGAATACCTAACACGTAAATAAACCAATGTGACAAGCGTTGTCTCCTAAAACAGTGACCTGCAATGCTCTTCATCAAGGGTCCATAACATTTTTCATATCTGGTCTTAGTTGACCCACTGAGGGACAAACCTGGAGGCTGAGAATCTCTGCATGTTTAATGAGCCTGCATCTGCTAAGCCAGGGAAACTGCACTATATACAATTAACTCTGCTGGCATTGCCTGCTAACCAGTATCACTCTTCCCAGCCCACAGAGAACCTTCTGGCAGATACAGAAGTTAGCATGTTCAGAGTCAGTTATAGGCAATTCTCTGTCAACAATTATGTGACTATGTACCTCAGCATGGCTTAATGAAGGAGCATGTTTATATTCTAATAAAAAATGTTGAATAAGAAGCTTATGTGACAATTATGACACCTCAAATAATCATGAAATACACTAAAACCATCTGGTTTTTTAACCTTTTGCATATTTTAAGACACAACCCCAGGCAATCAGGCCACTCTGAACTGGACGTACCATCGCTATTATCAAGGAGACAGAGGCAGTCAGCCTGCTTCTTGAACTGGAGGAGTGCTGAAGCCCACCACATTGTTCATGCGTATCCCTTGGAGAGACAGACGGGAATGAGCTGGGCAAAACATCACAAACATTCTGCTCTCTTGAGCAATGAAAACAAACTGCGGAGCATTCGAGTGAGCAGCGTCCCAGTTTAAACCCACAAGCAGCCACAACAAGGATGAATGCGGCAAATGAAGAACACTTGCTCTTCCTGGTGGAAGCCCCCACACTCTGGGATTACATTTCTTATGAGCAGGCAACTGGTAAACATTTGTCTGGCTGCTGATTCTTCATTTTCTGGATCTACGTCTCAAGGTCTGCTGGAACCACCTTGATCTGTTTCTCAACTTGGAACATCTAATTTGATTTAATTAAACTTATTTGTTTGTCCACTCAGTGTTAACCCTCTAACATATGGGAGTTTCTGAGACACATGCTTTGAGTAAACCTTTTGTCCAGAAGTAAAAAAAAATCCTGCACATGTCTCCACTGATATGTAATTTATTGGTTAGACCCCCTCAGTCATTTCCCACAGCTGCCGTAGTATTGTGGCAGCGTGCTGTTTTAACAGTGGTTTCAGTGTTAACCCTGACAGGTTGCATTTCACTTCAAGAATTCAAAACTGGCCACTGACCAGGCATACTTTGATTTTAGAAACCGAACAAATGCACTTATCCTGGGCTTTAAAAGACTGACATGGAATATTTTATGAGTGTTTCTTGGTCATGCAGGGGAAGTGGGCAGTTAACTCTTTATAAATAAAACCCTTGAAAACAAGACATAAAAAGTGTAGCCCAAATGAAACGGAGACAGGGAGACCCTAGAAACCAGCCCGCTCCCTTCGGTCTGGACATTGTTTTCGTCCTGTGTTCAGCTGCATGTTTTTGTGCTGGTTAAAAAACAAATGACAGGAAACATACTTTAGGAGTGATAGATCATCAAAGCCTGCCAGCAAAATACTGCAGATTTACTAGGTCTGCTTCATATTCTGTGCCTCTGAAGTGCACAGCAAGGCTGTCCTATTTGGGACTAAACTAGCATCTGTGCATTTCTGTACCAATGTGTATTTCTCATTATTTCTTATTACTCAGCATGGTTTTGTACAGTTTGTTCTTAAGCTATACGAATCACACTTAAAACGCAGCATAATGGCAGGGCTGCAGGGGGAACCACATGCGAACTAGAGTAAAAGTAAATTTGACCAGTGAGCTGTACATTTCCGATGTCACTTTTGTACACGCCTGTGAAGCTAGGCTGAAAGAGTCGGCTCACTTTCAGTAAATCGCGGCCTCCCTTAATAACTGGTCTGCAGGGGATGTGATTCTGGAAAAAAAAAAATGTTATGGCGATGTGTCATGGTGCAGGCAGAATGAGGTGATGATCCACTAGCAGCTCCAAGGCAAAAGGGGGTTTATTAAAGAAAACAGTCTGGGGTACACACTGGGGTAAAATGCAAAACAAAAGGACCCGTAGGGGTCACAACTAAACGTGAAAAACAGAACCACAAATGACCTACAATGGGAAACTGGTAACGCAGAGAACAGAACTCAGAAAACAGGCAAGCACTTAAATACACTGATACTGAGGACTAACATAGGGCTGGTGTGAATAATCAAGAACAACCAATCGAACGATGCTGGACAACAGGCAACGGGTGAAATGAACTAAATAAATGAGTTATGGACAAGGGAACTTTAACAGACACTAAGACCAGGAAAAGGTCTAAAGTACAAGCAGAACATAATAAAATGGAGCACAAGCATGCTAACTCAGATCAGGAAAGCAATGATAACTACTAAAAAACACTAAGGAAGAAAACAGAAAATAAACAGAACAGATAACTATTGTCATCGTAAACTATACACTCAACCCATTAAGCTACACAGCAGTCTAAGGAATGGGGAAAACACAGTAGTGTTGAAAAGCACGAGACAGAGAGCAGGGAAAAGGTAGAATGGCCAGCAATGGCTGCTTGGCCAAGCAGGAAAAGTACAGAGGGCAGGGTTTTCAACTGTCAATCATTAAAAAGCATAATTAATCAGAATGTCCCAATATCAAAGAAATAGAAAACAATCAAAAACATATCAAAAGAATAATGTTCAACTACTAAGACCTGCACATTAAATTACTGTCAGCAGAGTACCATTTGAAATATGCTTTGGTATAATGTACTGTTTGTGGTTTGAATTATCTGAGTTTCTTGAAAGCAGATGTTTGGGTAGAGCTTCTAATCAAGAGCTGGAATCAAGTCCTCCATTTCTCAGAGCTGTCATCAAGCTAGCAAAGGAATTGTGTCTGTAGACCTCGCAGATGAAAAGTTCTTAATTTTGTGTTGTACATGTCTGGGACAATGGGAGCCAATGGGAGCCATAAAGTTTTCTCAACAATGTTAAATTCAAAACTTTTGATAGAGTTTGGCACCTGTCCTGCAGAACACCCACAATCTTGATACTATTCATGGAAAAGGGTGGCTAGACACTCCCCCCCCCCTCATTACATCAACCAGTACATTACCTACCCATCTTCTGTACCCACTTGTCCTATTCAGGGTTGCCGGGGATCTGGACCCTATAGGTGCAAGGCAGAGAAGAAAACCAGGGCAAGATGCCCCCCATCACAGGGTACACAGACACCATACACAGACATGTGGTAATTCCCATTGACCTAAGCATGTTTTTGGATGGTGGGAGAAGACCAGAGTACTCGGAGAAAACCCCACAATGACACGGGGAGACCATGCAAGTTCCATATGCAGAGATTTTCTTTCTCAATGATTTCCACTTTACAACATACATACTACATGTAACTATAGGTATATTTTACAAATGATATACCTTCCCCCCACAACCCTGGATGGATGGATGGATGGATGGATGACTTAAAAAAACTTTGGAAAGGGCAAACTGTATTCTTCAGCCATCATCTTCCATAACTGCTTATTCAAAGTGGGGTCTCGGGGGGGGCTGAGGCCCTTTCCCAGAGATGGACAGATAATGGGAGACACCCTGGATGTGATGCCAGTCCATCAATTGGCACTTGACACTGATGCACTATGGGAAATGAGAACATGCAAACTCCACACACACACACACACAAACACACTGGTTATATATAGATTATATCTTTGTGGGGACATTCATTTCTGTGGGGAAAGCTCAAATCCTAACATCTCGACCTTAACCCCTACCCAACCCTAACCTTAACCATAAGTAACCAAACAAAATGTGAAATTTTTGGCACTTTTAGTAGTTTGATTGCATTCACATATGTTTGTAAGGACCTTAAAATGGTCCCCACTACGTCAAAATATTAGGTTTTATTAGATTGTGGTTGGACATTTAGTACCCACAAAGTAATATAAACCTAATCCACTCACACACATACACACACAGACACAGAGGCCGCTTATACACGAGGTACACCTGTCCAGACACAGAGGCCCCTTATACACGAGGTACACCTGTCCAACTGCTTGTTGGAGCAAATATCTAATTAGCAAATTATATGTCAGGGGTACAATGCATAAAATAATGCAGATATGGGTCAGGAGCTTTAGATAATGTTCACATCAAACACCAGAATGAGGAAGAAAGGTTAAGTGACTTTGCACCAAACCCCATAACAGGGACACACAAAAGAACAGGAAACTGGTGCTATATTGGTTACAAAATCATGAAATCACCAAAAATGGACAGTGAAAACATTAGAAAACAAAATATGAAACTTTTGGCATTTTTAGTTTTTTGATTGCATTCACAGATCTTTGTGAGGACCTTAAAATGGTCCCCACAATGTCAAAATATCAGGTTTTTATCACATTGTTGGTGACATTTGGCCTCCACAATGTAATATAAACCTAATCCACATATACACAGACACACACAGACCTGTATTCATATGATTGTTGGGACCTTCCATTCCACCTCCCTATCTATGGGCAAAACCCTAATCCCAACACTGACAACCTTAACCCCTACCAGCCCTAACCTTACGCCTAAGTAACCAGTCTTTTGGTCATTTTTAGTTTTTTTGATGACAGACACAGATTTTTTGATTTTCCCTTGTGGGAACAGAAGAAATGGTCCCCACTTTGTCGAAATAACAGGTTTTTGTCACATTGTGGGGCCATTTTGTCCTCACAATATAACGTCTATCTGACCCACATAAACACACACACAGTAGAGATAGGATTCAGATTCCTGACCCTGGTGGCATGTGATGACAGCACTAACCAATAAGCCGTTGTCTGTGTGTTCACATAAAGATACAGACAATTTTACATTAGAATAACACAAAGTATAAGAATTCATTGTTTTCTAAAGCCCACTCATATCTTGTTGGATGAGCACTGTTTCCATATAAGTTTACACACACACATGCATATGCTTATGCATACACACACACACACACACACATGTGTATATATATATATATACATGCATTGTTTACATATGCAAAACTGCAAAGGATTTTTTTGCAGTTATCAAAAATATTTAGAAATTTTGGAAAGTTGATACAAAATGTCATTGTTGATTCCCAAAGACTTTGCTGTAGGAGTAAGGTAGATGTGCCTCAGAATAATATCCTTTATCCTCTCACACATACCATTCTCACCCACTCCATCCGCATTCCATCACTGCTTTTTATCACCCATTGGAAGGAAACAGATGTCTGTGACATACGAGTGGGCAAAGGACACAGCTGAAATGCACATTCAAATTATGCTAAAAACATAGAATAACTATTAGCAATATGTGAAACGGATAAACTTATACATATATCATCTATTATTTGCCAGTGCAGTTTGGAAGGACACTGGTTGAGATCACTGTTGCACAAACTGTTTGGGATGTGACCAAAAACACTTAAATGGTTCTAATGACTGTTAATTGGTTGCATTTGGAAGTTGTAAAAGACTATGATTGGAAAAGAACACTCTTCCTAACCTGCTGAAGCTTACTGGAGTTTTAGACGCACTTATAACACAATTTTTAGAGAGCATGCTGAACTGTGGGGTACTTCATTAACCACTAGGTGTCAACACCATCAGTGGCTCTCCTGTGTGCCTCACTAAAGCATTAACATAAAATTGGCAGCCTTTGGCCAGGAACTAAAGGAGGAATCGACAGCTTGGGCTGATTCCAGACCACAGCTGCTGGAAAAGCCATGTGGCACAGTTACAATGTCTTCAAAGTTGAGGAATCTGAATATTCTTATCTACGTCTAATGATTGTTCGCTGCATTGTCTGCTATTTCTTTGCAACAGGATTTGTAATGTTTTTAAAAATTAGATTATATAATTTTGGCTTGGCTTTTTTTAAAAAAATGATTTTAGAGTTTTTAAAAATGAAAAAGTGGTGCAGGCTTCAGCATGTAGTCCAGTCTGGTTGTTGCTATCATCATTAAAAAAAATTGATTTGGATAAAAATCTGACTGTGATGAAAAGAATGTGAGAGCAGAAAAAAATGTTTTCTCCCTCCAGTTCATTAATTGAAGTCATATTTTTGTAGCAATTTTTTCTTTTAGTCAACAAATTTAATGGGGAATTTCGCAGACTATTGCACTTTCACAGAATCTTGCATATGTGGAAATTTATGCCAAAAAATGCTTAAATGTCATCTCCTGCTTTGTGGACCATAGCTGATATTTTTCAGTTTAATACTATTTATTTCCTAGAGAGAATTTCTGCCTCTGGCTCAGCACACTGGGAAACCCTTTAAATGTAAATAACACAATATAAGAATATGTTTTTATGCAGAAAATAACAGAAATACAAGATTATATTTTATAATAAGCTATCAGTTGTTTTAATTGTTTTGTATTTTTAAACAATCAACAGTAAACAGTAAAATGTCAAAAATATTTTACAGATATAGGGCAGTATTCTATTGAATATTTTATAGTTTAAGAAGTAGTTAATGATTTATTAACAACGTAGTGTTAAAGATTATATTTGAGCCTTGTAAATTTTTATTTTGTAATGTAATGTAATTTGGAAATCTGTTGCTAAGCTTTAATATTCATACTGGTAATTAAATATTCAGAATTTGATTATATTCAAAATACTGCAGTTAAATAAGTAAGATGGCGTTTGGCAGGATGCATTTTCGGCATTGTGTTACTATTAAGTTTTGGCTTACGCATGAACTGAAGGCGTTCAGTGTTGTCACATGTCACTCTCATTGCAAATGATGATTTTTTTTCCCCCTTGTCGATAAGTCCTCTGACAACTCCAGATGAATTTCTGTGTAATCTATAAATAAACCAATAAAGTATCTGCAGTTTGACTTTGGTAAATGATCTATTGCAAGACGCCTCTTTTGAGTGACTTGCCGCTTCCCATCAGGTGTGCGTTGCAGCACATCGTCGCGGTGTCATCTTCTTTCAGTTTGGCACCGTGGCAGAACTCTTTAGTGTCAGCTGTTCCACAGCAGTAAATTGGGAAACAGGGAAAATCTTGGAAGACAGATAGATCTGGAAGATGGACTACAGTATCTCATTGTATTTACACTTGTTAATCATTATGATGTTTAGATAAGGAAGTTCTACCTTCCTTTCAATGCATTAATTTTGTTTGCAAGTCCAAGAAAATGTGTTTTCCTTCCATTTGGTGGCTTAGGCCATGAAACATCATCCATTCATCCACCCATCCAGGGTAGTGAGGATGTCTTTCTCTGTCTTCCCTTGGAGCAGCAGGTATCTCTACTCAGGAAGATATCTGGAAATCCTGTCTCCCCCCCCCATAATAAGTATGTATTCAGGGGCATCTGTAAAGTGCTGGGCCTCTTGAATCTTCCAGGGTTTGCATCCCCGTTCTGCATCACTGGCCCTACTAGAAACTAGAAAACAATTCTAACAACGCACACAGATATAACCGAAACCAAATAGACACCAGTGCTGGTGGCAGATGATAAATTGTTTTATTAAACCAGAGTAGATGGATAGTGCATTTTAAGATGTTCTAACGTGCGGAGGTGAAATACACGTGGGCTCAGGGAGCTAAAACATTCTCACTGGCAAATAAAAGTCACATACTTAGTTTCCTAAAAGTGGTTCTCTTCAACTATGTCTTTCAAAAGACAAGTAACGTGTATGATTGCAGTCTTAGGAGGAAACAGACACTATTCAGCAAACCATATTGTAAAGTCATTGGAAAAACAATTCTAGAAACTCAAAATAAAAAATATCAACCATAATTGCACTGGTTTGTAACATAATTCAAAGGAACATATATACCATATATATATATATATATATATATAGCAAGACCATTAAGTGTTCAGAAAGACACCTACATCCAGTGACTAAGCAGAATCTCTTGGACATACACTTTGCTCGACAGGGTCAGGTCACTGGTTCATACCGACAGAGCTCCGCCTCTGCCTAGCCAAAGCTGGAGAGGAAGTAGCAAGAACGTTCCTTCTTTACCTCTGCCTTACCTTTGCAAGTGGGACTGGTCAAAGTCGATTTCACAGAGCAAGCAAAAATACATTGTTAGACTTATCAGGTAGTTTTTCCACTATTGTCATCCTTTTAAGGTAGTCTGTACACCATACTTGATCTAGATCTCTCTAAATATATGTGTTTGTGTGTTTCCATGTGTGCATGATTTCCTGAGTTCTCACACTTATGTTCAACATAGGAACTTTTTTACTAATGTACGATGAGGGTGGATAGAACACTAGTAGTATTGACTACTGCTGGCATTGCATTGGCATTGGAGGGATGAGACTGTTAATGTGACCTGGTGTGATGTGTGACCTTCATGTCCTCTTGTTTTGCAGATATATAGAGCACTGTATTCACCTGACTTGTAGAAGTCAGTCATTCAAAATATCAGGAGAACAAAACAACAAGAACACTCTCTGTTCTCAGCTTCCTAGCTGTATATCACACTCTCTAACTCACCCAGCTTGATATCACACTCTATATCTCACCCAGCTCTATATCACACTCTCTATTGCACCCAGGTCTATATCACACTCTCTAACTCACCCAGGTCTATATCACACTCTCTATCGCACCCAGGTCTATATCACACTCTATATCTCACCCAGCTCTATATCACACTCTCTATCGCACCCAGGTCTATATCACACTCTCTAACTCACCCAGCTCTATATCACACTCTCTATCGCACCCAGGTCTATATCACACTCTCTAACTCACCCAGCTCTATATCACACTCTCTATCGCACCCAGCTCTATATCACACTCTATATCTCAGCCAGGTCTATATCACACTCTCTAACTCACCCAGGTCTATATCGCACTCTCTATCGCACCCAGGTCTATATCGCACTCTCTATCGCACCCAGGTCTATATCACACTCTCTATCGCACCCAGGTCTATATCACACTCTCTAACTCACCCAGCTTCATATAACACTATCTGCCTTACCCAGCTTCATATCACTCTCTGCCTCACCCAGCTCAATATCATCACGTTCAAGGAACAGTTGTGACTACAAATCAGTCACCTGACCAAGAACATAAACAACCTACAATACGACAAAAGGCCAATTGCAAATAATACACACATTCTACAAAAAATGTATAATAAAGTCGATAACATAATAATGCACAGGAAATAACTGACATAATATTTTGACATACATTTCAAGACATTCTTGAATACTGCTGATTTTCCTATGGTATCATTATTGTGGTGAAATGGCCATGCTAGACATTAATTGGCATTCTAGGCAAATCAAACATAAAAATGACAAAAAATATCAATACAACTTGGCATAAGGAGAATAAAGAGTTTTTTTGGTACAAAGCATCTACAAAATGCATCACAGATTACAAAAAGTAAAAAAAAAAAAACAAGCCTGTCAGATGTGCTTCAGTGCTAAGTGTATTTGAGAACAATTTTCATATACTTGACATATATGAAAATGAATTCTGTATGAATATTGTACTTATTTTCACAAAATAAATAATGTATTTATACAGTGCCATCATTGTCTGTGTTAAAAAGGCTTGGCAACTCATTTTCCAAGACATAGCTCAAGACTCAAAGACATTGAAACATGGTGTCCCTGGAAACTAATCACACATTCAAGTATTTGTTGTCAAGCAAAAGCATGTAAATACTACTGATAAACAATATAAAACAAAATGTTAGTTCCTACTACTAATGTTTTTCTCTGTGCCTAGAAATGTAAAATATTGATGACAGTAAAATATCTTAAAAATGAACATTTCTATTTTGTGATGTGGAATGTCATGATACAAGAATAAGACCTTTTTTATCTTTTTTTTTTGATTTTTTGCTTTCAGCAAAGAATGGAAAGAAAAACAGAAACATGTCACACCTTCTCTGCAACTGACTGACGTTCTGTCAGGATTAGATGGTATTTCTTTTTTACACCAAAAGGGCCTTTTGTTGGTTTCGCAGAGGTGTAACATTACCTCTCTGCTCATCCCCACACCGTTTCCCCCTTGTGAGCACTACAGCATGACGTCAAACAGTACAGATGCCCTAATGTATCCACCTTCCATGACAGGTGCATTGTGGGATACCACTCTGTATCCAACAAAATCCAGGTTTTCCAAATGCAAGCAAATATTTTTTTCCCCCCAAAGTCACACTTTTTTTCCTAAAACAGAAAGTTTAATCATTTTTCAAAGAAAAAAAATCTGCATCTTTTTTTAACTTTTAAAACTTCGAGTCCTTTCCCAAAGGTAGCACCAGGACATTTTTGAGCTACATGTTCATTATTTGAAAAAAAGGAAAGAAAAAGTGCAATTTGTATTTACTTTAAAACAAAATCCATAGCAATGTGCAATTGCAGGCTCTTTTCTGCATTTTTGTTTCTCATTAAAAGGTGCTGGAACAGGAATCTAATTGAATAAAATAATTCCTTACAGTGTGGATATACTTCTTTATAGTAACAGGTGCAATCTAACATGGAACAAAAAGGTGCCCTTTTTTCTCTGGAAGCTGGCTTGTAATGGAAGTCTTTTATACTTGCTTTTCACATTTTGTTTTCCTCCCCAATAAAACCATTCTGCTATGTGTCCTCTTGTTGCTTGCCAAGCCGTAAACCTCTTTCATCTTCTTTTCTTCACTTTTTTTTTGTTTTTCGTATTTACCTATTTTTTATTAGAGCATATATATGTGTGTGGGAGAGAAAGACAGCTAAAAACAGGAGAATGTGTATATATGAGGGTAAGAGATGGCGAGGATTAAGACTTCAGAAGACTGGCATAGTTGTGATGTCATAGAAAGCTATAATCCCCTGGTCTTTTTTGTTGAACTCTTGTCTGTACAAACAATCCTGAATTCATTTGTTGATGACATAGTTTTCTGTGGGCGGCATGACTGAATGCAGATTGCTGTGGAGGATGATAAGAGGCCTGTGGAGGGTCACCTGCTCCTGGGCCTTCATTTTCTCTGCCTGCCGTCTGCATTTGGCTCGAAGAATTGAAGGGACCCCCCTTCGCAGCCTCTGGGCTGCCTTTCGCTGCCAAATTATATATTTGGAATACTTCACGGTCAAAGATTTTCTTGGGACATCCTGTGGCACATGAACAAAAAAAAAGAAAAAAACAAATTAACACATTAAACTAAAAGTGGCACTGCTGATGACGTACAGTGGAATAACCATTCTGGCTAAACTGATAGCTTATCTTAATAGATAATATGGCAGATATGGTCTTGTTTGTCCTATAAACAATGTGCAAGAGTACTGAGTATACTCAGGGTTCCGAACGCTCTCTTTGTGTTGCTACATGCTTTGTCCAAACTTATGAGGATATGAAAGAAGCACACAGACTGAATTCCCAAGCCCTTCTCAATGCACATGGGTGAGACCAGCCATTGTTCTCATACTTGTCTCTCTCCCTGCATCTCTCCATCGACACACAGTAAACACATTCCAGTTCAATCCACTATTCCTGGCAAACAAACTCTGCAAATAGCAGGCTCAGACTTTGTCTCTCATAGAAGAAAAGAAGCCAGGGGTTGTTGCATGAATGCTCATTTTCCTTCTGCCACTTTGTAACTGCCCCTGAATGTGCTGTTTCTCAAGTGGAGATCAATTACTGTGTTGATCTCTTTGTTTAATTGTTTTTGCGATAGAAGACTTGGACAGTTTGTCCGTAGTGTTGCCAGTGCTTAACGTCCCCATGCCAAGAGCATGTTAGTCTTACTTCATAGAATGCTGCACAAATTTTGTGTTTAAATAATGCAGTTATGGGCTTTTATGTGTCAAATGAAAAATATTCGTGCCTAAATGCGATACTCTTTTTCCCTGACTGCAAATGAAGTTTTGAAAGTGTCACATTTGCTCAAAATTGTTTTGGGAAATTGTAAACAAACTCTGTGACAGAAAAGGAGCCTTTTAAATTGTCAGTTTACTTCCAATTGAATCAATTAAAATCAGTCTCCAGGCCTTCAGAAATCAGTGCTTTATATTGTTCTTATGATTCCTCACCTAGAGACACCTGCAGTTGACCCCCTCCTTAACATAACATAACATAACATGTTATTTTCCGTTTTGGTCAGCAGCTTGAGGGGAAAAAAACAGTATTTGCTTACCACTAGTAATTCAGCTAGATAAAAATCTTTTTTTTTTTTCAACCTCGTGACTCCTGCATCGCCTGGGCTCAGCGTAAACAGAGGCGAGAGTGATGCTGATGGCTGTGAAGATAGGGGTGGCCCAGGGTGCCGTTTCTCACGGTGATCGACCTGGTGCCGTCACACACTGTACCTTGTTTATCACAGGCAGGGCTGTCACAGCAGGGAGCGCAGTGGCGGACACATCCCGCTCAGACTTGGATGGCTTTGCGCAGTACTGCTCCAGCAGACGCAGGCTGCAGCTTTTAAAGCAGCACTCCTCCACAATGCCGTTCTGCGTCCGCCGGCTGTTGAACCGGCTGGTTGGTCTACCTGAGGAGAGAAGTGTCATTTTGAGGGACGATATCAGAAGCATGTCTGCTGATGAACTTGCATGGTGAACCTGGTGCCCTGATTAGCGGGATAGCCACCATGGTCACCACTGCCCTATGTTTAATACGCAGCTGCATAATGGATGGATGGATGGATGAATATCTGTTTATTTTACCTCTGTACATTATGGTAATGGGGCTGCAAAATATCACCTGGTTTTGTGAGATTAGGCTGAAGCCATGTGCAAGGTGGCCACAAGACAGGACTGTCCGGTGACTGAGGGCAAGTAAATAACACAGAGGCTGTGCTTTGACCTTGCCCATTGTAAACTCAGCAAAGATAAGAGAGATAATGACGCTAATGGGGGAGTTGCGCAGGCTTCTTACAGTGATGGGAGAAACCAAAAATCAAGGAGGGGGGGAAGGGCGGAGGGACAGGTAAAGAGCTGGACGCCTTCGACAAACGCTCTGGAGAGCCCTCATTGCGGCCCCATCAACACTCAGTCAGGTACCCGACATTCTACAGAAAAGAGAAGATACTTCAGCGGGAGAATTAAACAGCTCAGACTGGGGACGACGGCCTGCCGCTGTCACAGAAGGGGACTAAACTGGCACGTCTGACACTCACATTCAGCACGAGGAGATAAAACTGGCCCCATATGACACGTAAATTCAACAGAAGGGAACACAACTAGCAAATCTGACACTTAAAAATCAACATGCGGAGAAAAAAAATTGGCCCAATGTGACACATTTTGGCCCATTCTGTGCAGTGAAAGTGCAGAAATGAGGCCATGCAGGCTGCTGAGCTCAGAGCAGACTCTTATTTTAAACCAGATGAACTGAAGTAGGTATTACCTCAACGTCATGACATGGACCAGTGCTTCTAACTGCTTATTTATTCATAATGTTATTCAATTATAACGTTGCTTACCATGGAAGTCACACATATCAATACAATTATTCACCAGCATACATTATTATTGTCATTGAGGTTTGTTCTAATCAGTTTTTATATAAGATTTTTTAAACGAAATCCCAACTGGGTAGTATTAATCTACCTTGCCAAATATACCTTCAAACTCGGTTTAAACTAATTTTGTAGCCTATTCCTCAATTCTCCCACACACTTTTGGACGAGAGAGCAACCGTAGGGCGCCCCGTGTGTGCACAACCTCAAGATACGTAGCAGGTGATTAACAAATATATTCCTGAGTACCTCTTGCCTTTTTCAGTCGTAATCTGGCTCCGAACCCCCCCCCCCAAAAAAAAAAAAACTACTATGACTAGTGAGTCAGAAGTAATGTAGAACAGACCAATTTTCCTAGATTACAAAGGTAAAACATATTTTAAATTAAGTTTCTAATAATTTAAAGTTTTAAAAATTGATTACTTACTAAAATAAAAGCCCCGGCTGCCACACACGAACTGCAGCGCGTCCACCAGCTCCCCGCCGCACAGCGTCTCAGACGAAACCGACTGGACGAATAAGGAGAATGCAATGGTAATCATCTGAAGTACCTTCAGCGGGTGCATCTTGCCGATCTGAGGAGGAAAACGGTACTTAAATGATGCAAATGTGAAAACTGACACAAAGCACACAAGGTATATATTTACAAAGCACCGGGCAGGTCCCCAAAAGTGAATCCCACTAAATCAGTTCCTTCCTTTCATTTTATTGACGTACATACATAAGGATTATTGCGTGTGTTTAATTCGGACTTTCTGAGAAAGTTTTAGGAAACGGCTAATTGTGTTAATCCCACTTGCCCCTTCCAATTTAATTTTCCTCTACAGAGTTCCCTATTTCTGTATGATTAATCGCAGTGATATCGCCCCCTTGTGATATTTAAAGATGTCCTACGAAGAAGTTCATCCAAAATTCAAACCAGAACGCTCCGAGACTTGAATAAAATGTTTCACGTTACACTGTTGCGAAGCTGAGCCATTATCACTGACAACTGATTCAATAAATGACAAAGAATTCGCTCTTATTTCCTAAAAGTCTAAAATGCATTCATCTACAAAATTGACAATGGCATTTATGATACAATAGCACTTGCCATTTTAACGTTGTTAAAAACTAGTCCACCCCTTTTTCTGCACAGTTAAACAATTACTGTACGCAGGGCTGTGGAGAATATATGATTTTAAAGATTACCTTCGTCCTTTTTTCAGTTCTTAAGCAGGTGTGACAGAGAAAACAGTAGCGCTGTCGTAGCAGGTTTTCCATGCCTGGATTGCGCCGTATATGTTATTGTATTTGGTATTGAAGTTGCAAATTAATTACTTCCCCAGATGTTGCGGCAATAAAGATGTTACGTGAAACGGTCCCAAGATCAGACGACAGGCTACAGTTCTCCGTGTGGAGTATTATATAGCAAAACCCGCCCCTTACCTTCCCCTCCTCTTTGTCCCTTGCGCACGCTCTTTGAGCCCCTCTGAATAGCATGAAAGCTGCATGCTATATTGCTTAGAAATACATTCATAGAGCGCCGGTTTCTGTGTCATACCTGATTTCAGATTTACCAAACATCTCTTTGTCTTGAAATAAATCTGGCTTTTAGGTACTTAGGTACGAGATCAAAGTGGAATGAGGAGATTCGATTACACAAATAAGTTTGTCATTGTACAAGCTGGTTATGTAATTTTTTCTGGAAAACTAATTTAGAAGTTAAATCAGTAAGAACATCACACACTAAGCAAAATGCGAAAACAAATTGCTTTAATGTAGTTAAAAATAATAAGGCAAAGAAACATGGGAAATAAACTGATGCGGCCAGTCACCCATTTAGCCTATTATTTTAATATTTTATTATGGCCGCTTCAGTGAATCTTGTTCAATTACATTACGCGAGTAATTATAATTACACTTAATTATCCACGTGTTTAACTGTTCTGCTTTAGCCGTATATAAAACTTATGCTGTGTATTTTAAGACAAAGAGTTTGTGGGCACTATAGGCCTAAAGGCACGTCATTCAATCATTCATTCATTCATCCTTTTACTTTTTATATATTTTTTATTACATGTCGTTATTATGTTCATTCTTTACGTTGAATAATAAGCCCAAATCTATCCTGAAACGCTTGCTGGGCTAATTTGTGCTTATACGGGAAATAAAATACGCAGAAATATACACACAACGAGAGATACCCGCATAAATAAATTATTACGGAGGCACGTAATCGTAAACTTGGACGAAAGATAACGTAGAATTAACATGTTAATATAGGAATTAAGAGAGCTCTTATTCTTTTCCTATGAAATAGCGCCCCTATTTCTTGCAGGGGGAATAACATTAGTAATACATACCGATCGACTGCAACAAAGTACGGTGGATGCGGTGGATGTCCGAATTGACAGGGGACCCAAAAAGAGCTGAGGAACCCCCTTTATCTGAAGAAATATGTACTTGGTGAGTCACCCTTAAAAGTGCTATCATGCAACATTCAGTACCACCCCCCAAGTTTGACAACTTTTACCATCACCACCTCCACCCCCTATTTAAAACTTTTACCGCCCAACCCCCACCCGCCGGTTGAATTTTTTTACGTCATTATCGGACTGCCCACTGGAGAACTCATAGGACCTCGGACACAATTCCAGACATGGTGTAAAATATATTAAATACTAATAAAATATGATTACGGTAAAAAAAAATGTCTTACAGTTACTCACAAGCATTGTAATTGTCCTAAATTTTCAAATATCATCACAAATGGATATGAGTGCATTCTGACATTGCGGGCCTATTTTTGCAGAACTGAAAATTCTTGGATCAAAGTTTTTTTCTTCATCATAATTCCAGCACGCTAGTAAAATATTTGAATCTAATAATAATAATTATAATAATAATTATGGTAGTGAAATCTACCCACTAAATGAGCACTGGATTTAAGATAGGGAGAATCTTTAAAATACATTAAATCCAGATTAATCGAAATCCTAAATCTAAATTCTAGAAAATGAACTGAAACTGAAATTAATTTTTTGTGTATCGAACATTTTGTCGTAGTCTGACATATCAAGAGTTTGAAATATATAAACTTAATTAATGAAAAGTCAGGTTATGTTTATGACTAATTGATCATCAAGGCAAGAATACGCCTTCAAGTGTAATTCCTTTAAGTCAAAACTTACTGTGTATTTTAGACTGATTCCCTTTATAAAAATAATTTTTAAGGGTGACTGAGTGGGTGCATTTTGGGTTCACCCCTCCACTGTCAGGGACCTGGGTCTGGACTCCGATTTTGTGTGTGCGTGGTCTGTGCCTTCTTCTTGTGTCACACTGTCTCACACACACTTCATCCAATAGTCAAGAAACATGTTAGGATAATTGACGTCTCTCAGTTGCCCATAGTGTGTAATGGTGTGTGGGTTTATACGCCCTGTGATGGATTGGCGGTTCCCCTGCCTACTGCCCTAAGTTTAACGGTAACAAACATGCTTTTTGCCATTTGCACAAGTACAGGTACATTGGAATGCTTCTCTTTGCTGACCCTATGTTGCTCTCCATAACCTGGGGGTCACAGCACAGGGTCAGCCAAAGCGCAGCACCCCAAAAGCTGGGGGTTAAGGGCCTTTCTCAAATGCCCACAGACATGTAACTGTTCTACCAAGGCCAGGACTCAAACCGGAAATCTTCTGACCAGTGGCCCATTGAGCCACCCGCTGAAGCAGCATGGATGCTCTGGGAAGTTCAGGGGGCCCAGCACTTTATACATGCTCAAAAATATACCATCAGGTCCTCCTCACTGGGCAAAATCTACTGAGAGGGACCTGTATTTCTTCTATTTGAAAGTGCCAAGCCACAGACCCATGGTGACATTTTGTCAGGAGGCCAAACATTTCTAGCCCTGCCCCTGCCTTTGCCACTTGGTGGAAGCTTAAGGTGACCTTGTCCAAGCTATTAAGCCTCAGCATGGTTTACAGATGCTGGTTAGCAAGGAAACTTCTGGGCAGGCCATCCAAGGATCTGGCTGAAGGAAGCATACAACTTAATGTTAAAATTTAACTAACATGTATAGCCACACACACATCCATCATCCATCCATCCATCCCTTCATCCACCCTTCTACCAATCACCTGTCTTGGTTGTGAGGGGTCTGGAGCCTATCCCAGCTAGCATAGGACCCTAAGCTGGGGGGGGAATCCTGATCATATCACATTGATGGATTCTTCCTTTTATAGATCCTGCAAGTATTGCAAAAGTATCATCATCATCATCATCATCATCATCATGTCATAATCGTAGATCCAGGTGACATTAAGCGTTATCACATCACAGTAATGTGTAATGTTCTCATCTCAGTATCAGGCACATAAGCCACATAGTCAAATTATGAATTTGAACCCCCTTTGAAGTTTGTTGGGCCCCTCTTGAAATTAATTTCTGGCTACACGCCTCTCAGTATTTCTCAGTTTTCTCTGCCCTTGAATGTAACCTTTGCCAGCAGATGTCACACTGATCACAGATCCTTATGCAGTTCCTTGTGACCCCAGAACTGTCAGATAAGTGCTACAGTTTACTGTGAAAGCAACAAAGCTGCTTGCTCACATGAATGGATTGTTGTATCGATGTATCAAAATGTTCCTCTACGATGCATTAAAGGTTCATGAATTGTTATATAACTCCCTCTGGTGGACAGTTTCTCGCACTGCAGTAGGTTGAATTTGTCATGGCAACTCCTTTATCTGTCCGTCACCTACTGCTCGCAACCTTGGGGTTACCATGGACAATCGTCTGTCCTTCTCCTCGCATATCGCCAACCTTTCCCATTCCTGTCGGTTTCTCCTGTTTAATATCAGAAGGATACGACCATTCCTCTCCACACAGGCTACCCAGATACTTGTTCAGTC
>JAABNX020000008.1:25254143-25279788 GCA_015163995.2 Mormyrus lacerda | reverse complement strand
TATATATATGTGCATAGGATGTAAGGGGAGTTTAAGATCAGGAAAAGAAAAAAAGAACATATTTGCGCTTTGCGTTTATTATGAGTTGACTATCTTCATTTCAAGAAATCAGTGACACAAAAGTGTCATGTTTCGTAGTCTATGATTTGTCCTTGCAGCACACCAGCTGATAAACAACATATATAACTATAAATGTAAGAAGTACAGTTACAAAGGTGAACGGTCAATTACAGGAACCAATTATACAGCATATTATTTAGTATCACTCGGCTTCTCTGGGGCGGGCCTAGCTGTGTTTCAGCCAATGAGCTGCAGGATTACTGCGACGTACTGAGCTCTAGTTGCGGCATAAAGCGTGAAACCAGCATAGGAGTCTCGCTGGGAGGTAAGATGTAGAAATAAATGAATCTTTCTCACTTATATGTGGATGGAAAGTGTGTTCGTATTCAAAATAAACAAACTGCTAATTGTGACAGCGGTTGATACATATATATATTTTTTTCTTCTTCTTTTTAAAATCCATTTCTCTGTTCACAAAGCGTAGTTCGGCTACCAGGCTCAAAAAGTTAGCCCAACATGTGGTGACATTAGCCAGATAGCTAAGCTGGGTGATGTCAAAAACTCGTAGGGAGGGGTGCCTGTTGCCGTCAGCGTTAAGCCAAAACAAAGTGCCGCTATATAAATATATATACATATATATACACAAACACGTAGTTTTTGGAGTCGGTGAGCTGAATAAATTTAGTAAGCTCCAGGGCTATTCCAGGCGAGCTATCATCCGAGTGCGGATATTGTGGCGCCGCCCAAAATGCGTTCGTGAGGACAAGCAGAATAGCTTATAAACTGCCATGTGCTTAAAGCGACTGGCATTTTAAAGTGCCCCCACCCCTGTTTTCTACGTGATTAGCTTCCATTCTTCGCCTTGTCTGCTCGTCTGTGACAGCTTAGCGCAGCGGCTAGTTAGCCCAGGATGCGTCACCGGACTGCAGTCCCCGGGAGGCTAGGGACGATGCTTTTTCACGGCCAGTGTCGCACATACGGCGCTACCGCCTGCTCGTAGGTGGCCGGTCCGCCGGCCTGTCAGTGTCCGTAAGCACCGCTACGTCCAAATCTTCCGCTGCTAATGCTGCATGTAGGTCTGAAAATAACTGTTCGACAAGCAAAAGAGAAATTATTTCGGCGTTTTAATTTACGTTGACTCCTAATTCCTACCTAAGATCTAGTTACGCCTCGGTTATGTTTTCGAAGCTTTTCAGATGGATGCGTAAAAATTACTTGGATTTAGCTGCCTTTATCTAAATTCATAGCGAGCAACTCACATTTAAAATTCGAGATATTAACTTCCATTGGTAAATGCTGATGTATCTGAATGCTTTGACAGCTGCTTTTCTGCAAACTCCCACTCGTGTACCGGGATGGTCGTTATCGGTGTTATTACACGCCGCAGTTCACCGCTCTTCGTAACCAGTACCGAACGATTTGATTTGGCTAAATCAAGTACTACCGAAATTATTTGATTATTTACTTATGTTGAAGTGTGCGGTGTAACTAAAAAAAATGTCTTTTAATGGCAGATTACGGGGCAGAATTAACAATGGAGGCGGACAAGAATGAATCCAGAGGTAAACTGCCTATGAAAAAGTTGAAAGAAACCGGTTTCTATTTTTCTTTTATATTTCTTTGATTGTGTGATAAATACGAGAAATGGAAATGCAGAATAATATGCACAGTGCTATGGTACTGTTGGAATACAAATTGCCGCACATTCTTGCAAGTGTGAACTTGCATATTGCAAAGCTTCAGCTCTTTTATAACGTTATAGTGCGCGGGCTTAAGTGAGGTGAATAAGTACATTTTTATCAGTGCCATATTTAAACCTATGTTACAAAGCAAAAGACAGATGACATGGTTTGTAGGATAAGGTGTCATTTAAAAGGTTAAGGGTCACATTCATCCTAACTTCTCTTCTGTCGTTATAAGAGAATGTTATGGTGTCAGCCATTTGAGAGTATAGTTTAATGTGCACACTTACATGTTTATCCAGAATTTTAAATACCCAATATTTGAATTTTTTAAAGCTTGCTAAAATTTCAGGGATTTCACAGAATGTTGTAGGTGATTTGGTGGAAGCTCAATAGGTGATTTGACAATTTTATGAAGATTTATTTGTATTTTGTCATGATGATGGTTAAAGCTGTTGAGTGGACAAACAGGGATTTTCTTACAGGGATGTTGCTTTTCAGGTTTCCTTTTTTTGCAGTTTATACAAGCTTTGTAATCAAGAGTTATCTTATGTGGTGTCTCTGTCATACAGGGTAAAGAAAATGAAAGCACTGTTTCAGGATATTCATGTTATGCCGTACTTCTAGCATGGAAATATATGTGGTTTGGTGCACCATTTGTCATTTGACAACTTTTTTATCAGATATAGAGCATGCGTTTGTGAACAAAAGCTGTTGCATATTAAACGCTGCTGACCAGACTGCATAAACCAAGGTTCTCGCCTGGTATTTTTACATTTAACTGTTTACAGCTAGTAACAATCAGAATAATATCGATTTCTTGTGCCAAGGAACTTCTCTAAATGATTTTCTTCTTGCAGTGATTAAAACACTGTGTTTGTTGTAAGTGTTTTTTATGTATGTGGTTATGAGTAGATTCTGCTACATCTGTAACAGGTAAGGTTGGATCTCAGGCCTTGCCAGCTGGTCAAGACAAAGTTGACAGTGTGCCTCACACTCCATGCACCATCCTTGAGAGGTAAGGAACAGGGAGTGGGGGCAGTGTCTTTGACAGGTCATGTTTTTTGCTGAATCACCAGTACTCCTCAGTGTTGCTCTGTCACACCTCTTTAAACAGTCAGCTTCCTTCAGAATGATGCAGATCGGCCAGAATGAACAACAGAGTGGTTCTTTCCCATCGTAAAGCAGGCAGATTTCTGCTAGACAGGTCGAACCGTCCAGGACAGATTGGTTGGACAGACCAGTTTCATTTCTGTCCACTACCTTTCTCCCTCTTCAGCTTACCCAAGTCTGTGAAGAGAAGAGTCAATGCATTAAAGCAGCTGCAGGTGCAGTGTGCTCACATAGAAGCCAAATTCTATGAGGAGGTCCACGAGCTCGAGAGAAAGTATGCCACTCTCTATCAGCCCCTCTTTGACAAGGTAGGGTTCTGTTGCAGCGGAGTTGGTCACTGCCCCCAGGGTATTAGCAAATAACACCCTGCTTTGAGTCTTCTGTAAGTCTCACTGTCATCGTTAAGACAGGGTACAGCCTGGCAGGGCTTGCCTTTAAATGGGTATGAGAGGTTTTGGCTTGCTTTTCAATGACTTGGTGTGTGTGTGTGTGTGTGTGTGTGTGTGTGTGTGTGTGTTCCTTGCAGAGAAGAGATGTGGTAACTGGCACAGTTGAACCTACAGACGAGGAGTGCGAGTGGCACAGCGACAGAGAAGAGGAGGAGGAGCTGTCTGTGAGTAGACTGTAAAATAATGTGTTAGGTCTGGGTTAGCAGCTTTAGCGGCGTCTGCAGCCCCACAGTGCTGAGCGTTCTGTCATGTTTTGTTCAGAACTGTACACTTGTGAGTTTTTTTTTGTAGTCCTCATACAGTAGTCATTAATGTGAGATTCATACCACTATTATCGTAATGTAAGAGAAACACACCAGTAATCTGGTGTGTGCATGTGGTAACTTCAGCTACTCTGATACTACCTTAACGACGCCCAGCATCTTCACCACGAAGATGGTTTCTAAACTGCGAGTGCCAAGTTTATGCCTCCAGTGCTGTGCCTGCAGGAGGAACTGAAGAAGAAGGCCTGCGTGGAGGAGGCGAAAGAGGTGGGGGCTCCCGAGGAAGACCCTAAGGGCATCCCAGAGTTCTGGCTCACTATCTTCAGAAGTGTAGACATGCTCAGCGATATGCTGCAGGTAGGAGCACACTGGGGCTCTGGGGGAGGGTAGTGGAGGACGAGTGTGTGGCTGTGCATTACTACACCGTGTGCTCTCTCCCCAAGCTAAAACATTCGAAGCCACATAACAGTTAGTGACTTTGCTAGAGGCTTTTATGTAAAATGACCTTACAGTTTCACATTTCATTGATTTTTAGTGCTGGAGAAATTTTACCTGAGCAGTTCAGGTTAAGCGCTTTGCTGAAGGGTAGAACAGGGGCGCTTTTAGGGGCTGTACACAAGTCTGGTTCCTTTTCTGGTACTTTACGCTGTTCTAGTCACGCTATACATCTAGGATTTATATAAGGGAACTATATCTTACACATAGTGTAGCCAGCGAGGCTTTGCAAAGCACTGAATTTCCTTCCACTCTTGTCTTTTAGTCAGACCTGTCAAAGGAACTATACTCTTTTGTTCCTGGCCTTTCTGCTTCACCCTACAATCTGTCAGTTGTTAATCCATATCGCCCTTGTCTGTTCCTGCCTTGCCTCTGTTTTCTGTAGGAGCATGATGAACCCATCCTGAAACACTTGCAAGACATCAAAGTCAAATTCTCAGACCCCGGACAGCCTATGGTTAGTGGGATTGACCCAGAAAACATGTCACGTGTCATACTTTTTGTGGCATTTCTAACCCTGTGACTTTTCCCTCGTCTTCCTCAGAGTTTCACGTTAGAGTTCCACTTTGAGCCAAACAGCTACTTTACCAATACAGTGCTGACCAAGGTGTACAAAATGAAGTCGGAGCCGGACCAGGCCGACCCCTTCTCCTTTGAAGGGCCAGAAATAGTGGACTGTGAGGGGTGAGAGATGGCCTACAGGAGACTGCCGTCCTGGGCAAACGTTGCTGTGTCCCCATAGCAGGGATTCCTGCCTGAGTCCCTCCTGCAGACTACAGTGCAATAGGAAGAATGAGCCACACAGCATAGGGAAAATGTGTAGACTTCACACCCGTGCTAAAGATGGGATTCAGCCCCCCAATCCTGGGGATTTGAGGCAGCAGTGCTACCTACTGAGAAAAAATATCAGATAAACTTCATAAAGCAGATAAGCATAATCATCGGGATCTGCATTAGAGGACTTTAGCAGTTGTAGAAGCTTAATTTCACTGCAAAATCTCTGAATAGCATCTGGTGAAGATTGAGTACAGCATAAGCTTGTATGCAGTGCAGCCTGCAGCAGTGGAAATAGGCCTGACTAGAAGAACGGGTTTGGCCTCCAGAATTCAGGCTCTCCCGAAGAGTTTTTTTGTTTTATTGTTAAAAGAGAATAAAGAGAATAATACGTTTTAACATCTTTTACTATGTCCCTTTTCAAGCTGTGAAATAAACTGGAATAAAGGCAAAGACGTAACAGTGAAAACGATAAAGAAAAAGCAGAAGCATAAGGGACGGGGTACAGTGAGAACCATCACCAAGCAAGTGCCCAATGACTCCTTCTTCAACTTCTTTAAGCCCATCAAAGGTAACAGTCCACCGGCCTGACCTCGGAAAAGCAGGAGGGCCTGAATCTAACAGGGCAGGCCGCTGTGGGCGTGGCTCATAAGCCACGATCCCAACATTATTAACTGCTATGCTACCGTCACTGCAGTTTTCCATCGTGAGCAACAGGTGGCAGTAGTGCTCCAAGGTTTTACGCTGGTTGTTTGTGTCAGCAGTGACTTGCATTTTTTCACACCGTGTTTGCCCATCTTGTTTGACGTTACCTTGAGACAGTGCTGCAGAATGATTTAGTGGTGAAGTCTGTTTGAAACCATTTTAAGTGCAAAGACTGTTTTGAAGCAGTTCATATCATTGCACAGAAATGAGAGTTGAAAGTGACTTATTAGTTCTAACTTTTTAGTGTAGTTGACACCGTATCAACGGTGTTTCTTTTAAAAATGGGTTTTTGGGTTTGATGGTGTTTTTTTTTTTTTTTTTTTTTTTTTGGTGGGTGCAAAAATGGAAATCAAGCATTGATCTTAGAGGAATCCTGCTTTATATATTAAGGAGTATTGTATGCTGAAAACAATGTGGCAGTTCCAGCGCCGTGGCTGTGGGGAAGGCTTGCAGAGAGCCCTGTCATTAACAGTCCCTTAGGTGGCCTGCGGTGACAAGAGCCCGGTAATGCAAAGTGAACTCCACAGTACCACACCGGCAGTCATTATTTAAAGCTGAGCCCGGTGGGGCTACATGGCCCCTTCAGTCAGGTCAGCCACACACTGAGCTGTGGTTCTGTCCCGTCTCGCTCCTTTCAGTCAGACCTGTCATCTGGGTAAATGAGCTTGATGACCTGATGGTGGTTGATTTGCAGATGTGCATAGCTAGTGGTTGGTATAAACCACATGTTCTTATATTGCATAGCATGTTGTCACATCCGGGTGTGTATAGCTGTATAAACAGCTATTCGCCTGTGCCTTTCGGGAACTGGTGAATTGTGTAAATTGACACACCTGGCTGTTTTGTATGTCTGTTATTTGTAGCTGTAATTGTTATACAAGAATTACAAAGTAATGTTCTTTCTGTTTTTCAGTTTCGTCAGATGGAGAGATGGTGAGTAATAAATAATTCTTATTTCATGTCACTTTTTGTTATAGATGGCTTTTATTATACTAACTGAGATTTTGGCTTTTCTGCTTTTGTTCCATTATGCTAACGCTAGCATCCGTGCCTGTTTGCATCTTCTCCTCAGGATGAGGACTCGGAGTTCACCCTAGCTGCAGATTTTGAGATTGGCCATTTCTTCCGTGAGCGGGTTGTTCCCAGGGCGGTGCTGTATTTCACTGGAGAGGCCCTGGAGGACGATGAGAGTGTAAGTCCAACTTGCCATTCCTGTACGTCAAATGCACAGTCAGGAAGAATTTGTCCTGTGCCTTCACTTTTATGTTTTTCTTTAGTTTGAAGAGGAGGAAGTTGAGGAAGGAGAAGAAGAGGTGAGGGCCGCCTGTCCTGTTTGTGTTTTGAAGTTATGGAAATTAGGCAAGAGAATTTGGGTTTCATTGGGGGTAGGTAATGCATTCCCTTGCTGTGTAATAGGACCATGGTGAAGATGGGGATGAAGATGACGAGGGAGAATTTGACCCCAAGGTTAGTTTAAATTTACAATATTTAAATTTCAAAATGTCATATAGTAGCATACGGTATCAATTGCATAAATGTCACACATACCATTCTGTCGACTTGAGAGAAGCCCATATAAAGCATTGAGGTTATGTGTGGCTGTCTGACAACTGTGGAGAGCTTTTGACCATTATAAGCAATAAAAATTTCCGTCATTTCCAGCTGGATAAAAAGTTGGGTAGTGAGCATCCTGTTTTTTAAGACCTGTTAAGGCTTGCATTAGTTTTGAAAAGGGTGTTGAAAACTAAATGTTCAATACACAGGAACTGATTTTTCAAGTAAAACTGATGATTGACAGAGGAAAGATACTGATGCATTTGCGTGTTGGAAAATGAACACAGTTCTCTGCTGACTTCTCTAGCAAAAATACAATGCAGGTATACTGTGTTTCTGATGATACGGATCGGGTTTATTCAAGGTATAGGTAGGAAAGTTCTTTGGGAATGTATCTGAAATTTCCTATTTATGAGAAAAATATCCTTCATTTCTTGGTGGAATATCCATCTTAAGGGTTAATGAGGGCTTTGAGGAGGGAGACCAAAGGATCAGCTTCTTTTCAAATTTCAGCCTGTTTTCAGGCAAAACTTTCACACGATCGATTCTAAAGCCTATTAATGTGAAACTGATTGCACAAGGTTGTCTGAATTTATTATAATTGAGAATCAGGGGGCTGCTTTCCTCTCATTTTTATTAGTGGAATTTATCCTGTTTGATTATGATTGATATTGTTTTTCCTACCTATCCCCACCCCGTTACCCCATTACAGGCATAATTCATTCTCACTTCATGCATTTCTAGGTAAGGGGAAAGTAGGTGGGTTCATCCTCACTTAATCTTCTCCTTGGTTTGATGCTGTCTCTTACCCTATCTCTATTCTTATACCCTTTTAAATGGTTGTTCTAACAATCATGTTGCTCCTTCTGTATGAGCTGGTTTATAAACCTCTGACATCACACCTTCCTCTCGCTCTGCTCTGATGCGTCGGATGAATAGGTTTACGTGTTATAATGTAAAAAGTCTGGAAATTGTATTCTTTTAAAAGAACTCTTGCTGCAGGACGTAAACCTGGGACAAGGAGCAAACCCAGATCTCTTGTAACCAAGTGTTTTATCACTCCCTGCTGCGTGAATGAAATGAGAATCGGTTTCCCAATATGATTTTGTCAGAAGGTGGGTTCTCATAAACGTAGTGGTGTCTAACATGTCTGAATAATGACAGGGCGACGGTGGTGATAGTTACACAACGAAGCTCATATACCAATGATTCCAGTATATGTTAAGTTGGAGTCATGGACACTTGACTTACAGATTGAAAATGAGCATTTTCTGTAATTTTTTTACTCTTACTTGTTTTATTTAAGTCTTCAGCACACTGCAGTTATGTGAAGATTTCAAGTGCCTCTAAAGTGGGAGTCCAAAAGCGCCAGTATTTTCTGGAAGGGTTCTTCATCTTTCAGCATCACGCCACCTATGGCAATTTCTGCATGGCCACAGGATAAATCTTGGCAGCACAGCGATATGGTCGTAGGCTCAAAACAAGCTCTTTTTAACTCCCATTCAGGCCACAGTCATTGTAAGGCAGCCCAGAGTATGCAGCTTGTTGCCACTGGCAAGCAGCCAGTATTTGTCAATGCAGGGCAGGACAGGACAAGCTGAGGCAGGAGACAGTATTACTCAGCTTGCTAAGGCCCCTGGCTGTGTCGGTTTCCTTGCTGAACTTTGTGACACCTTATTATTTCTCTACCCATTTGTAATTGTTGTTCTGCCCCCCTGCCCCCAGTAGCTCCATACTAGCTGCATGGTACTAGTATACCTTTTCACTGCCATTTTTCTCTCCTCCTTTTTGTACGCAGAAAGAAGATCCCCAACCTGCTGAGTGCAAGCAGCAGTAATATGGGGAGCCCACCGCTGTCGCGCTAAGGCCCGTGTTAATTTGGACAGTGGTTTCAGTCTGCAGAGAACGACCGCCCTGCTGCGGATCTCCCCCATCAGATTTAACACACACATATAACAAAGTGTTTTTAAAAGTGCATGATCGTTTTCTGCCCCAGTCCCCCAGCTCCCTGTACAGAGTAAACATTTTCTCCAAAAATAGTAATAAAACGCTGTAAATAAACTTACGATTGGGTAAGGCAAGATAATGCTGCAATCTATGCCATGGGTGAACGTATGCAAAAGAAACTCAGAACCACAGCTTCCGATGGAATTAGCCAGAGCCCTGTGATCAGCACCACATTCCAGACACCCTGTTAGAAGATTTCGAGAACCCAAGATGTAATAAGCTAATCCAACCATTGACTTGACATAGGTTACTCAGGGTTTTTTATGCCAAGAAAAACAAAAAAAGTGTATTAAAAAATCTAACGATACTGTCGACAAGATCTTTATATGTCTTTGGGGGTTTTACCTATTTAAATTGTTTTTCATCTGCTAATGACACTTTTTAAAAACCACATTTCTCTTATTCATGAGGTATTTATATTTGTTTGCTTTTGAACAGGTTTGAACTATGTATGATGGTCTTTGGGGGCTCTGTTTGAAGGAGGAGCTGGCTGGTCTCCTTCCGATGGGCCTTATATTGTGAAATACAGCCACATTTTAACTTCGGCCACTGCTATTCTTCCTCCTGGATGCTGTTACATTACCACCCGTGAGCTTGCTAATAAATTATCTTTGTCATGTTGCCAAATTTCCATGGGTAAAGGAAGCTAAGTGAAGTAACCCGAATTTGATCTTGTTTCATAAGTTGCCCACGGTAGTTTAGCGAGGTTACATTCAATGTAGGAGAACTCAAATAACCTGGAAAGAAAGCTTATGCTGTTTCCTCAAGATTTTAAGTCTTCACAAAAAGGGCTGCAAGTTGTTAGCTGTCTTGTTTAACCAGTTGTGTTGATGCAGAAGTGTTGCATGACTGGGGGAGTTTTGTGGGTGATTTGAAGCTCAAAAACGTTTGACGATGTAAATGTGGTAGAATGCGGATGATGGTAATAAGGTGATTTGCCCCTTCATGTCCCAAAAGGGCAGTTAACCAAAAAAAGCAAATTTAATGAAGATTCTGCGGTATTGACTATTAAATGGGACTGACTCACAAAGCCCAGCTCCGGGACTTTCTACATAGATATTGTATGAGCTGTTTCCTTGCACTGATCTGCAGTTACTCAATACAGTGTTTCAGGTTGTACAGAATAGTTAGGATATTCTATTAAAAATTGTGCAACATTAAATATCTGTTTGGTCCCCATTATTGCTGCATGATTCCTGAATTGTAGTTTTCCTCCATATATTTCACGTTTCTCTAATTCATTTAGTATATTGTACAAGTGAAAGAAGATCCTTTAAGAAACAAGTTATAATATTCTATTTCTTACACATGGTATTATCTTTCTGCCATAGACTCAAGTGGTATTTTATTCTCCACAAGACTGCTGCTTGTCAGTGATGACAATGCTTCTGATTTCAGGAATACGCTACCTGGTTATGGTTATCCTGAGCCTACCCTGGGAAGCAGGATATAGTACCATCTTGAAGGGATATTATTTATCCACAGGGAACACGGTCATTGAAATTCTTTTTTTGTAAGAAGCATTAAAAGGTCTGCTATATTAGCTGGATCATTGCTAAATGGTATCTTGCATTCATTCCTCAGGATGCACATCGGTCGTTTTGGGTAGGCGTTAAAAGTTTTATTTGACTAATTATATTGGAACCTTGGCGTTGCTGATGTGTCTGAATGGGAATTTTCTTCCAGTGAGCATAAATTAGTGGGAACAAAGTGAGTCAATGGCAGTGTTTTAGTATCTGTGGGAAAGAAGGATGCTCCTCCTCTCCAAGGTACTGTCCCAACAGGATTTTTTGTTAGTCTTTTTCTATGCTCAATATAGATACGAATGTATATGGGTGTGGTAGCCTCCGTACTGTTCACTCATCTTTAGAGCTCCAGTGAACTTCAACCTAGATTCACAGGTACAATGGAGCTTCAAGAGTGGTTTACAGCAGACTAAGAAAACTCAGAAAGTTTATAAATTGATTTTTTTTTTTTTTTTTAATTTAGCTGACATTTACCCGCTTTACAGCTTAAGATATTAAAGGATAAGACGTAGTTTTTAAAAATATTTACTAACAATAAAAAACTTGGAAAAAACTTACTTTTGTTTCTACATAAAGAGAATTTGAGTATTTTTGTCAATAGACATTCATTCATCAGAATGATGATCGTTTATATCATCTTACAGCCAAGAATCTTTGTCAAAACCAACAGCCCTAACATGTCTTCAATAAGTTTATTTATTTATTATTAATCCATCTATCATACCATATCATATCATAATCCATCTATTATCACTTGGCATTGAACAAACAGAAAGAAACCCAGGGCGTACAAAGATTCTCCAAGTTACAGATGAAAATGTGTCAGTAATTTTCCTAATGTTGATTTCACTGTTGTACAGTGGAACACTCTCTTCTGTATCATAGTGAATAATTACTATAACGTAACTATACTATTACTACACTCATATCACATGGCTTTCACTCCATCCCTCAACAAGTTATTGTGAGGACACTTTGGGTTGTAGAAATAGGGCTTCTACAGTAGGTCTCTGGCAAGCTTATTGTCTGTGCCAACAATACCAGTTTGGCTCTGCTTAGAAATGTAAACCAGTGAGGGTGTGACCGTACAGGAGAGGCAAACCAACTGGCACTTATGAGTACAGTGATATCTGGGTGATTTGCCTTAATATGATGTCTTAAGGCATTGTCACCTGTTTCCGATGTTTGTAATCTTTGTCACTCCGTTTGACTATTATCAACTGTCAGGTTTTGCAAGATCAACTTAGCTGAGCAGTTAAAATGACTTGAATCATAGAACAGTAGGAACAGTAACAAGGAAGCAATAAGATTTACAGACTTTCTTCAACTGCATTTTATTGGTTCAAATTCAATATGATTTCAACAGCAATAGAAGTGATTCAAAACAAAGAATATTATACAAATACCTTACATTGTATGACTGTACTGTAGCCCAGGATTTTGAGGTAAAAGATATACATTTTGATTTATTATTTTATATCAAAGTGCAGTATGACAGTGTTTTGTTCTTCACTTGTGGGCATAGCAATGTCAGTTTTGCTATCCTAACTTGTTCCAGGTGAGTGACTCCTAGCCCATGTGGCATCCTAGCCAAGCATCATCTCCACGACACCCACCCCACACCCCCCACCCCCCACATTCTCCCACCGTCCGCAGCCAATGCGAAAATAAGTAAGCAAACCTTAAGGTTGAAGAAAGATTGTTTTCTGCTTAAAATTGCTGTTTTGTGTCATAATAAATTAATAATGTGATACGTAGTATATGATGAAATGAGTATTACAAAAATTTTATAATTACTAATAATATAATTTTATAAAAGAGGTGCTTTGAAGTCATTAGTCATTATTGTTTCTTTCAGCATGTTAACCTAAACTTTGTTCATTTTGATACCCCAATTGCAATTAACTGCAATTTTTAAAAAAAATCGTCTAATGGGTCTATTAACAGTCTTCTGACATTTTGAAATGTCAATGTCAGTCTTCTGAACGAACAAACAAACAATCAGTCACACAAGTATCTCCATGCCTTCATGAAATCGGAACTGATCACAGTGAACTGGCTGCCTGTTATTAATTTATCAGCATAATCTGTCCGTGCTCTCTGAAGTTTATTCAACTTTGAAAGAGAATACAAATATCCCCTTGTGTATCTGTGCCTCAGCAGTATTGCCTAATATCAAATAACAGAGCTGCCTTGTGAGAAGTACCATCTGAAAGAAAACATGCAGAACACATGCGAGCCGTCGCCACCGAATCAGTAGCAAAGGGGAGAATCCCTCAGCATCGTATTAGTACTCTTGACCTTGATTCTTTGTGAAATAGCCAATGGTTTGTTCCAATTTCTTTGAAATGCATTCAGTTACCGTTTTCATAGGGATGAATAGAATCTTAGAGATAGAAGGATATAATGGGAGTGGGCTGTGGCTGCTAGCACTGACAAAGATGGATTTGAAAGTCAGTCCAAGGAAGAAGTCCCTTTTGAAACCGAACAGGAAACACTGCCACCTCAAAGGCCACTCCCTGACAGCAAACAGCTCTCTTCTGACTCATGCTCCTGTATTCCAGCTGCCAACTTTGTTTCCCTTAGCAACAGGACACACATCATTTTGCAGTCTGGTTACCAGAGAGAATCATGATCATTGCTTGGTGGGAAAATGCACAATTGTGCAGAACTTTGATTAATACCCATAATTTCTATCCTTATTAATTGGAGTTTGGGAAGGAGGTTTTAAATTCTGACTCAAATCTATGGTACCTGCATGTGGAAGTCCTTCATCTCCCTGCCATCTCCCAGCCAGCTGGTGTGATGTCTTATAAGAGCGTCACCTTTAGCACGGCGAGAACTTGGCATGATCCTTCCAAACAAAAGATAAATACCAATGTACATAGCAACATTCT
This sequence comes from Mormyrus lacerda, assembly GCA_015163995.2. NCBI lineage: Eukaryota > Metazoa > Chordata > Actinopteri > Osteoglossiformes > Mormyridae > Mormyrus > Mormyrus lacerda. The sequence continues at coordinate 25,266,263 of JAABNX020000008.1, read as the reverse complement.
AGTGCAAACAAAGCAGAATTTTTTAAAAATCCCAACTACTAAGATACTATTTAAATTAGCCAAGAGTTACTATAGCTTCAGATTTAAGGCTTAAGGCATGTGCAGTACATTCAGAAAGCTTTCGGTTTGCTTCACATTTCTGTCTTTGTTATAATGCAGCCTTATCCTACAATCATGTGAATTGATTAATCGTCACTCTGTACTGCATAACGATAAGCAGATTTTTTTTGCAAATTTAATTTTTTTTAAAAATGAAACGTCCCATCGACATAGACATTTTCCTGTGACACTTGAAATTTAGCTCTGGTGCACCCTATTTCTAATGATCATCTTCGAGATGGTTCTAGACCTTTTGTGGAGTCCACCTATGGTTAACTTCATTAATTGGACATGATATGGAAAGGCACAGAACTGTCTATATAATGGTCCAACAGTTGACAATCTATATCAGAGCCAAAGCCAAGCCATGAGGTTAAAGGAATTGCCTGCAGAACTCAGAAACAAGATTGTGTTGAGGCACAGATCTAGGGAAGGCTACAAAAAACTGCAGCATTGAAGGTTCCCAAGAGCACAATGGCCTCCATAATTCTTAAATGAAGAAGACCGGAACAACCGAAACCCTTCCTAGTACTGGCTGCCAGGCTAAACTGAGCAGTCGTGGGAGAAGAGCCTTGGTAAGTGAAGTGCCCAGAAACCTTATCGCTGTCCTCCAGAGATCCTGTATGACGATGGGAGAAAGCCCTAGAAGGACAGCCATCACTGCAACATGCCACTGATCTGGCCCCAGTGAAAGCCTCGGTAAAAGACAGACGAAAGCCCATTTGGAATTTGCAAAAAGACACCTAAAAGACTCTCATGCTATGACAAACAAGATTCCCTGGTCTGATGAAAGCAAAATCGATCCGTTTGGCCTGAATTGTCAGTGTCACGTGTGAAAGAAATCAGACACTGCTCATCACCTGTGCAATACCATCCCAGTGGGGAAGCATGGTGGTCACGGCTTCCTGCTACAGGAGTGTTTTTCAGTGTCATGAACTGGGAGACGAGACAGGACCGAGGGAAAGTTAAACAGAGTAAAGTACAGAGGTATCCTTAACACCGGCTCCAGGGCTCACAACATTGCATTCCCCGATCGAAGGACAGATGACACTCGCTCAGACTGGAGCTCTGGGTGGTTCGTGGGGCCCCGACCCCCCGCAAACACATACACAGTGGATACCTAGGCCGAGAGCGAGGACCGCCACCAGCGAGACGAGACCCGACTCAGGCCGCTACCCCAGAAATATAAATACAACAGAGGATTGGGATCACAGTCACACTCCAAGGCCTGTTATACAGCGTGAGGCATGTACAAATAAAACTACCCAAAACATACAACAAAAAGAAACACACTGCAAACCAAATAAACATCCCCAATACAGGGTAGATCATTCAAAAACACACAAAGATAAACCAAAAGTTAACATGCATTTAAACGAAAAAAAACAACTTATCCAAACAAACATTAAATACAAACGGAAATACAAATAATCCAAAAGGCTTCCGGCAGCGTCATGCCGCCGAAAGAAATAAAACCAAACGAAAGCGCACATGAGGCCCGTCCGCATGCGACCCCACTCGGCGCCGGATGACCAAAAACGCGCCGAGGAGCACTGAGGCTACAACGTTGCGAAAGCCGCATCACAGATATAAAACAAAACAGAAGCAGACGTCCAGCGCTCCAGGATCACCCTGGAACACATTATCACAATCAGCCATAAACAGTATACATTGGCCAACCGATGGTCCGAATGGGAACATATTACCTGTCGCAGGCAGATGACAACAGCACGGACTGCTCCTACAGTACAGCTCCGTCGACTGCAGGCCCAAAGAACGTCAGTTTACACATCGAATAATGTCCCAAATGGGACCGCAGTAAATCTTGCTTGCAACAGGCTTACCAGGAGAATGACCTTCGCATACGCTGGCATCCCACGGTACAAGCCTGGTTTGAGGAGCAGAGTTGCTCTGAAGCAGGGTTTCATTAACTGCTCCAGGGGTATAGCAATCCTGTGTTGGGCCAAATAAACTGTTGGTTTGACCTACGTCTCTGTCATCCTTCAGTTACACGAACCTGTGTGCTTTTGCACTACCTATATTCCTGGGAGTATGTCCCTGGGTGTAAGGCCCGGGGTGGCGTTGTCTGCTACTTTGGGTATTTCTTCATGGTGTTGGTTATGTACTGCTCCCGCCACAAAAGCACAAAGTAAAAACAATGTAGGAGTTGCTGAATGACAACTCTCTGGATGTCTTTGAGTGGCCCAGCCAGAGCCTGGCTTGAATCCAAACGAACATCTCCAGAAAGACCTGAAACTAGCTGTTCACTGACAATCCCCATCCAAAATGACAGAAAGAGAGAGGATCTGCAGAGATGAATGCAGAAAGTCACCAAATCCATGAGTACAAAGTTTGTTGCATTATAGCCAAGAAGATTCCAGGCTGTAATCCCTGTGAAAGTTGCTATAAGTACTGAGTAAAGGGTCTGAATACTTACATCAATATGATGTTTCAGTTTTGTTTTTTTTTTAATATTCTAAAATGCTATCTTTGCTTTGTCATTCTGGAGTTCTTTAGCATAGTTTGAAGAGAATTTTTTTAAATGATTAGTGTATGGCTACAACATAAAATCTGGAAAAAGGAAATGAAAACTTTCTCAATGCTCTGTAAATGGGAACTGTTATAAACTGTTACCTGAATTGAATAAAGTGATTCACTCCAAAAACACGCTATGGTGATCTGCAGTTGCCACATTGTCCTTAGGTGTGAATGTATGTGAATGGTGTGTATACACTGCGACGGACTGGCGCCCTATTCTGGGTTATTCCCTGCCTTGTGCCCGTAGCTTCCGGGATAGACTATGGGATCCCCGCGATCATGTTGGGAACAAGCTGGTACAGATAATGAATTAATCGAAATATGTTGCTGGGAAAAAATGCAAATTGTACAATACCCGAGTAACACTGAATTATCAAAGATATATAAATACAGTTATAGACAGTCAGATGTGAGATAATTGAGAAACGAAAGCGGGAAAGCTATGAAACATAGCGGTTATCCTTACTAAACCGCAGTACTATTGATATTGCAGAAACATCCCAATAACCTTGCTCAACCACTTATAACACAGTCTATATTAGGTCACATGACGCTATAGGAAAGCGTTGAGGTCAAGTGCTTTGTGACTCACAGTATACTGATGAAGTATAGCTGGTGAGCACGTAAAGCTTTTTTCTCGTCTTTTATGAACTCTTTATACCCCAGATATTAAACATTTAACATTTGGCAACACGTTGTACAGGCAGTAGGTGGCACTCTGCTTCATCTTATTAAATCGGCGTAGGAATACTTGTGAAGCACAGTGCTCATCTCATTTGGCTTGTGCGCGAGTGTGGAAAGGGGGAAATATTATGCTATTTATTAAATTGATTGCTAAGCAATGAACTTAAAAGCAAGGCCCCATGTTCCAAATTCGTATCCTATAGTTAAAGGGCGAGTGTAAAGTGAAAAACATTTCTACCTTTACTCAACTTTTTCAGTATTATATTTGGGTCTGTATTGTATAGATTTCTAAATCAATATCTGTGGCATATCACTGTTTATATGATTTTTTAACAGCAAGACTGTAGGGTAGGCTACTTGAGTATAAGTTGAGATTTATTCTTTTAAAACAAAAATAGTCTTCGGTTTTCATTACTCTACGGAATCTATAATTATATCAATTTACATTACAGTATAGATGGTATATATAGGCCTATATAACCGGGACCGGGACAAAGAAACCCTGCTGTGAGCAATTTATCTGCATTTATTTGGGTATTGGATTGCTAATCCTGAAACAACTGTTGATGAGTTACAAATGACGTACAGTGGGAAGGGCGTGGAAAGTAGACTATAAAAATGTTCATTTCAAAGCAATTCGTTACAGACATTGGGTTGCAGAATCGGACTATTACATTTTCACCAATAAACGCCACGCTTAGGCAAGTCCAAAAGGAAGGTTTGCTTTAGACTCGTGTGTACTAAAAAATTGAGTCCTGTATAACAATCCTGCTAAAAAATTATAAACATGAAAATGTCCGCAGCTGAGGTTTCCAAGGTTCTAAAAGAAGGACAACTGGAAAAAAGAAGCGACAACCTCTTTCAGCTCTGGAGAAGGAAGATGTGCGTCCTCACCACGGACAGCCTCAGTATCTACGATGACAATCAGAAAAGGTCCAAGAGCAAAGAGCTAAAACTGCAGTCAATCAAAAAACTGGACTGCGTAGAAAGGACAGGAAAATTTGTCTACTTCACCATCGTCACAACGGATAATAAAGAAATAGATTTTAGGTGCTCAGGTGACGATAGCTGTTGGAATGCTGTCATCACAATGGCCTTGATTGACTTCCAGAACAGAAGAGCCATCCAGGACTTCAAAACGCAACATGGGACACAGATCATTTCGCCTGGGAAGCCGGAGGAGCAGCTGGTAAAGGCTCCTTAGGAGAAATCCAGCCCAGAGCTGGGAAATTGCAGGAAACGTACGTTTCCATTAGAATGTAAGTGTATGATTTTAATGAACGTAATAGTAGTTTCGGTCCATGTATATTCTCTGTTTTCTTGCGTTACGGTACATGCTATTATACTCTGAGTAGCGTCGTTTTGAGCTAAAAAAATATATCGGTTTATCAGTAAAAACATAATACAATATTTCTGTGAGAAAAGGTCTGGTATTGTTAATCCTGCGATATTTGTTAACAATGACCGTTCCAGTACAACGTCATCTTGTCAATTATTATTTCTCTGCAGATTGAAATACGAATTGGTAACTGCCATCTGGACCAAGTGAATACGACTACACATCTGAGGCATTGCAGAAGTCCACGTAGAACAGCAGGAACCTGGCGCTTCTGATGAGAAGCTAATGATCACATGAAAGACTGAATGCTACAGTGTTGCGCCTTTGGGTTTGTGCGCTTTCTATTGAAAACGTTTATTGCCGGTTATATGCCTAATATTTATTTACTGTAACAAAGTTGTTTAACTTATTATTTTTCACTGAGTATTTATTTAAATAAACGCTAGCGTACAGATCGCAACAACCAGAAAATGTGTACGAATTTCCTGTGTTTCCAAGCTCATTATTGCAACATCTTCTGTTTTAATCATTTTGTTTATGTTTACAGCAATCGTAGTTCTGGTTAAAGTGTCCTCAGTAAATAGGGTACTTAACAGTGGCATTGACATTTAATTAGCTATTCATACAGTAAATATAGGTCTAGTTATGGAATACATTTAATTGTCTAATTTTAATTAGAATGTCAGTGACTTATTAAAGTTAATTATCTCAATATATTCGCTATATAACTTTCAATATAGCGATTAACGTCTGAAATTTATTGAAAAATAAGCACAGCTTGAAGCCCTCCAGTATTCTGGTTGGATTCTCTCCTCTTTTCAGTTCCGGCGGTTTGTTACCATCGCTCACCTTATATCACACCTTTTTAGGACTACCAACATGACTTTATGACTTAAATCTGAAAAATAATAATATAAATACCTCACGAAGATAACTTTCAAAGTGAACGAAACATGTGAAAGACGAAAGTATACTGTCGACTGGGTCGACCATTTTTATTGCTTAATATTTTACCTTTATATTTACTCATTTAGTAGACACTTCACATGGTACAGTCACGACACGAAAGTAAGAATAACCGAAACAGGGATGGGTTTTTGTACCACGATGCAGCGCAAACATCTCATTGAACATAAAATATCTAAGAAAACAAATTCGCCTTTGCAAGCAGTTTACTGTATAGAGCAAAGCCATGGTAATATGGTGGCTTGCTGAGCCTTGCCCAGTTTTTCATTTTTCTTTAGTGAGTAGCAACACGGTATAACAAGTACCATTTTATATTTATTTCAAAATGTGCTCATTTTATATAAGATTTTTATAAAAGACATTTTATTTGAGAATATTAAAGACAACATTAATGCACAAGTAAATCATACTCTTCAATGAATCGGTCCATTAAGAACAAATCATGGTTATTTAAAATTATGATTATAATTATTTCAGTTTAATTAAAATGTCATTACATTTCAGTAAAATATAACACAAACTTTTAGATCCTTCCATGTAATACAACAATACAATCACTATCACAGTACACGGTGTTTCTAATTTGCTCATATCATGTGATTGTGTGTGTTTATGCCCAGCATTGGACTGGTATCCCTCCAGCATGTTTCCTGTCTCGTGCCCGTTGCTAGCTGGGATAGGCTCCAGGCCTGTGATCCAGTACTGGATAAGAAGTAATGCAAACTACACAAGGAGCCAAGTAACCAAATAGACATATATGATCAAGTGGTTGAAAAATGACAAAGTAGCATTGTAACTGTTAGGCATCTTTCAAGATCAAGCGCTTTCCTAGTTTATTATTCATTTTTTATTCTGCTACTTTTTAAGAGGTAGCTGAACACTAAAAAGTTGATACAAAATTGGATGCAACCAAAAGAAGCCACTCCGTAGGTCTGGTATAGAAATCCTCCAATGGTAGGTCCCATGGTGCGGAGCAAAGACTGAGTAGAGGCACACATACCCAACATTGTTCCTTGGGAGGACAGAAAGGACACTTTAATTCTCAAAATTATCTGAATAAAAGGATAAAAGTGTACACCTGTAACATACTAAGCAAATATATAAATAACGCAATGTGATGTCTCACCTGTGTCTGAGGAAGGCACACTTTTGGTCAGAATACTATCTGTGATGACATTAAACACACTGAGCGAGAGCATCATGGGAATGGCTATGAAGCAGAACTGCATCACGCTGGTCATCAGCATCTTTAACACAGAGCAATGAAGCATCTACTTATTTGCCTGCTGACATGACAACTGCAAATACAACACTTCCCATTTCTGCACATTCCAAGACCTACCGCGGATAGCTGAAACCACAAATAACAGCGAGGCGTAACGTGATTTTCGTGTACATACATAAAAGTTTAATTGATAAATTACAAAAAAAGAAACATTACCAATATTACAAACAGCAAAAATAAACTACCTTGTACTTTATTGCACAGTGCTGTACTCTCTGGAATGAAAAGGATTTTGATGCTTTTGCTTACTTCTCAAGATATGATAGAAATGAAAAGATATGTATCAAAGGATGTCAGAGCACTGAAAATCGTGTTTTTTGCACCTCTCATAGGACGAAGGAACAATGAAACAACAGGCTATCATTACACATTTTGCTATGAAAAATATTGTATCATGCACCTGTACATGACCTGTAATGGCAGGCTGGCGGACTTCACCATGTAAAGAGCCTGTCCTCGTCTTGACACACGGTTTGAAACGAATGAACCATTTATTTTTGGAATTTTCCAGTTTTTTTTTTTTCTTCATACCGCAGGAAACTGAAACCGCAAATACAGGGATCACACTGTATTTGCATGTTTTAAAAGGGGTGTGTGACCATCTATCTAGCTCCAAAAACCGAATAGCTGTGGGTTTTATCAGAGAGGTGTGGTGGCAATTTGCTTGTTTACAGATGTGACAACATATCACAAGAACATTCATCGTATAGTATAATTTTATACTGAATGATTGCTAACCAAGATAAGGCAGTTAAATACTACCGCATTCAAAGCTAGAGGTTTGGCAGAGCCTTTGATTGATAAAAAAAATCAACCAATGATTAAAATTCACATTGAGACAGTTCTCTAAAGTCATTGATGGACTGCAGTTTGCAACATTTCACACTCACATTTCATTGTTTCACTATGCAATAGTCATGGAAAACAAGGCCTTACCTGCATTAAGCCCACTAGGCTAGTCAGACAAACGGAGAACAGAAGCAACAAGTTTTCAGAGAACTTGGACGTCAGTCTTCCAATCACACCACCCTGAATTACCTAACAGAGCGAAGATGCAGAGGCTTAATTAAACAGAAATCCATATGCTTTCAGTTTCTTGACTGAATTTGCATCTTTCTTGCTTTCCTATTTTACACGAACATATGAAAATAAAAAGACTTTTTTATCCAGAAATGGATGTGTGCTAGAGAGTGAAGGCTGGTTGCAGTTTATAGACCGGAATGGTTTTTAATGTCTTATCAGAGAGATAAAACTTAGTCATGCTGGAAGGTGCTGTGCCCCAAATTACTAGCCAACTGAATCACTGGACAGGTTTTTGTTGTATAAGAAATCAAAGCTTTGAGACCATTGTGCATTACATCTAACAGCATAAAATTGAATCATGACCTTAGACATAAACTATCTAAGATGCACATATTCAGTGCAATGTACATATATATTCATAACCAAATTATAAGCATATCTGTGGTTATGATTGGTATAGTCCATTGGAACATCCCAGGATGGTGCGCCAACTCATCGCAGGGCACACTCACACCAATAGACAATCTGGTAACTCTGATAAGCCTCAGCATGTTTTTGGACTGTTGGGGGAAACCAGAACAGCTGGAGGGAAGCCCTTCATGACAGAGGGGGAACATGTAAACTCCACATCCATGGAACCCAGGCAGAGACTCACACCCAGGTCCCAAAGTTGTGAGGCAACAGAGCTAACCACTGCACCACCATTGCCCATATATACAGTATGTATATACTATGTACATAGGGTATAGAAGTAATCCAGCAAACTATAGGCCAATCAGTTTAACATTACGGGAAAAATAATGAAAGCTACAATCCAAGTGAAAATGGTAGATTACCTGGATGCAAATAAGTATAGTCAACATGGATTTAGGAGAGGTAGGTCCTGTTTAACGAATCTACTTGAGTTCTTTGAAGAAGCTACAAGTGAAATTGATCACAAAAAGGCCTATGATGTGATCTACTTAGATTTCCAGAAGGTCTTTGATTGTCCTCCACAAATGGCTCTTGCTTAAGGTCAAAACTGCAGGGATTTTAGGAACTGTGGCATCTTAGATTAAAAACTGGTTAACTGACAGGAAGCAGCGAGTAGTTATTAGAGGCACAATGTCACAGTGGGCTTGCGTTCATAGCGGGGTACTGCAGGGTTCAATTTTAGGACCACTATTATTCCTAATATACATTAATGATATTCACACCAATACATACAGTAAACTGGTTAAATTTCCAGACGACCAAGGTGGTGTAGCAGATACTGATCTAGCAGCAGAGAGGCTACAATGAGATCTGGATTTCATTAGCGACTGGGCTGATACTTGGCAGATGAAATTTAACACAAATAAATGTAAGGTAATCCATGCAGGGAGCAAAAATATAAAGTACAGATATTTTATGGGTTCCATTGAAATAAAGATAGCTGATTATGAGAAAGATCTCGGTGTCTATGTTGGCGCTTCCATGTCCCTCTCTTGCCAGTGTGGGGAAGCAATAAAAAAGGCCAATAGAATGTTAGGTTATATCTCTAGGTGTGTGGAGTTTAAGTCAAGGGAGGTGATGCTACATTTATACAATTCCTTGGTAAGACCCCACCTAAAATGTTGTGTGCAGGTTTGGTCACCATACCTTAAGAAGGACAGGTGCAACGGAGGGCTACAAGAATGATCCCTGGTCTTAGAAGAATGTCTTATGAGGACAGGTTATCTGAACTGAATCTGTTTAGCCTTGAGCAAAGGGGACTAAGGGGGGACATGATCCAGGTATATAAGATTCTAACAGGTCTAGATGCTGTTCAGCCAAATGGCTATTTCAATATTAGCTTAAATACTAGAACTCGTGGCCATAAATGGAAATTAGCAGGAGAACATTTTAAAACGAATCTGAGGAAGCACTTCTTTACACAGTGTGTAGTTAGAGTATGGAATAGTCTTCCTGTTAGTGTAGCGAAAGCTAAAACCCTGGGTTCCTTTAAATCAGAGCTAGATAAGACTTTAACAACTCTGAGCTATTAGTTAAGTTCTCCCCAAACAAGCCTGATGGGCCGAATGGCCAACTCTCGTTTGTAAATTTCTTATGTTCTATCTCCTTCATATTATTTCATTTTCATTTAGATAGCAGGTTAGATATTTCCAGTAAATTATGCATGCTTGAACAACTGCTAAAAGCAGGGATGTATAGCACTGGGTACAACAAAAACATTTAAGTGCAGTAGGGTTAAGAAAAATTTAAATGTTCATAGCTATAACTATAAAGATCTTTTGTTATAAAGATAAAATCAAACCAGTTTATACTGACTTTGCCATATGCGTCATTGACTTAGGTAGCAGAGTTCCTTGGCCATAAATGTTTTCAGAGACTTTTCAATACTGTAATTATTGCATTTATACACCCGACTCACTGGTGTGGAACAAAAATAATATTTCAAGCTACTGAAAAAACATGGACCACTTGTGCAATACCAGGAAGCAGTTTTCAGGCTTGAAGATTTCCACCTTCTTGGCACTGGTTTAAATAAGGAAGACTGACAACTCTGATGTCATGCCAAAATGTTAGCCAGGATTTTAGTGGAAATCTGATCGTGCAGCCAAAGACGACCTGCAGTAAAGCACTTGTGGGGCAGAGGTAAGACGCACAGGCAAGAACAGAAGCAGGAAGTATTGCTGCCAAAAATCAAAATGTTTTATTAAGATAAATTGACATAAGGGAAACGCAGAAACGATACTTCAAAACGAGCAAGATCAACCTGTAGGAAAGGAAGAAGCCTGTCTGTGCACCGCTCCCTCTAAAACCCACCTCACTATACCTTTATTCACACCCAACGGTAAATGGAATTCCATTTATTAATGCTTTGATTAGTAACTATGCTAGCCATTACCAAGTGATCTAGAGCTATGTAAAGCCAACAGGCTCACAATATGTACAAATACAGGCACCCACCTACTTATCAAATGTCCATGCTGCAGGACAGTCTCTGTCAGAGGGTTCACAGCATATGTCCAGGGGCTCAAATGTGTATAGGCTGCTCTTACCATTTGTATGATTCCAATGTAGGCCATGAGGTACCCAGTCTGCTCAGCTTGTAGTTGAAAGAAGTCCATGGCAATTATAGAGAACATGACCTGGAAAACACCTGAGAGACAGGTTTAGGCATAAGAAAGGTGTCGAAATTTTGCCTGCTATTTTGGTCTCTGAGATTTATTATCCTCACCGCCAGGCAGACCCGAAATGATCTTTACAGTGAAGATCTTTGCCACACCAGGGAAATTCACTAGCCTGGCAATCTTTGCGAGGTTGAACACCGAACCAGCTACTTCCCGTTCTGAAGGTCAAGAACAGTTAGTGCTTTTATTTATCATTGCAAATGCATCCTCGGGCAGTTAAGTTTTACCCTACAAAGCACAGCCAGCTGTACAGCACTGTGCGCTTACTGTAATGAACCACTTACCTGAAGAATCGTTCTTTTCAACAGTCTGCTTTTTGGTATGTTTGGGGATGAACTTCAGAACTAGGACCAAGCTGAAAAGACTTCCAGCAGCTGCCACACAAGCTGCGAATGTCTCCCTGAAAGACAAAACCAGATGGATCAACACATGTTCTTCAGCTTGAGTGTGTTTATTAATATCATTCTCCAATCTGAAGACATCCATCCATATTCACTTCAGGACAGTGTCAAGGTGGCTCTGAAGACCTATATATAGAGGACCTTTCAGCTATGAAAATATGTCTTTACTGTTCAGAAGCCTGACCATACTAAAACTAACGAAATGTAAAAATTTCTATGATAAGCACTCTGCTAGTACAAAAATAAACTTAGGATGTTTGCATATAAAAAATAATTAGATGGAAAAAATACATAGTTCCCATATGGAGGCAGGTTGTGGAGAGATGGGCACTCCCAGCACACATGCCAGGACTCGCCAAAGGAAGCCTGCAGCCTCCCAAACCAAGGGTGTCAATCATAAGGTGGGCTGCAGCTGCACAAGGTTCACAGAACACGGATAAAACCTTTATAGAAAGAAAATGAGTACAGCTACACAAGGCCTCCATAGTTCCTGTGCCATAAACAATGAGAACGAGTTAAGGGCAGCTACTGCACAAGGGCCTCTATAAGGAGCGAGCTAAGGACAGCTATGAGGGCTCTATGATGAGTGAGCTAAGGACAGCTATGAGGGCTCTATGATGAGTGAGCTAA